>PVLA01001335.1:0-169974 GCA_004027455.1 Hydrochoerus hydrochaeris
GCCCTGGGCCTGGGGCGTTTCCTGCTTGGGGCTGGGGGTTGTTGCCAGGGTTGGCAAATATATATTCCAGCTTCTAAAAAATAAAGGCGGATTCAGATTCACTCACAGACTGGTGTGCAGTGTTTTCTGTCTCTCAATCGCCGACTCCCTGACCACCTTTGGGAAACCCTAGCCCTGCCGCAGCTGGACTCCGGCAGGGCCCCCAGCCCATTGGATGTACTGTCTGTTCAGGGTGGATCAGCCCCACTCAGTTGGTCAACCCACACACCAGTCTTCTCTGGAAACACCCTCACAGGCACACACGGAAGTGTGCTTTACCAATTTTGCAGGTAGACACAAGTTCAGTTAAGCTGACAACCAAGAAAGACCATCACAGCATCCCCTGCAATCAGTACTGGCCTCCTGAGTACAGGCGCCACTGAAATGATCAGCAACGCCAGTGTCCCTCTCCCCAGTTCACTCCTTATCACATAAATAAACAGTGTCTTTCAGACTCTTGCCGGGTATGTGGTGAATTTCCAAGCCTTCCAAGGTGTAGATAGCCTCTAATGTGTCTTCTTCTCTGAATCTTTTGATCTCTTCTTCTGCTTCCTAGAAGAGTTCTGGCACAGCTACTTGATTTAGCATGGGCTACTGCTTTCCCCCAACCTCTCAAAGCTATACTAGCAATATGTCTACTCTTTCTCCGGGATCCTTGCCAGAGCATTAAATCCTGTGTCCTAGGAGAGTGTTCCCATATCTATAAACTTTCCCTTGCCCAAATTTACATTCCATGAGTTAAAAGTGTAGCCAGGATTTGTTTGAATCATTATAGTAAGACAGCAGACATGGGAATGATTGTGATGAGGGAAGATATTTATACTCACAGATCTACAGAAACAGGAGGAATAACACCCCATGCAGGGTCACAGGAGAAAGCACAGGGGATGGCTGTGCAGGAGGACAGGGAGCCCTATATGTATTCTGTGACTCCTCTCGATTGACATGCTTCTCATCTTGGTCTGCTCTGACCAACAACCTCTACAGCCTGCAGCAATCCGTGACAGAATCCTTCAGATCTAGAGGGAGATCTGGAAGGTGTGCCATTGATTTCACACTTTAACTGATTTATCGTGTGTGTGTGTGTGTGTGTGTGTGTGTGTGCACAAATGCACATGTTGGTGACTGAACCCAGGGTCTCGTGCATGTTAAGCACACATTCTACCACTCAGCTACACCCTGAAGCCAGAAGACAGAGGAAATTAGGCAAATACGGCACAGATCCTGAATAGTTAACCTGCTACCTGGTATCTGCTTGGACACGTCTTTTGTGATAATTTCACCTGTATTTACGTTGTGTTTTTCATGAAAAAATTAACTAGGAATGGAAATAAAAGTACCTTTTTCCCATGGTTCATGTTTGTAAAGACAGATATAATAACCAACATGAACTATTTCTCACACTTATTTAAGATCAGGGTCTGGAAGTTCATGATACAGAAGACTGATCATTTTTATTAGAATTACTTGAAAGGGCTCATTGGAAAACCCCGCTCACCAGGATTTTAGAAGAATAATGGGACATGACATTCAGTTTAACATTACATCTTTGCAGATATGCTAATTACTTGATAAATTAGGTTCCATTCAATGGTTCTGAAAGTAATGAAGAGTGAATGAAACCACACTTCATCCATTCTAATTCATTTCTTTTGCTGTTGCTGTTGTTGTTATTGTTGTTGTTCATTTTTTTATTTTTATTTGCCCATTTTACAGTACATCATGATCACATTCTTCCTGGAGAGCTGGTACATTACACGACACACCTTAATTCTTTTGACATCCCCTTCCTCTCCCTTCTCTCTGACTCTTGGTGATTCATTTCATAGGAGTTTAGGGTGTGAGGGTGAGGGTGTAGCTCTGCGTAGAGCTAGGCCCTGGGTTCAATCTCCCCACCACACACACTGAGCTTCCGTGGGGAGGGGCATTTATTAGAAAGCATGTACGGTGCAGAAGGGTCATTGTAGATGTTTGCACAAGACATCTTTTCCACTGAGGAATTCAGCCTGTGGGTTTCCGTGGCAACTACTCAAGATGACAGGGTTTCTCAAGCTGGGCCTTCTCTGTACATGGTGATTACAAAAGACCTGCATCAAGATCAGCCTTGATCCATGAGCTTTGAGGCCCTAGGGTGCGAATCACTTTGATCTCAGTGTTGCAATGATGTGCCTACGGCAGCCGCAGTGCCTCAGTTGTCTACAGGACCGGAGGTGCGCTCAGAGGAGTTCACATCAGCCTCGGGCTGGGAAGGCCAAAGGGGAATCCTGGTGCCTTTTATTTTATTTTTATTTTTGTTTTTGTTTTCTTTTCAGTACTGGAGATTGAACCCAGAGCCTTTGCCCTGAGCTACATCCCCAGACCTTTATAGAATACTTTATTTTGAGACTGGACCTCCCCAAGCTGCCCAGGCAGGGGTCAAACTTGCAATCCTCCTGCTTCAGCCTCCCAGAGCACTTGAGATTACAGGCAAACACCCTCACACCTGGCTGAAGCTTGGGTTTGCCGGAGGGGTGGGGGTTGAAAGGGTTGGTTTGTTTGCTTTGTTTTGCTTTTCCTCTGTTGCATTTTTAATCAGAAGAAAAATAATTTTTCAATTGTTGCCATGTTAATTTCCAGGAGAGATGGATAATGTTCAGGCTGACCTGTGGCTTTAGAACTTTAAAGGCTGGGCAAGCCTTGATCACTATTGACTTATTCTCTATGGAAAGTTCTGGCAAAAAGATCCATTGGCCATCATCAAACCAGAGCAAAACCACAAAACACAAAATCCCAATGACACTTTGATCAGTTGCCCCTGGTGCTTCTGCATCAGACCAAGGCATAAATGTAGTAAGTTATCTCAGGGAAATAAACTTTAAACTGATCAAAACACACACTGAATTTTTAAAATGTGTTACAGCAAAACACACATGGCCATGAATCCCCCTCCTTGCTTATCCCATTGTTCTTGCCACTTTTTGAAGCGGTTTCTGGAAGTCCTGGGTGTCTTTTCAAGGGATGATCAAACACAGAGAACACAAACACTGAGAGCCATCCAGGGGAAAGGCAGGCTTGAAAAACAGTACCCATGTCCTCACCCACCTTATTCACTGGATCTGGCACCGTGTGACTTCTGGCTCCTCCCCAAATACAAATTGACCATGAAAGGTAAATGTTTCAAATTGATTCAGAACATAGAGGCAGCCAAGGCAGCACAACTAAAGACATTCACAAAAGAAGACTTCCAGAACTGCTTCAGAACTCGTCAAAAGCAATAGGAGAAATATGCTCAAAGTGAAGGAAGAATATTTTGAGGGAGATTGATTGCAACGTGTCTCTTTACTGTCATAAAACCTTAAAAATGTACACATGACCTGTATTTTGGATCACACTTTCTATGTCTCCATAGATCCATCTGTGTAATATTGTCCTATGAAACTACAATGCTGAACCTAGTGTACAGTCATAGAATTAGGGGTGGGGGACACAGCTTGGTGAGTACTTGCGTAGCATGGGAAAGGTCTTGGATCCAATCGCCATACAACGAATTAAAAACAACAAAGAATTGCACGATTAAGGGATTTAACATTATTAAAAATCTCTCTAATTTTTGGGATACAATCATATGAAAATAAAGCATAAAATGTTCAATAAATGATAGAGGGACAGTTGGAGAACAGTGATCAATCCATAGACCTTTCCTTCGAGGAGGACATCCTGAAATGATCAGCAACGGGGCTGATCATGCCCAATCATGCCCCTTTTTGTTTTGGCAGCTATAAAAACTGAGCTCCAAACTGACATGCAGATCCCAGTAATGACTTGAGAGGTTCTGCTGGTCCCAATTTCTTTGACTCAGTTCAAGGCTACCTTTGGACTGATAATTCTCGAACAAGGAGACTGAGGCAAGAAGATTGCTTGAGCCTAGGAGTTGGGGGCCAACCTGGGCAAGACAGCAAAACCATATCTATAAATAATTAAACAAATAAAGTGTAATGAAATTCACCCTACACAGTCTCTAAAGACTTAAACTTGCCTTCCTAGGCTTATATATGAGCCCAAGTATATTCAAACACATCAAGGTTTTCCCTGATTTCTAAATCCCTAAAAAGGCTCAGTGATGTCCCCAGAGCTCTACCTATGTGATCTGATCAATTTATAATGAAAAAATGATACGTAAAAATATTTTTAAAACCCTCTTACTCCTCAGATTATATTGTTTGCAAAACCTTATCCCACTGTGATATTTAACCATTGACATTCGGTACAGAGATAAGTACAGAATCTGGATGAGGACAGTGGTGACCTTGGCAAGTCACAGGTGTTTATTTAACACTTGCCTCTCCTAATAACAAAAAGCAGGACAGACCAGCTGATCTCTAAGTTCACCTCTGTCACGTGCCTCTATGAGTCTATAATGGCTGCATTGCTCAGGAGCCCGGTCTGCATTCGGAAACTGTGCTCACTGATTCCCTTTACTTCGCCTCTTGCACCATGACGCACTGAACTGGTTTGCCAAGCGTTGAAATCACTTCAGTAAGTGGTGCTCGGAGAATCTGGAGAAAGACAGCGCTCCAAGACCTTGTTACAGGTGGAGAACAGTCAGTGCACAAACTGCAACAAACCATGGAGTGAGTCCTTCAAAGAATCATGAACCAGAGATGACTAGAGGACATTTACTTTATTCAGACATCCCCTTGGTGCCTTAAAAAACATACACACACAAAGTTTATTTTCTGGTTGGAGAACATACCACAGCTATGACTCAATTCTGTCTCAATGTCCTGACCAGTTGACTTCTAAGACCAAAAAAATGTAGACTATAAATCAACAAATGTAGACTCCTCATTTAGAAATGAGGAGTCACATTGACATGGTTTCCCTGAGCAGAAAAGGTGAATGCAACATTTCACTTTTTATTTCTTTTCTAAAAAATATAAATCCTAGGCTGGTGATATAGTTCAATAGCACAGTACCTGCCTGTGAGTTTGAGTCCCAGTATGCCCCCCTCCATATATATATATATATATATATATATATATATATATATATATATATGTCCCTTTTGGAGAAATTTCAGGAAAAATTCAAAATTTGGCAAACTAATCTCCCCATGCCTCAATCTTCACACCTCTAAAAAATTTTTTTTTAAAAAAATAATGCAGGTTGGAGCTGGGGTATAATTCAACAGTGCACATGCTTGGTTGTAAAAGGACTTGGACTCAGTCTTCAGCACACACACACACAAAGGAGGGAAAAAGAAAGGAGCCAGAAAAGATGGGAATCAGCCATCCTAGCACATCTGAGGTACTGGGAACACCATGTAGAATAAAACAACTCCTCAACCCCTGTCTTTCACTACTGTTCGCTATTGTTTTACTGAAAAGCTCCTCGGTTCTGTCTGGTGACCCTTCCCTCTCCTCTCCACCTGACAAGCCCCATATGTTGGCCACACTATCCACCCCACACAGCGCTGGGTGAAGTTGTGTCCTCCTCAAATTTCATGCGTTAAAATCCTAACCTTGACTACTTCAGAAAGTGATTTGAATTGCAAATGGGGTTGTTACCGATGGAATTATTAAGATGAGGTCAGTGGGGAGGACACCGCATCCAATATAACTGGTGTCCTTTTGGTACTATGTGCAATGTGTCTGAGACAGGTTCCCAGTTCTCATGTACTAGGAGTAAAGCATGTGAAGTGTACATCTGACGGTAACAGAAAAAACAGTTGCATTTATTGAAGTGAACAGGGTAGGTGTGCTTGGGTTCATGCTAGCAGAAAGGAAGAAGGGGCATGATTGGGAAAAGTGGTTCCCAGATGGCAAGAAAGAAGATAAATCAGGCTTTCTGATTTTAAAAGATGCGCGCCCCATCCTGGGTGGCTCTCACTGGATCTGTTGGTGTATGATTGACAGAGTGCTGAGACATCGCAGGGGCACCTAATACACACGGCTGTCACGGAATTCACTCTGTTTTAGTCACACACATGCTATGCAGTCCCTATGTGCAAGTCTTTAATTTAATGAGCTTCAAGTGGGGAAAGGTGACAGAAGTCAAGCCCTGAGGTCAAACAGGTCTGTGCCACAGCCTATAGTTTTAGAGATTTCTTGGGTCTTTGTTATTCGTATTTCTGTTGCTTTTAGGACCCTGGCCCCAGGATTGGCCCTAAAGTGTGACCCAAATTCAGGTGGATAGAGGGGACGTGTCTTCCCGGTCCCAACTGTGCTACCTGTACTTTTAAAAAGAGGAAAGTTGGAGACAGAGAGAAACAAGTGACAAAGGAAAACTACCACGTGAAGATGAAGGTTGAATTCAGGGTGATGTTTCTACAAGCCGAGGCACCCCACAGAGTGCCAGTAAACCACTGGTCCTGGCGAGAAGCCTGCCACAGCTCCCCCTCACAGCCCTTGGGAAGGACCAGCCCTTTAGACACCCTGAGCTCAAACCAGGCCTACGCAACCTTGACTCAACACACGTGCATTGTTTGAGCCACCCAACTGCCACTCCCTTGTCACTGCAGCCCCAGCAAACAAATGCTGGCGCATGGCTTGGCTTTTCTCACCTCTGTCTTTCTCCCAGTGTTTTAGTCTGCAATTGCAAAATCAATAGGCACCAGTGCAAAAGCAATCTGTACCTTGAATCCTATATTTGCCTGCTGAGATATCTGCAGTCAGAATTACCCTGTTTCAGGACGGAGGTGTAGCTCAGTGACAGAGCCTTGTGCTTAGCATGGGCACAGCCCTGAGTTCAAAACCCAGCACAAAAATAAGTGTGAAAGTAAATTTAGAGATAGGAAATAAAAATAAACCTATTTCTTATTCTTTTCTTTCTTTCTTTCTTTCTTTCTTTCTTTCTTTCTTTCTTTCTTTCTTCTTTCTTTCTTTCTTCTTTCTTTCTTTCGTGTACCAGGGATCAAACTCATGACCTCATGCTTGCCAGGAGAGCTTATGCCGCTAAGCTAAATCCCCTGCTCCTATTGTTTTCTATATAGGCCAATCATAGTTTTTGGCACAATCTACATGTATTAGTAGCTAATTGCGATAATTCCTGCCTGCTCACTAGAGTATATTTCTCCTGAATATATTATATAGATTATAAATTATAATGTTCAAGAACTTGTTTTTAAAAACAAACCATAAGTAACTTTTTTATAAGTAAAACTGATTTTCAAGGTAAATAAAGAAAAAATAAACATATTGGTTTACTTATCCAAGAAAATATATAATGTGATAGATGTATAATATTATATATTGGACATTAATATGCAATGAGCCAATTTTCCCTTCAGAGGGAGCCAGGGAGCATTTGAATGTCGTGTGTTTGCTGTCATGCACTAGGAAGCCACTGCTGACCATGAGACACTAGCATTCAGCTATTTTCTTGTTTCTAAATAGGGCAGACATGTAAGTTTCATTTTTGTATTATACTAAGATTCTCTCTTTGAATCTTTTTAAGAGTAGGACCGGCTTATTGACAGCCCCTGGAAGACAAGAGGGATCTTGAGCAAGCTGCCGTTGTCAGGGGTAATTTATACAGCAAAGTCACAACCTGAGTACAATGCAGGTCAAACTATGCTCAACTGGTAGGATAACTGGTTAGCTAATACTGACCCAAAGGGAGCAGGCATGTAGCAATGGTGTATGGCCGACATTAATAACTTTGACTTTGACTTTGACTTCAAAAATAGGAACATTTTGGAAAGGATTAGATCCCAGGTGTCTGATGCCTATCTGGACTCACAGCAGTATATTCTGTATAGTCTCAAGTCCTGTTTATTCCTGAGGGAGGTATGCAAGTTTGGTCATAGTGATTTTTATTTTCCTTGGTTTATTGAGCTTAGGTCTCTTTTTTTAATGCAGGCTAAGTCTTGAACTCACTGTGTCCCATGCTGGTCTCTAACTCACAGCATTCCTCCTGCCTCAGCCTCCTGAGTACTGGGATTACAGGGATGTGCCATCCTCCCTGGCTGTCCACTGTGACTTTATTATGAGGCCTGGGCTTCTTTAAATGTTCCTCCAGCCACAATTCTGAGGTCTTAATTTTTCACTGACTTCCTTGAGAGCCCAGTCCTCCTCTGACTGTATATTAATTTCTATCTAACTTACCTGCCTCTAAGATTTCCCCCTCTAAAGAGCTAACCCAACTGCGGGTAGAGGACAATGGGCTCTTCTACCTGCTTTGAGCTGAGAAGGGTCAGTGTAGGGGACATTGTAGTCAAGGGCCGTCTCCAGAATTAATCTCATGGGCCTGGGAGAGATGTCACATTGGGGTTTAGCACTTTTGAACTCCCTTTAGAAGGTCGAGTGAGTGGACCCTGCTAAAAGGTTTCTGGCACATTTGTTGTTGGTGCCATCTGCAGGATGGGTGGGAGTTTGGCAGTCTCTAGGTGAAAGTAAAAAGCTTTTTCCAAGAGATTAAAGGATGTATGACTAAAGCGTTAGTATTAGAATGGGAAGACTGAAGTTAATTTTAAAGAACTTTAAGCAATATCCTGCATCAACTTTAGAGTGTGCATTTCAGCTGTTGACTTTTTTTGGTAGTTCCGGAGTGTGAATCCAGCACCCTATCCATGCTAAGCATGTGCTTCACCACTGAGTTACATCCCTAACCCTTGTCAATCCCTTTTACCCGACGTTAAAAACAAAGGCCAGGATATCTGTTCTCATCACATTTACTCAACACATCATAGTTAACCAGTGTAGTTAGACAAGAAAAAGAAATCAAAAATATACATATTTATTAAAAAAGAAGAAGTAAACCTCTGATAAGAATATCAAATGGCACAGCCACTTTGGAAAATAAAATAGTCTCTTGTAAAGTTACACACAGACTTACCATATGACCTTGCAAATCCACCCCTAAGTATTGACTCAAGAGAAATGACAGCATAGGTCCACACAAAGAAAATGCATGAATCCTCATGACAGTTTTTTCAAAATAGCCAAATGTCAAAAGCAATTTAAATAGTCACCACTTGGTCAATAGAAGAACAATTGTAGCCATACTATGGACTATCATTCAGCAATAAAATGGGATAAAATATTAATAGATGAATTTCAGGGACAGAAATTTAAGTGAAAAAAGTCATATACAAAAGACAAAAAAATTCCACTATATGCTATGAACTTATTGAAGTGACAATAATCAGATCAGTGTTTTGGAGAAGATTTCAACTGCAAAAGAAGCACAAGGAAAGTTTTCAAATTATGCATTTTAATAGTGGTGATGACTATACAATTATCAAATTTGTCAACCTTCTCATTTAAAGCAGAACCTTTTGTATATAACACCTGTAGGGTCAAAAGGAAAGTCTTTCCCTTGTCTTCCAAAATTTCCTTGAAATGAACCGACAAAAGGCAGATTACTAGGATAAAATGATACACAGCTGTGTAAACATGCATGGAGGGAAATCACACCAGGAGTGTCACACACAAAATAATAAGCTTCTCCAAAGGACCAGTGGATGAATGAGGTTTAAATGACTTGCTGAACTACAGAAAGGATTCAGGAGGAGATGGAGCAGATGCTGTGGGATCCTGGGACAAACAACAGAAGGAGTGAGCAGAGGAACGTGTGGATGGAAGAGGGTTGTCTTATTATGTAGGTAAAGTCTATTGGGTAATTTTCTGAAGCAGCCCTCAGAAAAATAGCTGCAAAATGTGTCCTGGTGTTTGTTCTGGGAATGAGAACGTAGTCTCTTCTTTCTCCTTGGTAATCTTTCCTGATTATTTGATGAGATTCCCAAGGAAGTGGCTTAAGCCAATTGCCTTTCTTTTAGTAGTTTTATTTAACCCACTAAGGAAAAATTCCAAGAAAGTTCATCCATGGGCTTCATGGAGAGAAATAAGAGAAGATTAATAGGATTTTGAATGGAGTTGGCTTCTAAGACCTCTCAGCATGTCAAAGTGCCAATCCTTTTCTGAGTTCCCATATACCTTAATTAAAAAAGAATTTAAGTGATTAGGCAAAAGCATGGTCACAACAAACCTGGTTTGATTTACCACCTAAGTTAGTGGAAAATTCATTTTACTTCTCAAGGCTGTTTCTACTTCTATGAAACAGAGAAAAGAATATTCATCTTATAGAGTAATGATGAGGAGGAAATAGGATAATTAATGTTCTGGCACCAAATGCGTGCTCCATACACAGAGCCCATGTGAATGAAGGAGGCAGGCAGGGGAGGAGGCGTGCACACTGCAGAGAGAGCAAGCGGCAGCTGCACAGGCGTGGGAGTGAGTGATCACAGACGGAGTTTTTCAGTCTGGTTGGAGAATAGAGCAGGGCAAGACAAGAGCATAGCCAGGAACCACCCTGTTGAAGTCCTCTGCCTGCCACATTAGCAAGTCTACATTTTAATTTGAAATCTCCAGGGAGTATGAACAGGGAAGCAAATTGTGGTTTTGGAGACAGGCTGGATTGAATCTTGGGTCTTGTAACTGAAAACAAAGGGCTCACTCCATTTGGTGAATACAAAGCTGATAAATGCGCACAAACAAGTGATGAAAGAGAGAAGCAGCAGATTTGGATCTGGAATGACCCCCTGTGTCTTGTGTGATTAAGACTAGGCCACTGACCTCTGGGAGACGGTGGAACCTTTAGGAGGTGAGCCCTGGTGGGAGGGAGTAGGTAACTGGAGATGCCCTGGAAGGGGTTCCTTGGCCCTTTCCTCTCCTGTACTCTCTGCTTTCCAGCTGCCATGAGGTGAGTATCTTTGCTCCACTATGTGCTCTCTACCAGGAGGTTCAGCCTCACCGTCTCAGCCCAGAACAATGAGGTTGACCAACCATGGACTGAAACCTCTGAGACCGTCACCTCCAATACGCCTGTGCTAACTGTTGGCATGGTATATCTTTTCATGCTTTTGCTTTTCTATTTGTGTAATTGTATTTGAAGGGAATTTCTTGTGAACAGCCTGTGGCTGAGTCCTGTTTCCTCCTGTGATATTGTGAAATAGGTAATAGCCCTTTGAATCTGTTTCTTGGCAATTTCTGAAACTCTTGGAATCTTCAAAGTCTGAGTCTTTCTGTAAGCAAATGAGTTGTCTGATGGCAAAGGACTCCTGGGTAACCTCAGGATAGGGATTATTGGCACAAAGCATGTGGTGAGAGTCCCTACTCCATCCCAAATCTCCCACTGAAAGCTCTTGGGTTGATCACCAGTGGACAATAATGTAGTCAATCATGCTTCCATAAAAGTTCCAAATTCCAAGGTGTGGAGAACTTCTACCTAGCCAAACATGTAGCGATTCCTTGGTGGTGAGCCTGGGGAGGGCATGGAAGTTCTCCGCCAATCACTAAATACCTCTCCCTGCGTATCTGTATTAGTCAAGGCTTACAAGAGTTTACAGGGTTGAGGCAAGACTCCTCGAAAGACTGCACATGCTCTGAATCAGATTTAATGCGGGACACAGAAATTTACCAGCATGGCCTACAGCGGCCGCCCACACAGTCAAATGTAGAAGAGCAGGAATGATCTGTATTGTTCTGAAGGATCCAGCCAAAGGCCTGGAGCCCACAGCAATGTCCCATTCGGGTCTACATCAGGAGGTCAAAGGATCCATGAAGGAAGGCCAAGGGGTCTACCCCAGAAGGTCAAAGGGTCAGCACTAGAAGCTAAAGAATCTGCACCAGCAGGACAAAAGGCCAGTGCTGGAGGCTGAAGGATCCGAACTGAAAGTCAGCAGATGACGCCCAAGGCAAAGGTGGAAATCAGAGCTCCTCTAAAGAGAAAGCTGAAGATCCTCTGAGGAAAATCAGCTGAAATCCTTCACTCCTGTTATCTTTTTTATACCTTTCTGATGACAGTCCTTAAAGTGAGTCTTCTATGCCCAGAACCATGCTGGGCCAGTTCAGCTGGGCATCCCCACTCAAGGTGACAATTAATCAACTAACCCTTTCTGTATCTTACCCATCTGGACATTTATTCATATCCTTTGTATGAACCAGTAAAGAGATGTCCTAGTAAATTAGCCAAACCTGAAGAGGAACACTGGGAACCTCGATTTATAGCCGACTGGTCAGAAGTATAGGTGTTTTGGAGGTGATTAAGAATTGCAAGTATTGACTACTGAATACTGAGAAGGAACAGAAGCTATGTGACCAAAACATATACCCAACTCCACACAAGTAACAGGAACATTATGTACTGCAACCATGTTCAAAAAACAAAAACAAATACAACAACAATAACGAGAAACATAGACAGCATCTAAGACAATGGGCCTGAGAGGTTTCTGAAGCTGAAATAAGGAACTTAACCTACCTGCTGATCTTAATCCACCTTTTTTGTCACAGAAAAAGAATTTTCAGGATGTGTCAGTAAGAGGCATGAGAAGGATTTATTAGAGATTTAGGACACATTCAAAAGCAGAAAGCTCAAAGAAATGAGACACATTTCAGTTTAGAACTCGGGCACATTTATACTTTCCTTGAGGGGTGAAAAGTCAGGGAAAAACAATGCCTACCCATCCCTCCTTAAAAAATGGTACCAGCCCATTCCACGGGCATGGGTAGATATGTTCTGTTGTGGTTGTTGTTGGGTTTTTTGGAGGGAGGAAGTAGTGGGTGGTAGTTGATTTAAACATTCTCAGGATTCACTCAGCCTACTGTTTATTTTTTTAATTTTTAATTTATGGCCCTTTAGTGCTGGGTCTGGTAGGGAAGAATTGTAAATCCAGACACGAGGCTTGCGTGGGTGACTCTGGCTAAGTCCTGGACATTGCCACCTTCTTAAAAGCATACCTTTTAGTTATGCTGTCCATGTCTCTTTTCTGCCTATCTTTTATTTCTCTTACCTCAGGAAAGGATCAAGAGATGGATGGAGGTGTTACTGTGGGTGACTGGGCCCTGGATGGGTTTCTAGGTCCTTGTGCATGACAAACAAAGAACTGGACATGGCATGACACAACAGCATGCTCAAAATCAGTGGGCTTATGCTTGGGGAAAGGAAAGTGGCACAAGCACTGAATGTACCGGGTTTAGAAATTTTAAATGTTGCACCAGGTCTAGAGCATGACCGACAATGTGATTGACAGAGTTCTGAGTCATGTGAGCTGTATCTATTCCACATGTCTTTTCCCATAATTCATTCAGCCATAATTGTAGGTATGAGATGCAGCCCATATGCATGTACCTTCAATGAGCTCCAGGTGAAGGAAGGTTACTATAGGTCATGCTGTAGAATCTGGCACATGTGCATGCTGATTGAAACACTGGAAATTTCCAAAGTAGGTTCCCTAAGGGTCTTTGTTCTTCTTATCTCTGCTTCTAGGTTGTAGGACTTAGGACAAAGTTCATGTGGTTGGCCCTGGAGTGTTGACCAGACTCAGGTGAGTGGAAGAAAGTGGTTATCTATATTATACTATCTATATTAGAAGGGAGAGAGAGTAAGGGAGAAAGGATGGAAAAAGGAATTAGGATGTGCTGCATACATATACCCATACCCCACAAGGATGGTACACATCATGTGCTACAAACATTTACTAAAATAGAAAAGATCTGAAGAAAGCGTACAAATAGAATGAAACTATTCATAAACAAGAGCTTGCCCATATGCCATGATATTCATCTTGAGCCTCTTGAGCCTCTAGATACAACTCATCCTGAGGGTTCCGATCAAAAGTTGGGTGATCCAAGTTCACACTACTAGACCATAGAAATCCTTTCCTTTAAATGGCTTCCGGCTCCATTTTGAAAAGTTCTTCCAGTGTTGCTTTCAATTTAATTTTCTCTTTGCTGTCACAGTGACAACCTATTGCTTATGAATGGTGACTGAAATGGGGACCTTCTTGTGGGGCTGAGTCCTCAAACTGTAGGATCTGATACTATATCCAAGGAGATAGTGTCAGAATTGAATTAAGTTACATTAGGATGCCTGGCTGACACTCACTCAAGGATTCATCTGAGAACTGGTTCTGTTGGGATACACACACAATTTAGCGACCCAAGCTCTTAAGAATGATCTGCGTTGTGAGAACATAGTGGGAAAAACAATCGTGTTCCCTGTCTCTTCCATTGTGACAAACTCTGCATTTTCACTAGCATGTTTAGTGTATGTGTGGCGGATGTATGACTCGATGTTCACTGTATTTTATATATTATTTATTAATTTATCTTTATGCGAAGTAGGCTTGCAACAACAGCCTGTGTAGTCAGGTGTGGAAGAATACAAAAAGACTGTCTGTACCCACTGCATATCTCAGACCTTTCCTTGAGGGATACAGGAAGCAATCTGTGTATTTACCCCCTTGGTATGACAAAGGGCAAGATGTGCACATGTGCAAAAGTGTCAAAATGAGATTTGGACCTATCTTTATGCTTCATCTAACTGGTTTTGCATGTATTTTCCAGGCATCACAGAGGATCCTATAGACCCACACCACTCCAAGATTTTTTTTTTAAGTTCTCTTTTGGTTTTTCTGGTAGAAACAGTCCAGTTCAGCACAGTGGCTCACGAAAAATCAGATTTGCAAGTTTTGGAGGAGGTCAAAAGTGAATCATCAGATTACTCATGCATGGAAGATAAAGATGATCCATTATGGTAAAACAAATACTTTCATAACAAAAGAGTAGCATGAGGGATGATGACGATGATGATGACAATGATGATTATGATGACAATGACAACGATGATGATGACAACTTTGATACTGGCCATGTAAGCCAAAGTTCTTGTGACAGTGAAATGGAGCAAGAATCAACTAGTACAGAGACAGGGAATGCAGACCTCCTAGATTCAGATGATGAAGAAAACAGCAGTGAGAGTACATATTTGACTAGTTAAAATGTTATGAATTGGCCATGCGAGCAAATAGAACAATATAATGTTAGTGCTAGGCCTGAATATATAGTGAAGGTCTTGGCAGGGCAGAACGTATTGGACAGAATGCTAGCACTGCTATGCAATGTTGGAAATTTCAACAGACCAAATGCTACGAGGTGCTACGAAATACACAAAGTCTAAAGTGCAAGTAAAACATTCCGTATGCACCAATAGCTATACTCAAAAATCTGTTTATTATGACACTTCACTAGCTGAACTGAAATCATTCATAAATCTACTGTACTTAGCGTGGATTTCTCATGGCGATCCCAGATGTAAAAGACTTACGGAAAAAAAGACAGTGGGTCCAAATATGGCATAAAATGTATGCTGTTGTAAATGTAAAGACATTATGCTTTCAATTTATAATTTTATCCTGGAATTCAGTCACCAAGTTCTTACTCCTAATGAACCAAATGCTGTTATGAGCAGACTAGTTGCTCCTATCTCATGAACTAACCAAAATTTGACATCTGACAATTGGTTTATCCGTTTCCAACTGATATTAGAATGGATTTCTCATGCTAACAGAGCACAAGCTGGCCAACGCAGGAACAAAGCAGAAATTCCAAATGAAATGTCATTTCAAAACAGAATTGTATAGTGCAATCTTTGGATTTTATGAAGATATATCATTGGCTTAATATGTGGGAAAGAAAAGCAGACTAGGGGCCTAAGATTTAGCTCAGCAGCATAAATGCCTGCCTGGCAAGCACTAGGTCATGAGTTCAATCCACAATACCAAAAAAAAAAAAAAAACAGACTAGTACTGCTGATGCCAACCTTTCACCATGATGGAAGTATTGATAGGGAAACCTGGACAAAACATAAACCCAAGATGGGAAATTTCACTAACAAAACCAAAGGTGGAGTAGATGTTGGGATGAGTTATGATGTCACTTGAAACACAAAGCATTGGCCAATAGTAGTGTTTTATTCAATCCTAAACACGTGTGGCATAAATAGTTTGATAGTTTACAAAGAAATTATGCAAAATATCACAGAGAAATTTCTTAGAGGATAGGGACTGGAACTCATAAGAGATCATTTACAGCACAGGAAAAACAAAATGTTTCTGCCCAGGGAACTACATGAAAAAATTGTGGCACACACTGGTAAGCTGACACGTGAACAGGCAGGAACAGGATCCCAAAGACCTACTATGACAACCAGAAAACAAAAAAAGATGTCAACTGGGCTGTACAAGAAAGTACAGGAAAATAAAACATACATGCTGTCGTCAGTGTAAGTGATGCTTGTGTGTGGAAAGTGCTCGAAAGGAAAGAACAACCTGTAGGTATACCCATGAAACTGTATGTGTGTTTAAATGTACAAGATAGGTAGCCATGCTACTAAGTTTTTGTTGGTGCATCAAAAAGTTTGGTTTGTGCTGTCATTTTTTGATTGTCTGTTCACTTTTTATGTTTGGATTTTGTAACCTGAACAACTACTTCTCAGATAACAATATGTAATATATTAACTAGTGATGACTTTTTTTTTTCAATTTGGTATAATTTCTACCCTTTTTTCTGTTTTGCTTTTTTTTAAATAAAAAAATAAAATAAATAAAAACAAAAAAGTCCCACCTCAAAAAACAATACAAGAAATTTTTTCAGACCTTTATTTACTATCTGTAACAGACAAAAAAGAAATATTTTCAGAACTTTGTTTACTAAAGGGTACCTGAAACTTTAGAAAATGAAACTTCAGATAAGGGGAAACTACTGTATCTCAAAATTTTTTATGACATTTTGATTTTTTGTTTGGGATTTTAGCTGTATAATATTTGCTTTTTTTGTCTTTAGTGGTTACCTTAAAGTTCTCTTATAGTTACTGTGTATTATTTCCTATAAACTATAGAAATCCTAGAACTATTCAGACCCATATATTCTCTCTTTGTTCTTTATGTTACAGTCACTCCATGTATTATATCTGTATAGTTTTTTATTTTATTTTTCCTAGGCTGCAAGTTTTGAATGAGATAAGCTAAAAATCTTAGAAGAATTATGAAAATTATAATAAACATAATTTACCCTGATTTCTATGAGTATCCTATTCATAAACAAGATTGGTCATAGTTTTGCAGTAGCAAGAAATACAAACCATAATGAATCAGATTTTAGTTTTTGATCCTTAGGACCTTCCAGTTTGCTTCACGAGACACATTCTAGACTGAAAGCAAAATTAGTAATTTTATGATTATTTCTTTGAACATAAAGACTTCTTTGTATAGGGACCTATGACAAGTGCTTTTTGGAATCTAATTCACCTTGAGATAAAACCTCCACTGTGCTTAAAATTCAGATCACTGGGTCCCATCTCCAGGTTTTAAACATATACCATACTCTTGTAAGTGGAATGGTTTGATCCAGGATAAAGGACTAAGGTAGAAGTACTTTTAAGCCCCGGAATTAAGACCTAAAGAACTGCCTCAATTCCATCATCCTATTTTTGGAATACGACTCATCAAAATCTTTGAAGACCATGCCCATCATGAATGAAATTTCCTTCTTCCAATTCTGGGGATAGTCACAAGGACATTTTCCCATTCATTGTGAAATTCAGAGAACGATGAAAACAGGTCTCTCAGCAAGTATTTCAGTTATCAACAGGCCTCATTTTCACTTGATTAGTGATAAGATTTAACTGGCCAGTGCCTCTGCTGCTGTTAGCTCTACCATATAATTTTCTGAAAGTAATCAGGAGAAACACCCAGGTAACCTCGTCCCTTCAACTCCTAGAACTTCTTAGGTTGGTTCCCAATGTGCAGAGAGGATGTAATTATGATTCCCCCAAAACACATCCATACAAACCACAAGGGCAACCATTTTTGATACTTAATGAACCTGCCTCCATGCAGTGTCAGGCCACCAGGACCAGCCCCTCCACCTCAACACCTTAGTCTTCTCAGCTCTTCTGCTGAAGAGGTTGGCTTTCACAACAACACACTGCTTTGGGAATTTTCCCTAGAACTTTTGCAGCACATCAGTGACAGGAGCAGCTCTCATCTTGGCTTTGGTAGCATTAACCTGCATGTACTGACAGACCCATCTCCACAATTTATCAAAGCTGACAGTTGAGCAACAGCTCTGGTTTCTGTTTCAGTGGTGATAATAGTGCATACTAACTTCCTTGAAGTGACCTAAGTGGCGGCGTGAAATGGATCCTGTGGTCTCGCACACCACAGCATGGCCCTCAACCTCCCATATGCTTCTGAACCTGGCTTCCAAGGCCTAAAGCTTCTAGGTCTTCTTCTAGGAGATGGGAGAAACAGCTCTGTGTATATATTAGGCCCCAAAAGACAGTGTTATAATCATTTATATAGCTTATAAACAAATTAAGAGAAAAATAGGGTGTTTGTTGTGTTATTTTTCATTTTCCAATTGCTTACCATTTCCAAGGCTCTTTTTTCAGTCCTAAAGATTCTCATTTGCCTCTAGTATTATTTGCCATTAGTCTGAAGAGACTTCAGCAGCATTTCTTGAAAAGAATGTTTACTGGTGGTAAAGTCTGTCTTTCTCTATAATTATGTTTATTTTCTCTTGCTTCTTTGAAGATTTGCTCTTATCTTTGGCTTTCAGCAGTTTAATTGTGATGTGCATTGGTGTGGACTTCTTCGTGCATGCCTGTTAGTGGTTTTCATTTTTGTTTTGTTTTGTTTTGTTGGTGTTGGAACCTTTAACAGGCAAGGCCTAGGGAGAGGTCTCATCATTGGAGGTAGCTCTTGAAGGGGTATCCAGGCCTTAGCCCCTTTCTCTGCCTCACTCTTTTGCATTCCACTCATGAGGTAAATGGTTTTGCCACACATTCCCTGCGGCTACCTTAATACAGACCCAAAAACACTGGGGGCCAATCCAATCATGGACTGAACCCTCTGAGCCCAGGAACCAAAATAAACCTGTCTTCATCAGCTGATTATCTCTGGTGTTTATTATGGTAATGGAAAGTTTCCTAATACAGGGCTTATTTATGTAATTTTTTATTTACAAAATGGTGACCAAATTTTGTCCAGCTCTACTTTCTATGACCTGCGAGTGAGGGAGAGTTTCTGATGGCTTAATATAACCAGATGAGAGAATGATGGGCGGGGACCCTAAACTGCCCAGTGTTCATTCTAGTTGTCTACAGCTTATATTTGCCGCTTCTATGCTCAGTCTGGGGACACAGGAATTTGCAAGACGCGGCTCTACCTCCCCTGCATATGCAGTCTTCTCCAGCAAATGATAAATAAGAAAGCTGATTATTTTAAAACCGTGGGGTGCTCTTGTGTCATTCGCACCCCTGCCTCTGTCTTCCATCCTCTGTGCCATTACCCCTTGTGCTCTTTTGTCCTCTGTGCTCCTCTTCTGGGAAACCACTAACAACTCTCTGAGACAGAGCTCGGATGTCACCTGACTGGTACTCCTGTCACTGCTCATCAGAGGCGTGGAGCCTTTACATGGCACTGCTTACAGAGATGTCAAAATTCTTGCTCCCCTGGGAAAGGCCACCCAAGGCTCAGAGTACATGAGATTCAGATGACTAAAGTCAGTGTCTTTCCTGGGTGCCAACTTTGCTGAGAGGGTTGAAGAGGAGAGGGAGGGATAGCAGCATAGCATTAGTGCCTGCTGTGGTCCCCTGCACGGTTCATGTGGAAATCTAATCACCCATAAAACAGTGCTGGGAGGTGTGGCCTTTGGGACGCAGTTGAGTCATGAGGGCTTTCCCCACCAGTGGGATTAATTCTTATAAATAAGTTAAAAGAGAAGTTTGTCACGTTTTTGCCCTTCTTTCTTCTGCCATGTAAGGACAGAGAATCCCCTGCTCCAGTGGACACCAGCTTGGTAGCAAAGAGCAGCCCTCACCACAGGCCAATGCCTTGATTCTGTACTTCCCAGCATCTAGAACTGTGAGAAATGAAGATCTATTCTTTATTAGTTTTCCAGTCTCAGGTATTCTGTTATAGCAGCACAAAATGGACTAAGACAAGGCTCAAAGTAGGGAAGGGGAGGGAGACTCCATTTATCAGAGCTGGCTGCCATTGTTACACGCATTACCAGGTAACTCTCAGATTAAATTAACTCTCTGATGAAAGTATTTATAGAATCAGCTTTAATTATATGCAATTTTATCTCTACATTAATGTATCATTAAAATCCCAATAAAGCTCAAAGTTCACGTTGCACCATCCTAAGGTGAGTGGCCTTCGGTGTAGAGCTGCACCCCTCACTTAATACTCTTGTCAGGCACTGCCATCTGCAGGCTGCCAGAACCAGGAGCCAAAGACTGTGAAGTGAGGGTTTACCAGGGCCAAGCCCATTCCCGGAGCCGGCCTGCCAGCTCCTCGGCTCAGAGTCACTCGTCTCCCTGCACCTGAGCCATTTAGTCTCACACACAGGTCCTAGGACTCATTCTCATACGAAACAGGAGGGACTGATAGCCTCAAGCTCTGCTCTGCTTCATGATACACCATGAAATCTGTAGTCCAGCATGATGGTGACACTAACCAAGCACACTCTTTGTTCCTAAGACCAAAGGCCACTCTTAGAACATGTGCATTAGTTCCTATGGAAAATCCCTGGCCTTCTGGGTTGTTTGTTTGTTTGTTTTTTCTTTTTCTTTTTTGTAACCACTCTGGTCTTCCCATGCCTCGGAGAGGATAAGGACATGTGCTAGTAGGTGCCAAACGCCAGCCACGGGTCCAGGCCCTGGGCCGTGTATTAGCCCTTTATATCTTCACAGTAGTTGTGCAAGGTGGATGCAGCCTCCCAGTGTACAGATAGAGGACATTGACACCACTGAACGTCAGAAACAAGGACATTTTCTAAAGTCACCTGGCTGGGAAGCATAGGAAGAAGGGTTGAAGCCTGCTCAGATTGGCTAGAGAGCTTTGCTATTACCATTTCAACCTGGGGCCTCCCAAGGCTGACACACAACCTCACACTGCCGCTCAGTCTGGGCCCCTAAGTGCCAATCACCTGCCTGCCACTAGGTGGTCTATTATGGGGATGGGGAAGCATTGATGGAGCTTGAATCCTGGGTCCTGTCCTAAGCTGTACCCTCAGCCCCTGCTCAGTAATTCCACATGCTGCTCATTCTGGCTTTGCCACAACTCTGTCCTTTCCTCTGTTTGGGGTCACTCACTTGGCCTCCATGTTGCTGTCCAACCTTTTAGGAAAAAGCAAAGTCTGGGGTCACAGCTGTGTTTAAAATTGACTTGGAGCTGGGAGTGATGACTACATGCTTGTAATCCCAGCTGTTCCTGGAGCTAAATTAGGAGGATCACAGGTTCAAGGCCACCCTGAGCAACTCAGTGAGACTGTCTCAAAGTAAAATAAAGGCATAAAGCACAGTGGTGGAGAGCTGCTTAGTATGCAGGAGGCTCTAGTTCAATCCCTGGTACCAAGAAAAGAAAAGAAGAAGAAAGAAAAGAAGGTGGGAGGATGGAGGAGAAAAAGGAAATCAAGAAGACTCCTAAATAGCTTTCTCTGTGACCTGAACAAGTTTCTTAGTTCCTCTGGCTCTTGTTTTTCTCCTGTGGGAAGTGTAATGATGAGAGCTACCTGACTGTGTGACTGTCTTTTACAGTCTTCCCTTGTCAAGATTTCTCTGTCCACAAGTCTGGATTCATTGTTTAAAACTCATTGTTTTAAAGCTGAGTTAAAAAACAAGACAAAACCGACATGAGACTCACACAGGGTTTCGCAGATGATGTTGCTATTGAAATCAGTGCGTTGCTTTGTATACACAATAAGACACCATAGTGTCCTGCTGGCATTTATTACAAACGCAGCCACTAAGCAACAAAGGCAATGGAAAATCACGGCATCCTGCAAGCGCATCTACGACAATGCCTCCTCTCGCGCGAGGGGCCCCTGCGACCACCACTGATAATTTTCTTCAGGCCTCATCAATGTTTTCCGTTGTTTAAAGACACACATTAATTTAAAGTCTCCTCCCATTCTCTCTGCAAATTACAGCATTCAGGAGAAGTGGCAGCTGCTGTAATTAAGACACAGTTAATTGCCTATCTCCTTAATTGCAATGATAGGATTTTGACAGTTTGGTAAATAAGAATTGTTTGGTTTCCTCTGGCAACTTCAGCCTCAGCGGGCTCTGCCCAGCAAGTGCTGAATTTCCCAGTTCCGGGACAAAGAGCTGCAGCCCAGTGGACACAGAATGGGAGGGGAAGCCCGCGAGGCGGGGCGATTATGATTTACTCAGTTCTCCTTTCCCTGCAGGAACCACCCCAGCACTGACTATTCCCTTGCCCAATAAAATCCTGCAGGACATTTCTGCCACATGAATCAGTCATCACATGAGACTCCATGACAGGAAACCACAGAAGCAGGATGCCTGGAGGGTGAGACAGTGGTCTCCTGCTGTAAATGGGCGCAGGAGGGCGTGATGTTGTTAAAAGAAGAAAAAGCAGCCCAGCAAAAAAAAACCACACCCAAAGTTAGGGAGCTACCGTGCAGCGCGTGCGCAGAGTCAGGACATCAGCCCAGGTCTTTGATCCACAGTATTCCCAGGAGCTCGAGGAATATTTTTTTAGAGCAGAGATTTGGAGGCCATGCAGACTTGGGTTTACAGCTGCTAGGTTTCTGCTACTGTATAAAAATGCCTAAGAAAATCCTCTTAAAAAGAGGAAATTTTGATTCTGGCTCACAGTTTTAGAGGTTTCAGTCCAAGGTCAGTTGGCCCTGTTGCTTTTGGGACCAGGGTGAGGTGGCCCATCATCCTGGGATCATGTGTTAAAGGAAAGCCCTCACCTCATGGCCAGCACACAAAAGTAAGAGGAAGAGGAGAGTTCCACTGTCTCAACTCCATGCCACCAACAACATAGGGCCTTGCCCTACGCCCCACCTCAAAGACTCCACCACGTCCCTACACAACATCACCACTAAGGACTGAGCCCTTACCACATGGGCGTATGGGAGACACCTTCAAACCATAGCAAGAGCCTGCATTTACCTTGGCTGCTGGTGTGACCGCAGGCCAAATACTGAAGCTCAGTTCCTTCCATTACAAACTGGGTTTTGTGATTGAGATTATATATATATATATATATATATATATATATATATATGTATATTTATTTGGTGAATGTTCATTCTATTAGTCTTTCAAGTTTGAAAAGTCTGCAAATTTGAAATTTTCTAAATGTTTGGGGGAAAAGGGGCCAAGAGACAAGTGTCCTGAGGATGGATTTATGTCCACAAGTCAGGCTGAGACATCCTGGTCTGCACACATTTTGTGGCTGACAGTTGTCCTCTCTAATTTTAACAAATCACTTGCAAACTAATAAAGTTATTGTCTCAGACATTACCTCTAAAATCCTAATGCAAATCAGTCTCTTGCAGTAGGTTTTATTGCTCTGTTTTGTACCAAAGTGTACAGCTATAGTGTTGGTCTACCGTTTACTTTGTTACATATGTATGTAGGTAGGTATTTGTTTATTTTTGAGGTTGAGGATTGAACCTAAGGCCTTGTGCACAAGACACACATTCTAAGCACAGCCCCAGCCTTGGCTTGTATTTGACTCCACGTCTTAGGAGTTCCTCACCCCCTCCTGAACTGGCAGGCTCTCCTTAAACACTATGTATTATTTGGCTAACAAAAAGAAATGTTTATAATATTATTAACAGAATTGTGTTAGATAGTCCTGAGAAATTTGGATTTTAAGTAACACTTCAGATGCTAAAAACTTGAGAATAATGTTTAAATCATTGGAAAACAGCTTTTGCTTTGTTCCTCCATCCTCTTACCAGAAGCTGTCTCTTCATGGATTCATGGAACAAGCCCTAGGCACCCTCTGCCTTCTCCCCTCCCTCGCCTGCCCCCAATACGCCTGATGTGATAGGCTCAAGTGAAAACACTGCCTGGCTGGCGTGACACAAGGAAAGGGGGACAGGATCAAGGGGGAACAGAGGAAGTAAACATCACACCTTGAACTTGGTCTGTAAACCCGAGTCTAGGCCCTCTTGGACCAGGCAGAGGAGGTGGCCAGGGGAGCATATAGATGTCAGAATTAGGGAAATGATTTGTTTGTCACTGTTTGTTTGTTTGTTTGTTTTTTTATTGGGACAGTGTCTCACTATGTAGTTCAGGCTGGCCTTAAACTCACTTTATAGTCCAGGATGGCCTCAAACTCATGGAAATCTTTCTGCCTCAGCCATGTGCCACCATAACCAGCATAAGTTCTATTCGTAAACAGCCTCATTTTAGAACTTTTTATTTTTTGATATTTGATGTTAGAGCTTGAACCCAGGACCTCACCTATGCAGAGCATTTACTCTGTCCACTGAGCTACACTGAAAAGTCACCTATTTTTCATTTTAGACAAGAGCTCTACCACTGAGCTGCGCCCTCAGCCCATCTTTTTTCAATGTAACTTTGAACGTGGGGTAAGAGGTAGTCAGTCATATTCAGAAATTCACTTAGATTGATTTATACATTTCTGCATATTTTGAAAACAACTTGTATGTTTATCAAACCAGAGGGAAGGTAAAACATTCTAAGAACTGAATTTACAAGTAACTGTGAAAGGTTATTTAATAATAGGATGTCTGGAAGCTGATGGAGAAAATAAGGCTTATGGCTCTAGTTGAGAGAGAGAACTTTGGCTTTGAGCTGGTTTCTCAGGTTGACTTTTCAGGGAAATGTGCTCCGAGGTGGAAATTCACATAGATGTGGGCTATGGTGTGTGGGAACAAAAGCAGGGAAGGAAGGAAATAGGGCTTGGTGAAGGATAAGTTGAGTTGGTAGTCAGTTACATCAGAGGCTTCAACTAACCCCATGAAGAGCCTCAAAGCTAGGATGGAATTCCACAACTGTTCTGAATCAAAAGTGGACATTTATTTTATGTATGCATGAATGTATGTATTTACATATGTATGTATGTTGGGGAGTGAATCCAGGGCCTCCTGCATGCTAAGTACATGCTCAATCACTACACGATCCACCCAGGCCCAAGGTATGTCTTCTGTATCCCAATACTAATCAGTCAGTGAGTGTGGATTAGGACATGATGTGAATTCTTTGGGAGCAAGTGACTGGGCCATGATCTGTGATCAAGTGATTCTTCCAGCATGGAATAGACCCTCAGTTCTACAGAGAGGATACAGAAGGTACAAGAAGGTATTTATTGAGAGTCAGGGATTTAGCTCAGCGGCATAAGGGCCTGCCTGGCAAGCACAAAGTCATGAGTTCAATCCCTGGTACCCCTCCCCCCACCAAAAAGAAGCTGTTTGTTATTTTTCTCTCATGGCTGAAACAGAATACCCATCAAACAAACTTAAAGGAGGAAAAGTTTATTTGGCTTACAGTTTGTAGAGGTTTCAATCCATAACTGACTGGTTCCAAGGCAGGGTGACTCTACAGAGAGCCATCACAGAGGAGAACAGTTCATGGCACCCACTAGATAGCAAAGCTCCAAGGGAGGAGACAGCACTCTTTCTGTTCCTTGTTTGCAGGCTACCTGGCCTAGGGCAGCTGCAGCATTCACACTCAGTGCTGGCCAGCACTATGCCAAACTAATCGATGGGCTGATTTACTAATCTCACGCCCTAGCCCAGCATCACATACTCTAGATCAGCCACCTCTGAAAAAGCCCTATGACTGCATGAGCCTTCGAGGGGAGATCTAGATACAACCCTAACGGAGGGCTTTCACAGTCTGAGCCAGGACCCCAACCAACTTCACGTATTCCTTCCATTTATCATATCTCTTTAGTCTCTTTTAATCTAGAAGACTTGCTCAGACTTTTTCATTCTTGACTGGATTTTTTTAAAAAGAGTCCAGACCAGTTATTGTGTAGAATGTCTGAGTTTGCCTAAGCTTTCGTTAGACTGGAATCCAGGTTATGTTCCTCACACTCATAATCTCTCTCCTTTCTGAGAAGATCCAGGATTCCCCCTTCGGTATGTGCTGTCACTTGGTCTCATCGTTGCTTGGCGGCCAGAAGGGAAGCCATGACTAGGTTGTGAAGGAGGCATAGGTGGTGGCCTCAGTGTTGTCCTCAACCGGTCAAGCAAGAGAGAAGTGATCGCCCTGATGAGAGGAGTGGCCATTGCTGCAGACACAGAGAATTAAGGCAAATCTGAGACTTCCACCTCTCGAGGGTCCCGACTGCTCCCTCCTCATCCTGACTCTGAGGCTGGTACTCTTTTCTAACCATGGTTCTGACCTTGGCCTAGAAGATTTGCTGGGTCTTTTGCTGAGCTCTGCTATCCTTATATTTAAGTTTTGAGTAAAATTCTTATCTTTCTCTGCCCTCCTGCTACAGGAAAAGTATCTTCTTATGCTGAAAAAGTCCTCCGCTTTCACATTTTTCATAGAGTAATGATTTGTTCACCATATTACTCACAAAGTAGACTAACCAAGAGCCATTTGGCATCATAGTTCTCATAATTTCTTCTTCCCTAGCTGGGAGTGGAATACAAGCTGGCAATCTTAGCATTCCAGGAGGCTGAGGCAGGAGGATTGAATGTTTGAGTCCAGCCTGGGAAATTTAGCAAGACTTTATCTCAAACTAAAAATTAAAAGAGGACTGGAAATGTGGCTCAGTGTGAAAGGCCTGGATTGAATCTCAAGCACTGTAAAAAAAAAAAAAATGTGATTCCTTCAACCTCTCCAATGCCTGAGGAACTGTCCCTGCCAGTCCTTCCCCTCTACTGGTCTTCTGTCCTTTTGTACCAAGGAGAAGCTTTTGCCAACTTCTCCAGGGCCTGGGGATCAGCTCAGTGGAAGAGCACTGGTCTGTCATACAAGAGACCTTGGTTCCAGTTCTCCAGTCCTGCAAACCAACAGAAAATCACGGTTGCTCCACAACAGAGTGCCAGGGGCTACCCCTCCTCTCCCCTCCCCACCAGGAGTGGTGAGGATCTCACTGGTAGCTTTCCAGTGGGTGATGGAATTCCAAAATTCAGTGCAGAGTCTGCTTCCTCAGGTGCCTCCAGCACCAGCTCTTTCAAACTGGTTTCACTGGAGAACAGATTCTAAGACAGAGATCTGCATGGAGGCAGTTATCCAGGAGCAACAGGCTCAGAAATTATCTGCATAATGGAAGGAAGGGAATCAGGACTGACTAGAGAGAGAAAGTAGACCCGAAGCAGCAATGGCCTTGCCTCAGCCAGTCAATTCCCCAGGGAACTTTGAAGCTAGGATGACCTAAGCAAGGAGTTGGACCTGGATGTCCACACATGGACAAGCTGCTGGATGTGGGCTGCCTGCATGTGGGAGCTTAAACCCTGGACACTGGTGTTCGTGTGTCAAGGATAATTGGGAGTTATCCAGCACACATGCTCTACGCAGATGTAGACACAGCTCAGCCCCAAAGAGCTGGTTGCTGAGTTGTCATCTATAGGGAATCACTGAAAGGGTTCATCAGTTTGAAAGTCATTGTCTTGGTTATTTTTTCTCATGGTTGAGATAAAGTACTTGACACCCAAAGTGAAGCAAGAGAAGATTTATTTCTTATAGTTCTTGGAGGTTTCAGTCCATACTCAGCTGGCTCCAAGGCAGAATGGCATGGCCGAGGGGCAGCTGTTCATGGTGGTCCCAAAAATGACAAGAGCTAAAGGGCAAAAAAAAGAAAAAACACACCTTCTTCCTGCCCTTTCATTGTATGTTGGCTCTGCCCCCGGGATGAGTGAAGCATTCACATTGTCAATCCCAGCACTAAACAACAAACCAACCACAAACATTAGATTCAGCCGCCTCCATGACTACATGAGGCTTGGGGGGCCACCTAGACACAAGCCAGCGAGGGCACCAGGTAGAGGAACGGCAGGCAACTGGCCGTGGAGGGCTGGATTCGTGCCCAAATAGGGCAGCTGAAGGGCGTGTTTCAGGAAGGTAGATGAGAATACTCTGCAATGCTACTCCATCCCAGAATGGATTCTGACTAACCAGATACCAGGACCTCCTACCCTAGTAATAACTATGATATATTATGTTTCCCTGTCCTGCCTGATTTAAAAGAATAGAGGTTCTATGGAGATGAGGAGAGTGTCTAAACTCTCCAACGTCACTAGGAAAGATGTGTGACATGAAGTGAGGAGGTGATCCTTGAAGAGTGAAGTATCAGGGAATCCTGGAGAAGAGTTGTGTAATGATGGTGCTTCCAAACTTGAAAATTAGCATAAGAAAAAGTGATAATTGCCTCCTTGAATGCTGGTCAGGATAAGCTGTCTATATTTTGCCTTTTGAATGTCAAGTGACAATATGACATGATGGAATGATAGAATAAAAGGTTTATTAACTCATTTTATAGGATAGTCCCATTAATACTCTTCTAAGAAAGCATTAACTTGCACTTAAAAAACCCAGGGGGGAATTTAGAGGACATTCTAAAGCTGAAGAGAAGGGAGAACTATGTATTAAAGGTCACTAAGCTCAGCACAAGCTTGAAAAATTTTTATCAGTGAGCATCATTATGCAAAAGCAGGTCTTACTGTTTAGAGAAACTTTTGACCATCAGAACACAGCCTCTCATGCTGTGTAGCTAAAGCAACCTAAGTTTCAGGTTGACTCTTTAGTAAAACGCTTTAAGATTTACTTATATTTTTGTTTTGTTTTTGTCTTTTTGAGACAAGGTTTTGCTATGCATTTCAGGCTGGTTTTGAACTAACTTTGTAACCCAGGCTATTCTCAAACTCACAGCAATCCTCCTGCCTCAGCCTCCCAAGTGCTGAGTTAGAGGTATGCACCACCATGCCTGGCCACTGTTTTTGTATTATAAATATGCAACATATATAGTACAATCACAGTTTTCTAAAAAGATTTACGTCCATAAAGTTGTCTCATTCTTAATATCAATGTTTATGTTTCTAGAAGGACATAAACAGATTCACCAATCATGCCAGGACAACAATATCTAACTAGTGAGATTAGTGTTCATTTGTTCTTGGTACTTTTTTGTATTGCCAGGTATATTTTCATGAAAAAGGGGTGGGGGGGTCAGAAGTTGTTTGTTTCTTCCACGAACAATATGGGTTAGTAAATGAAAAATTAATATATTTTAATTGAAATGGAATTCAACCTGGGATTCAGTGTTAAACAGAGTTGGATTCAGGCCCTAGATTCATTACACCATGGTTGTACGAGTTTAGTCATGTTCCTTAGTTTCTCTTAGCCTTTATTTCGAATGGAGACACCTGCCTGTCAGAGTCACAGTGGGGACTGAGATACCAGCCGCCAAAAAGCCACAACTAAATCAAGGCCCGAAATGCTGGATAAGCTGACTCAGCAAATGAGGCTTTTCTGTTTGTTTTGTTATTGTTGTTGTTTGTTTGGCTGTACTGGGGGTTACACCAGGGCTTCATACAGACACGTCAAGAACTCTAGCACCAGTCTACATCCCCAACCCTTTTTCTATTTTGTCTTAAGTTACAGTGTCACTAAATTCCCCGGGCTGACTTCAAACTATTCCTCTTCCTGCCTCAGTCTTCTGAATCTTGTCACTAGGATTACAGACACATGCCACCATGCCTGGGACCCAATTTACCATTTCTATTTATATGGACCCAGCATGTTGCTTCTATTCTTATATTAAAATTCTCCCTAAGTTGTCTGTTTTCAACATGGCACCGAGACGCTGGTATTAAATCATTTTATATCTACTCCTATAGGTTAAGCTCCCATGCTCAAAGCTGGTCTCTCTCAAGTGTCATCTGGAATTTTATGGAAATACTTTATTATTTCCTCAAGAACTTACTTTTGCAAGAGGAGTCCTATTGCCAGGCCAGCATATTGTAGATAATGCTTTTGTTCTCCCCCTGCAATATAAAGGATCAAATCCAAAGCATGCTAGGCAAGTACTCTACCACTGAGCTATGTTCCCAGGCCTGTTTTTGTTTTGATATATGTCATCTGAATGTGTTTGCCATTCTGCTCTCCTAGTTTATGACTTATTCTCTGGTAGTGCTATTTTGATGCTTTATAGGGAGATTTGAATTACATTTTTAAACCATTAAAAGTCTCCTTTGATGCCTTCAGGAGCAGAAAGATTGAGCTTCATCTGGTCTGGAACCAGACAGAGCTAGGTACCTTGGTCCTGGGCCAACCCTACTTCCTCATTTCTAGCATGCAAAGGGCAGCACCAGCCAGGGTGGTACCGCCCAGGTCCTCGACCTTATGTAGTCTTTATAGAAGAGAACGTTCTAGTGAGTAATGTTCATAAATTGCCAGTGTGATGTTCCCATTTACACTAGCTTTCACCTTTCTTTCAATGTGCAGGCTCTCCATAGAGACCTAAACATTTTCTACTTTTTATAAGCTTGAGCCTTGAAAGGCAGTGCTGAGTGTATCTTTCTAACCCACAAGTGCATCACAATCCCCTTTGAATGATGTAAAGGCATCAAGACCTACAACTCTGCAGTGCGCCTTTGCAATGTATCCAATGGCAGGAGGAGGTTGAAATAATTGCTAGCCTCAGAGGACTGTTGAAAAAGGGGGGATTCCACCCACTGCGGCCCCAGAAGGTAACTGGCATGTTGTCACTGTCTATGCCTCTCTCGCCTCTCACTTACTGCTTCCCTGCTAACCAGGAGAATTTAGTTTTTGAATGTTCTAGAGTCAGGAGCTCACAATTTTGAAGAAAGCTTTTTGTAATACCAAGAATTAGTTTAGAAACTGAACAGTTAACCCTACTCACTTTAAATGACTGGTTTTACTGCGACAAGTTTACTTACTTATTTTTAAAGAAATGGGTGATATATATGGTACCTGGCTCTCTATGACACATGAATATGAAAGTTTTTTCACTGTTCACTACATTACCAGGTCACTAAGTAGACTTAGTCACATCCGCATTCATTCTGAAGCACACAGCCAGCACTTCTAGGATGGAGAACATGTTGCAAGACGATGAGATAAGAAAAGAATGCAGGGACCATCGTTAGGACTATTAACACTGGCCGAAGGGGAAGGATGGTGTAGGAGATAGATGTTTTGTTTGAGGAGTCTCTAGAGCCAAAGTTTGGTGAAAGTTGAAATATTCTCCTGTTAGCATAAATGTATTAATGCAGAAATCAATATATCAAACAGAAAAGGACTCAAATGCTTTATAGAATTTTTCAAGGGCTCTGGGACATCAGAGATGGGCAATATTGCACTTGGAACTCAGAGCTAAGGCCTTGGAGAGGACTCTTACAGGACTTAAGGCCCTGAAGAAAGAGTGGAATTTAGAAAGGTGGCATTTAGACTACAGCGGGAGAAAGAAAAATGCATTCAGGCAGCAGAATGCCCAACAAGACTAGTGAATTATCAGATTATGAGGCTGTCCACCTCCTGAATGGACTGGCCAGTGATGCACCCATAGCTGGTTGGGTTATAGGAGCTGGGATCCAGGTGGAGGAAGTAGGTCACTGGGGGCCACCTTTGAGGGATGTAACTGGTTCTGGGGCCCTTCCTTCCTCCGTCACTCTTTCTCACTCTGCATCCTGGCAACTTTTCTCCATCATGCATTTCTGCACCAATATCCTGGCAATTTTTCTCCGTCATGCACTTTGGAAGCGATGTTTCTGCCTTTGGAGCCAGCCGACCACTAATTAAACCAAACAACGGGAACCAAATTAAACTTTTCCTCCCTTAAGTTGTTTTTCTCAGCCATTTGGTCTCAGCAATGAAAATCCAACTAACACAAATATAAAAGGGAAGTTAGAGAGGTACAAATGCTTTCAATCCTTTCTCCTCCTTGGTTATGTGTCTTTTCTCTGGCTTCTTTTGAATGGTCCTGTTTGGTTTTGGTTTGGTTTTGGTGGGATCTGTGCTCCGGATTGTTTTGACTTAGCACAGTAGTTAAGATTAAAGTCACCAGAGCAGGAAGATTCCAGTCCTGCCTTCCCTGTAAGCCTACATGAGCCACTTCTTAATACCAGTTTTCTTGCGGGTAACAGAAGGACAATATTTACAAGGTTGCTGGGAGGCAAATGTGAGTTAATACACACTACCTGGCATGTAATAAAACTCATAAATAGAAACTCATATTTCTCCTTCCTCTAAGGTGCTTTTAAGGTTACAGAGAAATCTCACATGCATGATTGGCTCATTCCACCCTTCTGAGAGGCAGGGAAATCAATACACAGAGCACGGAAATGACCTGCCGCAGGCCCCAAGGTCTCAGCCCACAGCTCTTCTGCCACAAGTTGCCATGTTTGCTCAAATCAGAGGCTCAGCTGTCTCTGTAAAGAGAGTACATACTGTGCGCACAGACGGAAAGATTCATGAGGGACAGGAAACATACTCTTCGAAGAGCACAGCTTTCTCCTCTGCCTCCGGCCGCTCGGCCCCCCTCTCCTTTATAGCCTCCTTCTCAAAGGAATACTTAAGTGCAGACTTTTGTTTGTGGCAACCCATATTCTCCAGTCAGCAATCAGATGTAATATGAAATTTTTTACAAGATAAAAGTATTATTTTGAAGACTGAGGTGAGTACAGGAAGTCTAAATAGACAGAATGAGGGGCCACAAAATCACTGGACAGGCGTAGTTTCTAGAACAACTTCACAAAAATCAGAAAGCTACTCCCAGAATAATTAGGTTCAGGAATCTACCCCAAACACCACCACCACTGCTGCTTCTCTGGGTTTAGGGAAAGTTGTAAGCACTGATGAGTGTACAGCTAAGCTGTTGGGGGGGGGGTCTGGTTGGAAGCAGGGGTTCACTGGGGATGTGCCCTGGAAGGGCGTAGCTCCTTCCTTGGCTCTGCCCTTCTCTGTCTGCTTCCTGGATACCATGAGGTGAGCAGCTTTCGTCCGCCCAGGCCTTTTGACTATGCTGCCCTACCTGGGAGCCAGTCAACTATAGACTGAACTCTACAAACCATGAGCCAAGTAAACTCCCCTCCTCTAAGCTGTGGGTGTCGGGTATTGTATCTCAGCAACAAGAAAGTGACTAAGACAGGGCTATTCCCCAGCCGAACCTAACAGTAGCTTATGCCTGGAAATGTACATAAGCACAACATGAAATTTCACTCTGTAATTTTTTTTTAAGGTTCCCAAGCATCATGTCCCACATCTGGCTATGGGAATTTATTGATCATCGCCCAGTGATTCCACCAAGGTAATGTTCTTACCTATGCCAAGTCTCCCAGAGCAGAGGCAAAGCATGCAGCTCTCTGAGGAGTTCGAATTGTTCACCCTGCACTTCATAACTGAAAGACAGCTGCTTCCAGAGGGCCTTAGTGAAGCTTCTCTAGGTTTAGGGAAAGTCATAAGCAAAGAAATCCCATATGTACTGCAGTATCTGAGCAAGCTTTCCATCCCCAAAAGATCAAGGTATTGTCTTTCTCACACTGGGAAGGGTTTTAGCAAGAAGTATGAAAGACTGAACCCCAAATTTTGGGATCCTTAATAACACCACCCCATGCTTCTGCATTGTGGCGGCTGTACAGATGGAAACTACAGAGGAATTTTACTCCTTCTCGAAGGTCATCTAGGGCACAGAGATAATGAGCCCCAGACATGTTTTGTAGGGCTAGACTCATTTTATTGAGAGATGTCAGGTAAAATCAGTAAATCCTAACCACACTCTCCCTTCACCACCCAGTCCTACAAGGACTGAAGAGATTTAAAAGCCTGGACACTGAGGCAGCAACCCTCGTGCTTTAACTTTAGGATCAGCCTCTAGTAGCACCATTGATTGCATAGATTTGAGCAAGCCTTGTGGCTTACTTTAGTATTTAGTCAATCTAACAATGTTTGGTCAACAATTAAAAGTTCTTTTGCTCTCAGAAATTACTGAAGCAAGAGTGGATAGGGGCTGCTTGCTTCCTGGATTCCTTAAGAATCTTCCTTTCAGAGAAAGCACAGAACCTACACATCAGTCTAAAATTTACCCCAAGGCTCATGCAATGTGGAAAGAAACAGGAATTGGTTCCAGTGTTTCCTGATTCCTTCTTCCCCACAAGTCCTTTTTCTTTCTGTGTATGTGTGAGATTATCTTGTCCACCATGGGGCCCATTTAACTGTGGTCTTGTCTCTCTGAGAAAATACAAACAAATCTTTGCTGACTGCCATTGTCTGATGTTCCACGGAGCCAAATCACTTATAAGGTCTGGCCTGAGCCAGACTCCTGGGAAGCCTCAGGCTTTGAGTGGAACAAAGTGGGGCGCCCATTGAAATCCTATGGCTGTGCCATCTTTAGCTCATTTTCACTTATCATCAAGCCATGTGAGAGGAAACAGACACCAATCCCTCTTCCTCTCCCTGCAAGAGGATGCCCCACCCTCCACCAGCAACCCATTGTGGGGCAGCTTTCTGCCTGCCACATGCCTTGCCAACACAGCAGATCCCCCTCCTTCAGCAAGTTCCATCAACTTTACCTCCAGGATAGATCTCCATCTGAATGCTGCTATGTTAGTCCAGCTTTGTGTCACTATGACAAAATGCCTGTGAGATAAGCAACTTATGATGAGGAAAGGTTATTTTGGCTCTTGGTTTTGGAAGGATCAGTCCATGTTTCCTTGGCTCTTTCTTGGGGCCTGTTGTGGTACAGAACATTATGGCAAAAGCATAAGGCCGAGGAAGTCACTCTCCTCATGATGGCCAGGAAGTGTAAGAGAAAAGAGCCAAGGTCCCAATGTCCCCTTCAAGGACATTCCCTGAGTGACCTCACTTCCTCTAAAGAGCCCCCTCTGACTTCCTTTAACTAATTCCACCATATCTCAATAGGGCCACAGACTAGGGTCCAAGCTTTCAATACATGGGCCTTTGAGGAACATTTCAGACCCAAACCATAGCAGCGTGGCTGCAGCTCACTGCCACCACAAGCTCCAAATCGCCACCACCTCTCCCTATGCTTCTTTGACAGTGCCTGCTTTCACCTTCCAGTGATCTGTTCTCTAGAGTGAGCTCTGTAAAATGCAAATTGGATCTCCCTTGGTAAAACCCCGCAACCCACTACATTCAGCATAAAATTCAACCTTGTTGCCATGGCTGACAAGCCCCAAGATCTTGCCTATCTCTCCAACCTTTTCCTGACTCAAGCTCTTTCTATCCTTTGGTTCTTTCAGGAATCCATTCTTCTTTTATATATCAGTGCTTACAAAATCTTCCTTCTGTCTGGGAAGCTCCTTTTCCCAACCCTCCATACTCCTTGACCACCTAGACTGAAAGCGTCTCCTTTTGCCTGTCTCTCCACCTCTGTGATTCCCTGTTTCACACCCTTTTAAATGTCTTTTACATCTGTTATGACAACATCAAGATACTGCATTTTTAAAAAAATTTCCTGTCTGTCTCACTGCTGGTATGATAATAGCTAACAGCTCTTACTGTGTACCCAGTTGTTATACTTTGGATGTGAAATATCCCTCCAAACCCACGTGTTGAAGACTTAGTCCCCAGCACAGCAGTTTTCAGAGCTGAGGTCTTTGAGAAGTGATTGAATCATAATAGCACTAACATCACTGATGGGTTAAGCTACTATTGGCTTCCTAGCTGAATGGGCTATTAGGAGGCAGTGGAAACTTTAAAAGGTGGGAGGAACCAGGTCATTGACGGGGCCTGTGAAGGGTATAGTTTGTCTCTAGCCACTTTTCTCTTGGGCTGTCTCTCTCATTCTTTTTGCTCCCTGGCTGTCAGAAAGTATCTTTGCTTTGCTCCTCAGTGCCTCCCACTTCTTCCCTATCAGAGGCCCAAAACCATAGGGCCAAGTGGTCATGGAATGAAACCTCTGAAACCATGAGCCCAAATACATCTTTCTTCCTTTTAGATTGTTTTCTCAGGAATTTTATCACAGCTACAGAAAACTGACTAACATACAAGCATTATCACAAGTGTTTATCATCTCATTTTCTCTTTACAACTGTGAATTCAAGATGAGGTTACAAGGCACACTGTGGGTAAGTACTTACCCAAGACAATTGGCAAAGGAAGGACTTGAACTCATTGGTCTGTCACCACCATTTGTTCTTGGGGGGGGGGGTGTCACTGCAATGTTGTATAGCTCCAGGTTAACATAACACACATAAGGGCTTCCTTGACTTTCTCTGCCACTCATTTCCATAACATCTTTCTAGCAGATGGCCATGTGTGATAGACCCTCTATGCACAATTGTTGAGTGGATTAAAATGAGTGAATGATCAAAATTATTCTGTCCTTTGCTTGTGGTTTGGCCTTCTGATAACACACAGAACCTGAGTCTGTCCTCTTCTGCACAAGCGTTCATCTGACTCATCCTTAAGTGCCTGACCCTGAGGGCTCTGCTAGGGAAATACAATTGTAACCTGGCAAGGAAACCTAGTAAAAGTAAATATTTCAAGGCTCACAAACTATAGTGACCATGCCAGATTCTTGTAAAAAGAATTATACTAAATGCAAATATACCCAAGCCACAGACTAGAGCCCTGTTGCTTGGGGGTGGGACTGCATGCTGCATTGGTTTGTGGAGCTAAAGATGCTTCTGAAAAAGATCACTTCCAGTAGACTAAATTCAGTCTGGTGTGGGAGAAGAATAATACAGAAAGTGTGTCAGTTTTAAATGGATTTTTCAAACATTGATTGGGCTGAGGCTTAGCTCAGTGGTAAAATGTGTGCTTAGCAATTCTATTCCAGAAACACACACTCACACACACGCACACACATGCACACACACGCACACGCACACATGGGTGCAATTTTAGTGATGTCTGAAAACTCTAGAGGTAGCTATGTGGTCAGCTTATCTCCCTGCTTAGGAAGATTGAGGAGATATTTTAGTAGCCAGGTGCAAATGTCTCATTTTTCTGATGTAACCACTAGTGGAGATAGTTACCATTCCCATCTTACTGATGAGAAAACTGAGGTTCCCTCTTCATTGTGGATCCGGGTGAGAATAAAGATTGGCGATCTCCCTGCTTTTAATCCCATCTGCTGTGTGTATTAATTCATGTCCTTAGTGCAGTTACTTATTCCCACAAGTCTCAGCTTCTTAACTTGTTATAGATTTGCCATATTGGCTGTGATTTAGTTGCCTGATTGTGATTTTCCTTACCAGGTAATGAACTTTGGTAGAAAGACAATATTTCCATCCCCTGTCCCTACCACCCAGTACACTGCAGACTGCCGAGCTTGTGATAGAAATTGTATTCCGAAGGAAGCATCCACCCTGCTGACAGCGCTGCGTCTTTATTGCTCTTCCTGTTGTCTCGGTTCCCTTGCTTACTAACCATCTGTCTGCAAGTGGGAGAGTCACAGAGTTCATAAAGAAACAGTGCTGAGCTTTTCTGGAAAGGGGAAATCACCACCCACATACAGAGATGACCCTGGATGCAACATGGAGTGTAAGGAACTAGATTTGCTTCATGGCTCTGGCAGTTCCTAGCTGTTTGATATTTAGAAAGTCCATTTAACCTCTCTGAGATTCCTGTTATGAAACAAGGAGTTGATACTATTTACCTTGCAAGGTGACTGTGAGAAGTAGATGAGATCATCTCTGTAAAAGAGCTTTGTAAAGAATGAAGCACAACCCAGGAGTCTCAGTGACACAGGCCACCTTGGGCCATGGTCCAGGCGACCTCACCTGTGCAGACTGCACTTGTCTGGGGCTAAGCCCGGATCTTGCTCTGGTTCCAGTCACCCTCCCATGGGACAGGCTGCTGCGGTGTGGCAGGTACACACCACTCCAGAGAGCCAAGCTGTCAGGCTTGTAAATCATGCACAGTGGAACTGACCCTCTGTGCCACCTGCTCAGCCAAAGAGAAGGAAGGAGCTTTCTGAGGCTGCATCAGCCGCGTGGGTCTGGGCACAGCCTGGGTAGGGCTCCATGCCACCTGTCTGATTGATTTGCCCCCTACCCCTACCCTCCTGAGGGAGGGCCGACTGTGCATCTCCAGGAGGAAACAATCCTCTCCCAGAAAAACCTAGTATTTTAGGATCTGAATTGGAAGCGTCTCACATTCACATGAGGGCCGCATGGGGAGCTGGGACATGGATGTGAATGAAGAAGGTGAGGCAAAGTATCACAGCTTCATTCCGCACACCTTTCTGCTCCCACTTCTCTCAGCTGCCCTCCTTCCAGCTGCTGCCTCCTGACTTCTTTCCTGCTCTCCACCCACTCCTGCCAGCATCCAGCCGGGGGTGCTGGCAGGGACTCCCGGCAGGAGCACTGCTGGGGCTGGGGGAGGGTTTCCCGCTATAAGAGCAGATTTTACAGAAAGCTTCTGCTGAGCAGGGCTTAGTGTGCCCACCTGAACTTTGCAGGCAGTTGTTGGGTGCACGCCAGGGAAGAGGAGGAGAAACCTGAGGGTCCTTCGGAGCCCAGAGACCTTCCCAAGGGGTGACACAGCTCCAAGGGAGCTCCTAAAGGCCTTGCTTTAGAAACTGAGGGGGCAAACTTGTCTCCCCCTCCCATGCATTCAGAAACTTCATGTGTTCCCTGCTTCGGTGCCAGCTTCTCTTTCCTCTAATGACTTCATCCCCTGCAGTTGTTGAGTCTGCAAGACTCAGTCATAGTATCCAACTGACAATCTGGGGACTTTCTGAAAGTCCAAGCTTGTGGAATCCCCTCTGCACAGATCCGCACATGCCTGTCCCACCTGACAGCCAGGCCTACCCTGGCCCCTGCAGCAGTTCAGATCTCGATTGCTTGCCAAAGGCCTCTCTGTTGAAGGCTTGGTCTCTAGTCTATGGTGCTACTGGGAGATAGTAGAACCTTTAAGAAGTTAGGTTATTGGGTGCATTCTCTGGAATGGGGATCCCTGCCCTTCTTCCTCCTTCTTTTTGCTTCCTCCCTGCCACAAGGAGAGCTGCTTTGCTCCGCCCTGCACTCCTGCTGTGATATGCTTCATGCCACAGGCCCAAAGCAATGGGGTCAATTGGCCATGGACTAAAACCTTCAAAACTCAAAGCCAAGATACACCTTTCTTCTTTGTAACTTGATCATCCCAGGCATTTATTATAGAAGCAGAAAGCTAACTAATGTAGCCCTATACAATCTACTCAATTCTGTTCAAGTCTTAGCTTCTGTAGTGCTCTTCACCTGGAGTCTCTTCCTTATCCTGTTTGCCTACTCAAACCCTTAACATCTCTCCCTCCTGGTGCTCCATCAGCCCTTCGTTTGGGCCACTATTTCAGCATAAGAAGAGCAATTTGAGGACCAGGACTGCTTCCTAGTTTTGTATCTGTAGAGCCTAGGTGAGTGCAGTGTACCTTATGGTATCTAATAAATGTTGGTTGAACTGAAAGCATAGTTTAAACTCTCATTCATGATCCAACACATGTGCAGTGAGCTATGTTATGCAAAACTATGCAGTGAGCTATGTTACGCAAAACTATGCAGTGTTCTTCCCAATAATTGAAGCCTAAGCCTTGTCCTGGACAATTCTTGTTTAACCCTAATTCCATTATTCCATCTCCTAAAAATCATCAACCAGTCCTGTCTTCTACTTTTCCTTTTTGCTGTTGTTACATCTTTATTCAGATTGAAAGACAATATTGCACGTGTTTGTCTTGCACACCTGAGATTTGAATAGGCACCATGTAGAATAGTTAAATCTAGGCATTGCTTCAGCTGTCATTTTGGTGTGGGTACACACAGTATCCATTCCATTTCCGTTTCCCAAAACAACAACCCCTCATCTCCATCCTCATTTCCACCCCATCGTTCAGAGATCCATCAGGTCTCACATAAAGTAGGAGTCTCTTCCTAAGCAGTCTTTCTCTGCTTCTAGTCAGTGCTCTCAGATTTGTTTTCCACACTGCCACCACAGAACATTTCTGTAACATGGTATTTACCTTCTTTAAAGATACTCTATCACCTATGTCAGTGATTTTCAAGCTTTCAGACACAATGCCCTTTTTAAATAACAAGCAAAATCTGTACATAACACAATACACACATAATTTTAAAATTGTGTTGTAATTAGAAAACAACGGGAGAAGTAATTTACTGTAAAGTAAGATGCATTTGAAGATATAAAATCTGAGTACTCCTTGTGTTATTTAGCTTTCTATTACTATAACAAAATACCCGAGATGATTATTTTATAAAAGGAAAAGATTTATTTTGGCTCATAGTTTCTGACATCTCATTCTGTGATCCATTGGTCCTATTGCTTTGACTTCTGGTGGGGGATGCTAGGTAGCAATAGGAGGGAGTGTGTGTTAGAGCCAGATGCTCACTTGATGTCCAGAAAGCAAAAGAAAGGAAAAAGGAAGGGGACAGGGGTCCCACAATTCCATAATTCCACTCATACCTCCAGTGACCTAAGGGCTCTGCTTAAGCCCCTTCTCCTAAAGGCCACATCGTCTTCCCAATCGCATCACGCTGAGGACCCAGGCTTCACGACATGGGCCTTTGGGCCGTTCAACCTTCAAACTGCAGCACTGCTGCACACCAGGTGCACAGCCATAGCTCCTGGGTGGTCTCACAAGCCCCCCGTCATGCCCAGCCCGTGGCTTCCGGTCATGGTTCCGGGGCCAGAGTCTTCTTCCAGGCTTACAAGCACTTCATGCTTTGCCATCAGCCCTGCTTAATCCGTGCTCCAGTAGATACATGGCTATTTCACTTTTTCTTTTCTTTTTTCTTTTTTTTTTTTTGGTACTGGGGATTGAACCCATGACCTTGCGCTTGCCAAGCAGGCACTTATGCCACTGAGCTAAACCCCCAACCCCCTTATTTCACTTTTTCTTATAAAATTTTGGAAACATATCAAAAGTAGAAAAAAATTAGTATAATGATTCCTCACTTATTCCCACATTTCAACCATTATCAACATTTGCTCCACTGGTTTTCTACATCCTCTTGTTTCTTTTTTTCCTAGTATTTTGAACATAATATTAAATATTTCTCTATGTATCTTGAAGGTAAATAACATTTTATTACAATGTCAGAGGTTGTGGTGGAAGACAGGAGACCTGCAAGTACCGTAAAGCCGGGTATGGTAGAAAGAGGCTCATTATGAATAACAAGGACACTACCAGAAAATTCCATGGAACAGGGGACAAAGTCCTGATGGATTTTCTTTCATACAACAGCTGGTATTGGCCTGCAAGAACTAACTGTAATAATTGCTTTTTTCTCACCTCTTTACTTTCTCCACTAGCATATTCATTAATCATCAAGGAAAGGACCTCCAAGGCTATTACCCGGGGCAGCTGGCAAGACTCCATGTTGATTACAGTGTGAAGACACCTCCCAGGTGAGACGTACTCCTAAACCTTCACTTCTAAGAAAGTCTCCAAAGCTAGCTAGCATGGTAAATGAAAAAATAATTCCTTGCACCATAGAAGCAATGTGATAATATGTGTGTCTGATTTTTTCATTTAAGAGTATGGTCTCAAGGTGCATCCATTTACCTTGGACTGTTTCAAGTTTATTCTTGTTTATGGCTGAGTAGTGCTCCGCTGTATTTGAAAAACCACAATTCTTTTTTATCCATTCCTCAGTTGATGAGCCTTTAGGTTCTTTCCAAGATTTAGCTATTACAAACTGTGCTGCTATAAACATGAGTGAACATACATCGCCGTGGAATGATGTTTTTAATTCATGTGGGAAGAGACTCAGCAAGGGAATTCCTGGGTCAAATGGGACCTCCAATCCTAGCTTTTTGAAGAACCTCCAACACCAATTTACACAGTGGTTGCACCAGTCTACACTCCCACCAACAGTGGAAAAGTGTTCCTTTATCCCCACAGCCCCACCAGCATTTTCTTATTGGGTGATTTCTTGCTAATAGCTATTCTTTCTGGAGTGAGATGGAATCTCATGCTGTTTTAATTTGCATCTCTCAAATGACCAGTGACATTGAACTTTTTTTTCATATATTTACTTGCTGTTTGTATTTCCTTCTCTGAGAAGTGTATGTTCGTCTCAGATGCCCATTTTTGGATCAGATATTTAAATTTGGGGGAAAGTGGGTTGACACAATCTTAATGATGTTAATAATGGTTGAAAATACTATTTAACGAATAGACAAAGATTTAGAAGAAAATATGCCAAATTATTAAAAGTGTTGCACTTTTGTTTGCTTTTGTGTTTTGCATGGTTTTGTTTGGGTGTGGGGAGTGGAATCTAGGACTGCAAGCATAATAAACATAAGCTCTCCCATGGAGCTACATACTCTGCCCAAATAATGTTTTTATTGTTGCTTGTGTTTTTTGCTTTTTTTTTCTATATGAATGATGAGGTAGTTAGTATTTTATATTTTAATTTTTAATCTTTTTTCTCTACGTTTCAGATTTTTTTTCTTGCTAATGACCACATCTTAGTTTTATGATCAGCAATAAGATTGTATTAAACCACCACAGGAATCACAGAAATACCAGGAGTTTAGATTTTGAACTGGCCAAATAAACTTACTGAGATTCTGTTTCTTGGTTAGTAAATTTATAAATTTGGCCTAAATAGCTTCTATCCTTCCACACGTGGTTTTCACAAAAAGAACAAAAAGGAAAACTCACAGATACTTTGACCTTATTTTCTAGGTTAGGGAAGCTGGAAAACTATAGTAAGTAAAATCAGCAATTTGAAGGACCTACGAAATATTTGATCATGGGCAATTTTCTTTCCTTCTCTAAGTATCAGTTGTCTCATCTGTTAAATAAAATAATTGATATAAAATTCCAGAACACATTAGGCACTCAACATATGAAAACTGTTATTTTGAATTAATTATCTAGTATCTATTACAAATTTCTCTTCTTTTAGTTGACTTTAAGATGTAGCCAACCAATGGTCCTCTATGTAAAGAAAAGGAACCATGGCTTCTATACTTTAGAGCAGCATGTATCTCCACTGACTTGATCAAACTGCAGGTAGCTGTGAGATCTCTATCAAGTGGGATGAATGAAAAGCCTCACAAAGAAGTGACATGTTGTAGCTGAGTTTACACACTATAAACATTGGACTTAAATTTCTTCATATATTCTGATTCAAAGTTCAAAGCTCTTATGTCCAACCACATACCTACAGAAGATGAAAATTTTTTGAGATAAGGTCTTTCTATGATGCCTAGGCTGGTCTTGAATGCTGGGCTCAAGTCCTCTTGTTCAACTTTCCAAGTAGCTTGGAGTACAGTGGGCACCGCCACACCCACCCTCATGAACACTTACTGTAAGATGTTGGTTCTTTACTATGAGAAAGACAAGAAAGAAAATGATAGGACCCCACTTTCCAACCTGCACTTGACCTGAGTGCACAGGGCAGCCTGAGAGGTGTCCTGTGAGAACTCTGATGACTCCTACCACCTCCACCTTGTCCCATCTGACCAATTCTCCTACCAGAGCCAAATACCGATCCCTCTACCAGAGTGTGGCTCTGTTAAAAAGAAGTCTGACTGCCTGGCTCTGCCAAAACTTGTGTCTGCCCAAGATTAGCTTCAAGATGCAAATGGCAATCTGTAAGTGCCAAGGTCAGTCTGTAAGTACAAATGTCCACCTGTAAGTTTATCAAGCATCTGATTAAGAGTAACAATGTTTTCATTGCCATTGAGAGGCATATTTTGTAGAATAAGGAGAACTCCACCCACCAATTAGGGCACTTACGTGGGCAAATACCTGTTGAGCATGAAGAAAGAACCAGGAGAGGTGGGTGCAAGTTCCTGCTGCTTCTCCAGCCCCTCCCCAGCACAGCTGCCCTCCACCCACCCAGGATCTCTCACAGTTCCTCATCCTACAAGCACAGTCACATTCTTACTCCTGTTTTTTTCTGAACTTCAAGCAGAGCCACTCCATTCCTGCTAATACATTCTTTATTAAAGGAGGCATATTACAATCAAGTTTTTACCCAATTAGGCAAATGTTATTGAGGTTTTTTGTACTAGAAATTGAACCCAATGCCTCATGCATGCCAAGCACCTGCTGTATCAAGGAGCTATACCACCAGCCCAACACTGTGTGTGTGTGTGCCAGGAATATAACCTGGTGTCTTAAACATGGTAGCCAAATGCTCTACCACTGAGTTATGTGCCTCTACCTCCCAACATTATTGATTATTATTGGGAAGGTGTAGCCATCTCTTTGTGTGATATCATCACAGTGCTGTCATTGTGTGAAACTGTCTTCCCACCTGATTGGAATTAGATGTTCCTAAACCTCAGACAACATGTAATATTTTTCCCACCTGTAGCAGTTCACCTCACATGTTTTATAGTTCAAAAATATACATCTTTATGAGGATATTTAGAAAACATTGATAATAAAATATCAAAACTCACTGATAAGGTCATAATCTAGAGATAATCATGTAGAATCTTTCACATCCAACCAAAATAGGGTAGGATGGCGTTGGGAAACTTTTTCTGTGTGTGGTAACAGCTTTATTAAGGTAATTCACATACCGTACAATCCATCCATATAAAGTGTTTAATTTAATCAAAACCTTTGTTTAAATTTAATAACATATTATGAACTTTTTCCATCTCAAAAGTTGTAATTTCACCTCATCACTTTTAATGGTGGCATGATCATTCTATATATGTTTATATTATTGACTAATTCCACATGCTTTCTTTTTGAAAATATGCTTTATTTTTAGTTGACACAATAATTGTATATATTTACGGGAGATATTTCAATACAGTGTATAATATTCAGGTCAAGGTAATTAGCAGATATCTATCTATCACCTTGATTTTTTTTACTGAAGGTGTTTATACTTTCTATTATCATAAAAGCAATTTGGTAAGCATTCTTAGAGCTAAGTTTCTATCACTATCCCTAACTGCTAGAATTGCAAAGACAAAAATGTATGCACACTTTCAAGGTCTTAAGATATACCACTGAAGGTGCACCAGTGAATGAATGCGCCCATGTTGTATGAAGGTATCTTGCCATTATCTTGACTGCTTTTTTTTATCTTTGGAGGAATCTTATCAGAGTAGCAGTACAGGAAGTTTATAACTGATTTCAGGTCTGTCAAATGCCAAGGTGCACCACAGTGGTGGTTTTACTAAAAGAATGCACTGGGTCCTTGAAGGACCAAAACACACTCAGGAAAATGCTGCTGGGCAAGGGCACTGTGGAGATCTGGAGTAGAGCACTAAGCAGGTATGGGTGGAGCAGGGAGGTGGGGTGCAGGTCACCTTCCATGATCACGGCTGGGGAAGAGGAGAACTGCTGACGGGAAGCCCACGGACTGAAACCCTTTGTTCTCTATCTTGACGTTACCAGCAGTGGCCTTGGGGGCAATGGGAGTTTGTCCACCCTGTGTTGTTAGTCTCCTGGCCACTGCAGTTGGTGAGAAAACGGGCTGCTTTTCTTCCAATGGGTGCTTAGCAAGGTATTTCTGTCTCTACTTAGACCACTCTTAGACTGGGCCATTTCATCCAAAAGAGAAACTCCGTATCAACCTCAGTTAGACCAACAGACGCTCATTCAATACATTTGTTTTCAAAGACACTCAAAGCCTGCTGAGCCATGGTGTAAGGAAACCACTTACCAAAGAGACTACTCACTACCATTTTACAAAATCGGTAAGTCCCATCCAGTGCTCTGGATTTGCTAAAATTAACCTTGTCTAGGGCACAGACGAACTTGTCCCATGGGCATGTGAGCTTGTCCCAGGGAGCAAGTTTACGGCTGGAAACAGGGAGATGTGTGCAGAAGGAAGTGAGGGGCTGCCCCACGGTGCTCCCTCCCCCTCCATCCACCCCCTGCATCCAAACCTGCAGCCATGAAAATGCAAGCACATCCTGCTTAGGAAGCAGGCTCGGGTGTGCGTCCTCCTCCCTGAGCCAGCCGCAAATCTCGCCACAGGGTCAAGTGTGCTTGAACATGCTGTTGGGGAAACTTTTTTCTCTTCTCTATTTTTAGTGACTTTATGACGATTATTTGACACATCAAGGGGTATGGTTTAAAATTTCTATAGCCACCATGTCTGGTGGTGCAAACCTGGAATCCTAGCACTTGGGAGGCTGAGAGGAGGATCACAAATCTGAGGCTAGGCAAATACATGATTTAGCGAGACTCTGTTTCAAGATTAAAAATATATATATAAAAGCGCTGGGGATATAGCTCACTGTGAAGGCTCTGGGGCCCATCCTCCATACTGTAGTAAACAACACACAACAAAGGCTTTGGAGCATTTCTCTGTGACAGTTTAAGCGTTCCTTGTGTTTCTGTAGTCACTGGTGCCTTGGACTTCAGTTCATCGAACGAATCACTTCCTTGGCAGACTTTCTAAGTGGGCAAACGCCAACATTTTAGGGGCTCTTGCACTGTGGCAGGTGCATATTTAGTCCCATGGCAGCTGAGGTAAGTGCTGTTATCTTCCCCATTCGCTTATTAACTATCCCTAGATGGACAGCTGGACGTAAGAGAAGTAGAGCTGAGATCCTGACCACTCCGTTCCTGTATGTGCTCTGCTTGGCTTCTGTCACAGCCAAGTGTCACCTATACTTCTAGTGCTTTATTGGTTTTCTTTGAAGTGAGAAAGTGATAGACTTTAAAGTGAGTGTTTAAAAAGAAAGAAAGGAAACTAGCAGATAAGAGTGGTGGGGTGGGAAGGAGACCCCAGAGCAATGAGCTGCAGACCAGAGCCAGGCGGGGAGGAGAAGGCCAGGCTGGGACCCTCCTGGGAAGAACAGGGCAGGCCCAGGAAGACTGGGCACTGGACCAGGAAGACGGGGCACTGGGCAGAGACAGGCAGATCTCGGGAGAGCTGGGCCAGGGACGTGGTGGCAATAGATGAAGTTGAGATTGAAGCCAGACTGAAGAAGGGGTTTGGAGTAAGAAGTTGCAAGTAGGGCAAAACCAGATCCTGAATGCTGGAGGGATTTTCTCCTGAGAAGGGAGGGAGCAGAGGACTGAGGAGGACATAGGGGCTGGAAGTGGGTCATTTAGGGAAGGAGGAGCTGGGATGGAGGCCAGGCTGGGGCCCTGGAAAGGCTGCAGTGAAGGAAGTGGGTTAAGGGCCACAGGCTGGGGCAGACAGGCCTGTGACACTTGGCAGTGCAGAGGCTGCTGGCGTGAGGAGCAGCTGGAAAGGGCCAGATGGCGACTGGGAAGGGTGCGCAAGACTCCAGCCCTGCAGACCCAGAGGAGCCCCGCGTCCCTTCAAAATCAGAGGGGAGGGTTAAATCTCTTTTGCTGGGGGAATCCAGAAGTGGCAGCAAGTAGGACCTACTACATAATTCCTTTGCCAAGAGGAAATCTTGGTAGACAGACAGACAGAAGTCTCCCTTGATTATTTTAGAAGACAATTTCTAATTCTTTGCAAATCTATAAGTCCACTAAATATCCTAGCAGAGCAACTAATCTGTAACCACTTGCTATTGTTCTAGTTTTCTGCTAAGCACATAGAAATTCCAGGCAATGACCCCAGATGCAAGGTGCTTACAGTCCAATTGGGACAATAATACAGGACACATCAGCCTCTTAGAGAGTGACAAGACCAGGAGTGGAGAGATGGGGTCACCTTGGCCTCTGACAGCCAGGACTGCAGTGTGCACGAATTGATGGGTCAGACTCGCACCATGGAGAAGAGAGGACAGCATGGTGGGGGCTGCCACAAGGGGCAGTGAGGGTTTAGGGAGATTAGAGAGGAGACTGGCCCCCTCCTTAGGAGCCAAGGGAAGTCAAATTATGACAGGCAGTGCCACTGCAGGAGCACAGTCCAGAAGGTGACCCAGTTAGAGAGGAAAACCTAGGCCTGGAGATGGGACTGGCTGGAGCAGGCAGGGCTGCAGGTGAGGACAGTGTCGTGGATATAGGGTGGAACAGGATGGGAGTGGACAGGTCTTGGGCATCGCAGTGCTGCAGGCCTGGAGCATTCCAGCTGAGGGATGTTGGGCCAGGTATTTGGCTTGTCCTTTTTGCTTCTCTGGAAAATGGAAAATCAAAACCTACCTGTAAGACAGTTATTAGAATTTAAAATACCTGTCACGTGCCTGTAACTGTGGTAAGTGACATACTCACGCATGTATACCCACACTGCTGCCATCTGTTGTCACAGTCCCTAGGAAGCAGACATTGTTATCACCTCCCTTTTAGCAGAAGAGGCAACTGAGTCATAGAGACTGTAACAATCTACTCAAGTAAGTAGCCCGTAGGATACCAGTCTAGATCAAACCCAGATCTGTCCCTCCAAAGCCCTTGCTCTTAACTGAACTAGGAAGGTTGCAGAGGAAATGGAATGCAGACTTACAGCACTGTGTTTCACTCAAGCAAGGACAGTGCTAAAAGAAAATGCATGAGAGAAAAATTGAAGGAAACTCCAAAGCCTCTTGATTCTGCAAGATTGATTGGGCCTCTGATAGAAATAATAGTTTCAGGCAGATGCATTCAAGTTGGGAACTGCAGACAATTGAAAATATGGTGCTGGAGACTTCAGACTATGCAATGAATGATGAGGAACAGTTTGGGTATCATCTACCCAGTGAGGTTGTAGCATGACCTAGTCCGAAGATCTGTTACATTACAATATTCCTTGTTCTAGTTGTCGAATCATTGACTGAATGTGTATTAGTTATCTACTGCAGAGTAACAAATCATTCAAAAACTTGGTGGCTTAAAACCTGAACCATGAGGTTTTCTCTCATGGGTTCTGTAGGTGTTATGGTTTGTATCTAGATGTCCCTCAAAGCCTCATGTGGTCATAGGGTTTTTTCAGAGGTGACTGAATCTAGAGTGTGTGGTTGATTTGTAGTGCAATGCTGAAATCAAGGGTTCTGGGATTAAGGGTGGGTGGTTACTGGATCAGTCCACTGATTGGGCTGGCACTGCCCTAATCCTGGAAGGTAGATTGGAAACAGTAGAAGAGACAGGCTTGTCTTGCTTTCTCTTGTTGCTTTTGCTATCGTCTGCCACCATGAATTGTTGCCCCTCTACCATGTGCCATCCCTGTCTTGGAGCCAACTGATCATAGACGGAAATCTCCACAAACTGTGAGATAAATAAACCTTTCCCTTCTTTGGGTATTGGGTATTTTGCCTCAGCAATGAGAAAAGTAACTAAGACAATCTTAAGAGCAGTTCTGACTCAGGATATCTCCTGAGGCTTCAGGCAGATACCAGTGAGGGCAGCATCCTCAGCTGACCAGCTGGAGTCGTCAATCATCTCCCAGGCAGCTCCCACAGGACAGTCAGCTGACTGTTGGCTAGGGGCCTCAGGGCCTTTCCACATGGGCCTCTACATGCAGCTGCTCCGGTCCTGGTGGCCTAGCGGAGCTCCCCGTGGAATGAGTGAGACAGGACTAAAGTAGAAACTGCAATGCATTTCACGACCCAGACTCCAAAGTCCTACACTGTTCCTTCTGCTATTAGTCACACATGGCAGCCCTGAAGTAGTCCTGTTACTGGAGTAACCTGTACCCTAGGAATCTGGCAACCACAGCAGGGTTCAGTTGTTTATTCAGTACCCATTATGAACTAGGCATTGTGGTTCCTGGGCATACAATGATCACAACAGATGAGACAGCTGCCACAGAGCCAACATCCTGGGGGAGGGACCCAACATATCCATGTAGAACTGTACAGGAAATGAGTGGGCCGAGGAGTACAGCTATGGGAAATTCCTTTAAATGGAGAAATCAGGGAAAATGTACATAATTTTCACTGAGTTCTGAAAAGTACAAATGAGTCAAGTGAAAGCATTTCAGGCAAAACAAGCGGTAAAGAGGGAGCTCCTGAGAGCTGGAAAGGTCTTGGCAAATTTGAGGAACCCACTGGGGTTCCATGGTTGGTGAGTAAGAGTAGGAATGATAAGGTTGTCAGATTTTATTTCAAGAGTAATGAGAAGACACCAAAGGATTTTGAAGAGGAGTGACATATCATTTGGATTTTAGCCACTGGAGCATAAGACTAATTTTGTCACCAAGGCACATAAACATGGATCTGTCAGATAGCTCAGCATTTATTGTTTAAAATGTTTCTACTGATGAATTCTTAATTTTAATTTTGAGTTTTATTATACTATGCAACTACTTAATAAATCACAAACATAAAATATTGTGTTTTTAATATTTATTGTTTATAAAAAAATCATCAAACGTTTCAACATTGACTGGTTTTAAGTATACAAAGCCTAAAAAAGAACATCAAAAATAAATTGCCATATGAACTACAATAAAAATACCATAGTGGGCTGGGGATTTAGCTCAGCAATGTAAGCGCCCGCCTGGTAAGCGCAAGGTTGTGAGTTTGATCCCCAGTACCAAAAAAAATACAATAGTACTGTACAAAAAAATCTTTACTTCGATTTATCACACCTAAGGCAGTCTGCACACGTGACGACATCATGTTCCATACATACGCATCATTTACACGGACAGCACATGTCTTTTACTTTCCTGGCCTTTTTGTAGGACACACTTGACATCTCAGTAGTCTTGCTGTTTTGTCAGGAGGTTCTTATTATATTACACAGTGTGTAGTTAACAAGAACATAGACTATCAATAAAATAAATTATTAAATTCTTAATATATATTGTGCATTTAGAAGACATCAATATTTTCACTTATTTTCACAATATTTTCCAATATTTTCACAATATTTTCAAGTTGTGTACTTCTTACAAAACCTAGACGATAACCTTGAAAATAAATTCCTATATGAACTACAATAAAAATACCAATAGAACTCAATCACAAAAATAAACTTTGCTTCAACTGTCACACGCAAGGCACTCTTTACACATGACAACTGTATGTTCCACACACAAGCATTGCTTACACTGACAGCATGTATGAGTTTTTTTCTTGTACTTTCTTATAGTGCACAGTTGACATCTTTGTTGTTTTCTGGTTGTCACAGTAGGGCCTTTGGGATGCTGTGCCTGCCTGTTCACCTGTCAGCTCACCAGTGTGCTCCACAGTTTTTTGCATAGTTCCCTGAGCAGAAACATTTTGTTTATACTCTGCTGTAAATGATCTCTCATGAGCTCCAGTCCCAATCCTCTAAGAAAATTTCTCAGTGATGTTTTGCACTTGTTATTTTCCCAATCCCCTAAGAAATCCTCTAAGAAAATTAATTCTTGCTCCATTTCACTGTCAAGGAACTTTGGCTCACATGGCCATTGTCAAAGTCATCATCACCACCATCATCATCATCTCCTACACCGCTCTTCTGTTATAAAAGTATGTAAGTTATCATAATGGATCATCTTCTTCATCATCCACGCATGAGTAATCTGATGTTTCACTTTTAACTTCCTCCAAAACTTGCAAATCTGGTTCTTCATTCTACTGAATTGATTTCTACAGAAAAATCAAAAGAAAACTTAAAAAAAAAAACAAAATCCTAGAGTGGTGAGGGTCTAGTGGACCCCCTGTGATGCTCAGGTTAGCATATGCAAAACCAGTCAGCTGGAGTACAAGGTGGATCCAAATTTCACCTTATACATGCATGTTCTTTTCTGTTTGTCATACCAAGTGGATAAACACACAGATTGCTTCCTAGTTCCCTCAAGGAAAAGTGCTGAGAAGCACAGCTGGCTACCACAAAGGCAAAGTGTAAATTTACAGTAGAAAAGTAAGAGATGGGTCCACTGGACCCAGGCTTATGCCCTGAGATCACTCTTGCTGACAGTTTGGAGAGAGACACGGGTAGAGAAATGTCAACCACTGAGGAAGTTATTTAGGTTAGACCAGAGCTGATGAGGACTTGGACCATCAGAAAGATGAAGAGCAATAAATGAATTCTAGAGATATTTTGGAGATGACATCAATTAGACTCAGCTATTTGACACTGGGCACATTTTCATTCATTTATGTTTATTCTTTCAGTAAACAATTTGAGATCCTAACTGCCAGTCAATATGCTAGCTTTTGCAATACTATGTGAATACCATGGGAACAGCATAGAAGTAGCCATGAAATTGCACTTGCTACAAATGCCATGAAGAGGAATTTATGTGGTTCTGTAAGAGGACAATAGATTGCAGAAGGTCTCTGTGAGGAAATGAGCTGAGACCTGAAGGAGAATCTAAAAGTTAACTAGATAAGGAGTTAGGGAAATAGCTTCACAAAATACACTGGGACCTGCATGGCAAGCGTAAGGGTCATGAGTTTGATCCCTGGTACCAACAAAGTACACTGGGAAGGAGAATGGCATGCTTGAAGAACTAACAAAGTAAGTGAACTGAAGTAATAGCTCAGCAATAGAAAGTGTTAAGCATGCATGGAGCCCTAGGCTCAGTCCTCAGCACCTGGGGACATACACACAAACATGCCCAAGGGTTCATGGATCAGGACATGGCTGAAGAGGTAGCAAGGCCAGAATAAGGCAATGTTCAGATATTTGGCCTCTAGCCTGAGACTAATGGGAAACTGCTGAAAAGATTTAAGGAAAGTGGAGGCAGAGATTAAAATATTTTGAAACCAGTTCTCTTTGGAAAAGAAAAGGGGCCAGAGAGGGGCAAAGAGCAGTCAGGAGGCAACTGCACGGGGTCACCAAAGTGCTTGAAGAGTTTTTAAAAATCCAGATACCCAACCTGTGCTGTAACCAATGATATCAGAATCCTCCAGAGGGTGTAGCTGGGGTGTCACAGGCATGAAGAATTTTAAAATTCCCAGAATAATTCCCCTGTGCGGCTGAGTTTGAGAACCAGCGATTCAGCCAATTGACAATGAGCGGCAGCAGTAGAGATTGAGATGGATTTGAGAACTACCTAGGTGACAACTGTTTCATAAACAATCAGATGGGTCAAGGTTTGATCCACAAGAAGCCTTAGCAGAGAAACCTATGAAATGCAGCACTGACAAAGAGGAGAATGAACCTATCACTTGTTCTGATCAAGAACTCACTCCTAGATTGTGGGAGGAAGGGTTTCTCACAGAACAGACAGTAAAGGTGTTTATCAAAGCACAGGTTTGTCTTAGTGCTGGGGATCGAACCCACCCATTGCATATGCTAGGCAAATGGTCTGCACTGAGCTACACCCCAATCTTTTAAGTAGAGTTTTAAGAACAGAAGATATGACTTTACATTATTAGCAATGATTCACATTTCATGTTCAGTTCTGAGACTTCTGATTTGGAAACTGTTAAGGAAGAGATTAAAATAGACAACGACAGGTAGTGGTTATTGCTTTTAAAATGCTCAGCACATATCATTATTTATTTAGCAAGCACTTAAGAACTGATCACGTGCAGGATGTAGTGAAGATGGTTCCCAGAGAACCTACAGCCTAAGAGGATGCAGTAACTCTTCAGAAGAGAGCCACCATTGTATCATTTACCCTAGGACCAAATCAGTCAAAGAAATCACTCTTCCAAAATGAAATATATACTTTCAGGAGCTATGTGACCCTCAGTTTCTCTGACCCTCAATTTTCCTACCTGCAAAACAAAAAAAAAATAGTACCCATCTAAAAGAATTGTGATACGCATGTAAAGAACTTGGCAATGTTCTTGTATATAACATTGACAAGGCTTCGAAAAATGCTAGTTATAATGCCAAGAATGTATACCATTATATTTTTAAAAACACAACAGAATTGAATCTCCCATTGACATTAAGGTCAAAAACTTGTGCAAAAGTCATGTACAAAGTTATACTTGAAAATCTCCAATAACATTCAAAAGATTTAAATAACCTGTATGGAATGTAAATATGCTTGAACTCTCATCAAACTGAATAATTTTCCTATGATTCTCAATTCATTTTTTCAGTTATGACTTTAAGGAGTCACCACCACAAATTCACATGAACCATAATGAGTTTGTTATATAATGAGGGATTTCACATATAACTTCCATCTGTGTTATTTCCATAGTATTTCCTATCTGTATAGCATTTTGACACAACATCCACTATACTCAGGACATTTATTGTTGAATCAGTTAGATATGTGTATGATTTGTCCCTACTGTAACTGACAGTGAAGATCACTAGAGCTGTTGAATATAATTTCTCAAACTTTGATCCTACTCTGTTTCCCTAAAATACAATGTTATTCTCAAGAAAGCTGTAATTGTCATTTGACTGCATAATCAGCCTTCAGAAATCATAGGGTTACTAACTACAGACAAGACTGCACTTAAATAAAATACAATTTTTAAGAATCCTCCAAATGTATTTCCAGTCATGTTTCCTGGGTTAATGAAATGTTTTATCATTCTTAACATCAAGAAATGTTTACTTGTTTAAATGCTGTTGAATGAAGAACACAGCAGTTTAAAGATGAGGGGTGCTGGAACCCAAGAACTGTGGGTGAAACTAGGCTCTGTTTCACATGTGAGTAAATTTTGATGAATGTCTGTGTGTTATTGAGAGTTGCTGTGATTAGTGGGTTAATGCAAGTAAAACACTTACTCGGTGAAACTTTGTTACAATGCTGGCGTGGAAGCACTGATGTTTGCTTTACTGATTGGTGTAGTCAACCCAAGCATTCCTTAAATGTTCAGCTTTATTTTTTCCCCTTACCTTTAGATAAGATGTTAGTGATTTTAGATAATAAGTTACAAGACAGGAGACAACTGCACTTGCTCTGAATTTAGGGATGATAATAAATGAGTCTGATACAAAGTGGCCCACTGATAATGTAGGACTGAAAGGATTTCGGGATTTAGAATTGGGACATCAAATGCAAATTTATGGGATACATTTCACTTCATTTTGGCATACTGCAATAAGGCCTTTTAATTGGAGACTGGACCAAAGAAATGACATTTTGACTATGTTCCTTTTCCCGTATTTTGAATACATTTGTTTGTGCTGAGCCTTATAAATTATTTGTTATTGTGCATAAATGATAAAAGGACAGTATGTTAAAATTTCAGAGTAAACAGTCTTAAATTATTAATTTGTTTTAAATTCCAGATGGAGACCACAAATTGGCCACAATTTCATCAAATCCTGGGCCACTTAATTCATTGCCAGAGCTCTACCGTTGTGAAGAGAGGCAACTTTGGAAAAAATGCCTTTAAACTAAAATAACCACATCATTCAAACAAAGTAACTGTTGGCATTCTTAATTCCAGTGTGTATACACATAACCCTAATCCTAAAATATTTACATGTTGCAAATTCCTTTTAGGTTAATCAGTCAAAAACAGGGAATCAAGACCCACTCATAGTAGCCAGGCATGGTGGCACACACCTACAATCCCAGCACTCAGGATGCTGAGGCAGGGAGACCATCCTGAGTTCAAGGCTGGCATGGACTACACAGTAAGACCTTGTCTCAGAACAAAAAAACAAAACAAAACCTAAAAATAGAAATTTCATTTGAGCCAGCAATTTCCCTTCTAAGTATCTATATCCCTTCTAAGTTAAAGACATATTAAAGTGACCCATGCGGGCCAGAGATTAGCCCAGTGGCACAGTGCCTGCCTGGCAAGTGCAGGGTCCTGAGTTTGATTCCCAGAACTAAAAATAAATAAAAACTAAAGTGACACATGTACACCCAGGTTTATAGCAACACAGTTCATAATGGCTAGATCCTGAAAGACAAATGGATGAAGAAAATGTGGTATTCATACACAACAGAGCACTATTCTGCCAGAAAGGATAACTTCAGGCACCTGTAGAAAAACGGATCATAATGTTGAGTGAGACACAAGCTTAAATATTAAAGAACAAAATAAAAAGATAGTTAACAGGAAGTAGGTGAAAGATCTGAGCTGGGAAGAGCATCAAGAGGTGGAGGGCAGGGAGGAAAGGAGATGAAGTAAGAAATGAAGACATGCTCTGCACATGTACCAACTTCACAGAAGATGAACACTGTGTACTGCAGACACGTACTAATAAAAATGTTTTTAATAGGGAGGGAGGCAGGGAGGGAGACAAGGAGGGAGACAGAGAGAAAGGAAACGAAATGATCTCAAAGGAAACAATGGCGCATGCTGCTGCTACCCACCTCCTGGCATACTGGTTGGCTTCCTACTCAACCACCCCCAAGTAAATCCTACCAGTTAATCACCTTTCTTCAAAACCTGAATTTTATGTCATTTTATTACTTAAGTCTCAGATGCCACCAAGAGATTTGAAAAATACTGCAACATGAAAGACAAAAGACCAAAATACAGGAATAATGACTTCAGATGAAATGAGGACCCACTGAGCCACATTTGAGCTAAAATACTACTGATCTTTTCTGATCAAGGTACCTGCCTACTATAACTGGAGGGCTGCGGTGGTATCCTGCACCCAGTGAGTTTCTTTTCTCAGTGCATGATGACCTTCACCAGGGCCCCAGGACCATTTGGAGAAGGGGAAGGGTACAAACTTTTCCCATTGTACTAGGGTCTTTCCTAGAGGGGTCTCCGGATGTTTCATCCAATCTATTTAAATCTTTGGACATGAAATGTATTTATAGACAGTAGATAGTTGGGTCGTGGGGTGTTTTTTTTTTAAGCCCTTCTGCCAATCTTCACCTTATGATAGATGAGTTCCATTCATACTTTAACTAATTGATAGAGAATTTCTCCACTTTGTCTGCATGTCTCACACCTTTTCTCCCCTTTCCTCCTTTCCTGCCTTTTGTTTTAAGGTGATATTTTGGTGGTGCTGTACCTTGTTTTCTTTAGTATGAATTTTTTAGATATTAGCTTAGTGGTTACTATGGGAATTACAAATTAATGCCCCGAATTTACAACCGTTTTAATACCAACTTAATTTTAATAATATACAACTATTGTATATGGCTCAGTCCCTCCCCTTATAGTCATTGTCAAAAACGATGCTTTATATAATATGCCCAACAAATTTTGGGGGTTTTTACATTTGTCCGTGACTTAAAACATATAGGAAATTACAAACCCAAATATTTTACACTATACTAGCTCTTGTTACCTTTTTCTGGGAATATTTGTTTTTTTCATCCTATCTGTGGGAGAAAGCGGACCTTTTCACGTTTTGGAGCATTCACATTCTTCTGTGGACTGTGTGATACACACTGATTTTTTAAAAAATAAATTTTCTATTTTCTTATATTCTGCATATTAAAGAAAAATACTAGTTCTCAGGTTAAAATTTTTTGAGCATTTGTTCCTTCCCACATCACACAGCTTTGTGATTTTTTAATATCTGATGTTATCCTTGAGAAAAATGTCTTAAAAGATTCTCTCATTCTAACAGTATTAACCAATTAATATCAAGTATTATACTAAACAGGCTCTCTCCATACTGAAATACTTTGTATGGCCAGCTAGATCCCTTCTGAGTTTGAAAATTTCAACAATTTTTCTATTTTTCATCTGGTATGTATTACATTTTGAACTACAATATTTTCTTTCATATTTTGTTTGACTCAGGACTTCTTGGATTGGCTGTCAACCATGTCAGCTCCTTACTCATTTTGCTGAGTTGCTCTAACTCCCCAAATTACCCCCAGCATCTAGGCCTTTGCACACTACACTAGGTGCCTCTGACTCCTCACCTAGTTGGTCTGTTTAAACATCCACTGAAGCCTCTCCTGATCCTTTCCACATTTAAATTAGCTTGTCATTCACTGTACTCTGTACTTTTCAACTGCAGCACACAACATCATTCACAAACATGTGCTGTTCCCACTGCAATGAAGTTCTTGCTTATCACCAGCGCACAGGCGACCCCTAGCAGAATCTGGCACATATATGTACTTATTCCATAAAAATCTGTCATTTTAATAGTTTTCACTATGTCAACCAATCAACAGTTCACTGTGTAAAAGAGCTTCAGTAAGAGTTCTCACAGTTAGGGTAAGAATGTAGACTTTAAAATCCCACTCAATCTATAAGAATAAATGAAAGAAATACATTATTTTTACATATCATTTATACCTCTACAGTGGGTTTGTAGAATTATCTGTACTCTATTAAGTCCAACAAGAGTGCTCCTACTTTAGAATTTTATAAAAATACAGACAGTGAAGATAAGATACTTGGATCCTTCCAAAGAATGTTTCTAACTCTCGCTACACTACCCCTATGCACTGCAGGGATAATGTTCTTTCTATATACTCGTATCATTACCAGAACAAAAAACAATACACAAAGCATACTAGAAATATTTGGTTCTTTTTAATCAGCTATTGAGAGTATAATAAAATAAATTTAAATGGCACCTAAACATGTAATAGTTCAACGAACAACAATCTACAACACAATATGTTAAGCCTAATTGTCAAAATAACACTTTTTTTTTCAAGAAAGGAGAAAAGAAGGCATGATCAAAATTATGGCCAGCAATTTGGGTTCACCTGGACACTGACATACAGTTGATTTTGTAGGTATATTGGCAGGCACAGTGTTGAAAAATCAATCCATTAGACTTAGAAATCATGGTATAGAACAAATTTTAAAAAGGAAAGATATACATTGTGGTTCATGTCTCAAAACTAAAGAAAAATAACCACCAAATATCACAACAGACCTTTTAATAATTTTGTTTAAGCATTAAGATTATTTAGCGGACCATTTTTTCTTTTTGAACATTTAACTAAATGTTTAATGTATTAAATAATTTATACAGAATAAGTTCTGTGAAATTAAGGACCCATAAGTATATAGCCTGTCCCACCCACTGCTGCAAAGCTCCTTTTTGTAATAGTCTTGGCAGAAAATAAACAATTCCCAAAAATTTAAACAGAATTTATAACATTACAAGTTTACAGAACCCCTATCTTTTCATCGTTATTTTTCTAACCGCAAAGATTGCAATGAGAATTGATCAGAATGTAAAAATATTTGTGCAAAACTGCATTGTTTTCTTATCATCTAATAACAGGGGTAAAAACTAAAACACACAATGACAATAAAGAAAAACTGCATCAAAAATAACTACTTTAGATTTCAAACAACAGAGATTATGCTTTTACTAAACATGGAAAGAAACATGGCACCATGAGCAGCAGGAGCAAGAAATGATCTGGCAACAAGGCCCCGAGGAGCCGAGCAGAGCCGCAGGCAGCCCAGGCTGCCCTGCACCAGCCATCCAGCGCAACGCGGGGCGCCTACAGGACTGCGACTCGATTCACTGGTTTTATTTCTGAAACTGTAGGTCACAAAGAAATATTTAACAAAGTCTTTTCCTTCCCCGCCATAGAGTGTTTCTTGTTTTGCTGGTAATCCTTAAAAGAGCTGAATCATGGATTCTCTGGATTTACCTACACCGATCCATTTCACTGGAAAAGAGAGAAGAGCATCAGTCCACCGACAGCGAGCCGCCCCAGGTTAACGGCAGTCTCTCCCGCTTTTGCTCCACACCACCCTCTAACCTTTGCCTGAGTAACTTTTTGTGCTGTTTGATTTTAACTCCATGTACTCAGGAATTACCTAATGCACAAGGCTAGGGGGATTTCTAATCATTTGCACAACATGGCTTTAGATTAGATTATTTGCAGAATTACTGGCTTCCACAGGTACTGTTAGGAGAACCCCAATTTCACAGAGGTCACGGTCAGACTCATGGCGATTTGTACGTCAGAAACTGTTAACAGCAGTAAGCAAATATGCTTACTAAAACGGACACCAGCCCGGGAGGGCCTCCTAGCAATTTGGAAAGTAAGTCATATCTAAAGTGAACTCCAAATACACTAACGAACAATACAAAAAAGTCAGAATGAACTTACATAGAAAGCACCTCCTACCACTTTTTTTAGTATTTCTAATTTCTATTAATTCAAATAAAAGGATTTTTTAAATAAATCTTATCCATCCTTTATACTTGTTTTATGCATTTCCTAATGAGATCTTTTACCTTTCTGTATTTATTTCCTAACGTGTATTCAAGAAACTCTCAAAGGTAGTTTAAACCAAATTAAAAAAATAAAGCCACCATGAATCATTTTTGATAGTTATAAAAATATAAAAATAATCTGCTCGCAAGAGACAAGGAGTAAGAATGAATGTCACAGGGTAAAAACAAAAAAGATTAATAAAAGAATTAAAGACAGGCTCAGAAAGGGAAGAGGCAACTTACTGTCTACCAAATAAAGATACAAAAAATATTTTATTTGAGCAAAAATATTTTACATCTTATCAGACATTTTACACAGATGGTGAGCACTCTGCAAAGCAAAAATCATTTTTTTAAAATCCTACTTTGAGAGCAGACCAGTAAGTTAAAAATAGAAAAAGAAGATAGTTGTTTCTAAAGCTTTATGTTTACCTGGAATTTGAAGCTCATCTTCAATGAATCGAACATAATTTTGTGCATTAATGGGCAGCTCTTTAAACGTCCTTGCATTTGATATGTCTGTGTTCCATCCTGGGAGTGTCTTATACTGAACTTCAACTTTATTTAAGACTTCTTGGTTTGCTAAAAGTTAAACAGTATATTTGTTCATGGTACAGTCTGCCTATGTCAAACAGCACAGGTTCACAAACACAATAGCAAAGTCCTTGGAACCAGGTTATGTGTTAGAATTTTGAATTTCTGAGGCTTCAGAAAGGTAAAACACTACATATCTGGGAAAGTATTCTATCACTGAACATTTCTGGGTTTTGTATGTATTTTTTGAGACAGGATCTTGCTATGAAGTCCAGGCTGACCTTGAACTCAAGGTGATCCTCCTGCCCAAACACACCTGGCAATAACTAAACATTTCCGAAGCAACGTGATTATTCATGGTAAGTGGGGAAAGATTATGCAGCTCTCACAGCAGTTCAACTGAGGTTTGATACCAAACATGGAGCTTCCCATTTTCAGAGCATTTTGGATTTTTATGCTGTGAATTACAGATCTGTGCAATGACAGCGACCTCACAGAAGCCCCGTGCATCTGATGACTGCTGAGAAATCTGTCGCTGTGGCTCAAATTTTCGCTACTCTGCCTAGTCATTTTCTCAGCATCCCCTCCTGAAAATGCAATGTGCCCTGTAAGTGAGAAGACTGAAATGATGGATGCTATGGGGCACTGTCAGGGGCCCCTCTGCAAGGCAAGTGCTCAGGCCCAACCCCCAGGACTCCCCCAAAGAAGGCAGCTGCCACACCCACTGGCTTGCGGCAATACAGGGGCCCAGTCACTGTCCTTCATTCAGGACAACTCTAGGACCATTCTACCTGCAGTTTCCCAAGAGATCAGTTAAGGGCTTCCAAGTGCCCCCATTTGCTTCCTTGTAACTAAATTACAAAGTAACAACTGTCCAACCTATACGAGCCAGAGGCCAGAAAAAACAAAAACATAGACATCACCTGGATGGAGGCTTTTAATGTCTCCTCCAAGCCTTCACTGCTATTTCCTGTAACCTCACTAACATAAGATCTGTTTCCTGTACTGTTGTAGGGATCACAGAGTCATGACGTGCACAGTGCTCACCAGCTATCAGTCTAGACCACTGAGAATTTCCAATGTTACAGTGTCTATACAGAGAGCTTGGCACATACACAAGAACAGCCCATCAACAGTGGTCCACTGGGTGCCTTTCTTTCATGGTGCTCCATGTGTCACCTGCCATATCCTCGAAGCCCAACTCCCAATGTCCCACATACTTGATCAGAAACATCTGCCAAAATGTCTCCAAAAGCCTCCTCCAAAATACAAGACTTTTCTCGTTTTTAACCCATTCAGCCAAACCTTTTATCTTTTAAATGGAGAATTAAGGCCATTTACATTCAAAGTTATTAATGAATATTCATTTTTGCCTGTCATTTGATTTTCTTCTAGGTGTTTCTGCTACTTGTGTATTTACCTTTCTAGTGAAATTTATACTATCATAGTAGTTCTCTGCTTCTAGGTATAGGGTTTAAGCTCTTTTCCTTTTTTCATTTTCTTTCTTAATTGTGCCAGAAATGGAATCACTCAGGGCCTCACACATGCTAGGCAGGTGCTATATCTTCAGCCCTTTCTTTTTAAATTTTGAGACAGGGTCTTGCTAAATTGCTCAGGCTGGCTTTGAACTTGTGACCTTCCTCCTGCTTCAGCCTCAATAGTACAATCACACAGATATGTTGGTACAGGTGTACCTGTACCAACGTATCTGTCCTTAATTATTTTTCCCAAGGCTGGTTTGGTGGTCACGAATTCCCTTAGTTGTTGCTTGTCTTAGGTCTTGACTATTCCATCAATTCTGGAAGATAGCCTGGCTGGATACAATAATCTTGGTTGGCAGTATTTTCCTTTCAAGACTAGAAATACATCACGCCATGCCCTCTTGGCCTACTGGGCTCCTGTGGAGGTATCTGCAGTTAGTCTCCTGGGGCTGCTATTAAATATGACTTCAGGCTTTTCTCCTGCAGAGTTTAAAATCCTTTGTCCTGTACTTTCAACATTCTGTGATGGTCATCATCTTTTCAGGTCAGGTCTATTTGAGTTCTCCCTCCCAAGATAAGAGAGATTTTTCTATTATTATTATTACTAAGTACATTTTCTATGCCCCTGAACTATTTCTTCCTCTTTGGATATGATGATGTGGATGGCTGGTCTTTCAGTGGTGCCCTAAACATCTTGTAGGTGCTCTCCATTCTTATTTTTTCCCCTTACTTCTGTCTGCACATATTTTAAAAGATTCATCTTAAAACTCTGATATTCTGTCTTCCACCTAATCTAGCCTATTGTGGTGGCTTCAACTTTTTTTGTTTGTTTGTTTAAATCGGTACCAGGGATCAAACTCATGACTACACGCTTGCAAGGCAGGTGCTTATGCCACAGAGATAAAAAGTTTAGTTGAGGGGCTGGGGATTTGTCTGGTTTACTGAGCTCATTTCCAAGATTTCTGATTGGCTTTTTCAAAATCTCTTCTGAATTTCTCATTCATATCTTAAAACTGTTTTCCTCATTAATGTTCTACCTGTATTTTCTTGGATTTCATCAAGCTTTTTAAAAATAATTTTCTGAATTCCTTATAAAGCATTTCATCCACTTAAAAATCTCTCTAAAAGCTTATAATCTTTGAAAGTGTCATTTTTTCCTATGTCTCATGTTCTCATATTGAGATGTGAATATGGCAATCTCCCTATAGCTTCTTTGACTCTGATTAGTGAGTGTGGGGAGGACACACTCTGTGCATTTTCTTCTATAATTAGAGTGGTGGCCCCTATCAGCTGACAGAGATTTCCTCTGACAATGCTGATACTAGCTCTGTTACTTTAATGGGTCTCTGGTACCAGTATGGAACTGATGAAGGGCCAGAAGCACCCATCCTCCGCTGAGACACTGGCACAGCTCCAGACGTTTCAGGAGCAAAGGGGAAGGGTAGGAATCACAGCATCTGCTAGTGTGGCTCTCACACCCAGTACTCAGGAGTGTACAATCATACAAAGTGAGGAGGGGAATGAGGCCACAGGCTCGCACAGGTGTGTTGGAAGCCAAAGTGTCACTCCTCCCTGTCGCTCCTGAGGGCATACTTGGCTCAGGAGTGAGACCCCAGACCCTAGATGTGAATGCCTGGGGACAGGGACAGTGGTAGCTTTACTTCCTGATTCTGTAGTTGTGGTGCCTGCCTAGGATTGAGTAGAAGTGGGCCACAGATAGAGCTAGGAAACGTGGCCAAAGCCCACACCAGGCAATGTTTCTCTCCAGACCTTTGTGGGATGTAGTTACAGCCTGAGTCATGGTGGCACTGCTGGAAACTGCCCAGCACACCTGTTGGGTTGCCGTGTTAGCAAGAGGAGCCTATGTGCCACACTGGGAGAGGGTGGTGGGAACCATGCAGGCAACCACCCCTAGGTTCCTACACCCAGAAAAAGCCACACACAACTGGCCAAGCCAGTTGTCTCAGAAGGTAGGTGCCTCAATTCCCGAGTTATTGCACACAGCACCCTCCAATTCCCTGAGACAGAAGAGGACACAGCAAAGTAGCTGGGTAAATGGGTATGACCTGTCAACAGCAGGGACTTGTTGACCATAGATGCAGAGCTCCAAGAGCACTAACACTAATTAGGAAATGATAGCTATTTTTAATTCTTCTGGCAGAGGACTTTCATGAGCTATAGCTGAGCCCTGCACCTGATACCAATCTTCTGACACAAGATCAAATAGGCTTTTGATGAGAGAGCTTAGATCTGATTTCAGAGCAGGAAATATAAAAGATGGTGGTCATTAAGCTAGTGGCTGCTGCCATGAGCCTTTTAACCTGCTTGCTCTGCACCCGAGTGTGCATCTTTTCCTACTCTAATTGGCCTATATTCACTCTGCATAGCACTTCTTTTGACAGCATTTTTTTTCCCCTAGGAACTTTTGTGCTTCTTTTTCTTCTTTTACCCTAAATGTTAAACTCTCACATTCATCCACTGTTCCATCCAATTCTTGAATGGGACAGTAAGAGTCTAGAAAGGACGGCTGGTCACTACAACGACCGGTAACATTGCCAGGTTGCGAACACCTATTCCCCTGGGCAGATCTGTGCCAGCCACTCCATTAAGCCAAGTCTGGCTTTTGAGGTAGCCACCACTGAGGCAGCCGATGGACTGTCTCTGAGGCCCCAGTGAAGGGGCATACAGGGGTTTCTGGTTCCTAATACAGCGGAACGATAGTAGATCCCTTCTCAAGAAGACTCTGGCTTCAGCAGCCTGGGATATAAAATGAATTCCTTTTCCAAACCCAGATCTTGGGCCTCTTATCTATTTAGGGTATAGGCTTTCAAAGGCCAAGAAACTTTCCAAAGCTAACAGTGCTGGTATCTCCAGTCACATGTTGGTACTCTTTCACCTTGGGCTTTGCAGAGAAAGACTCTATAGAAGTGATGGTATTTTTTTTTTAATTTCTAAAGAATTCTTAGTAATACATATTTGCAATACATGATGATTATATTCATGTATGTTGGATTATATATGTTGGAAATCAGTACATGTTACTTTTTTTGTTGCTAGGGATTGAACCCATGGCCTAGTGCATACAAGGTGAGAGCTCTACCACTGAGCCACATATAAAGCCCACATCAATTCTTGTTTTTTTCCCCTTATCTCTTGCCCCTACCCTGAAATTTAATTTCTATTGCTATGCAACTATCCAAGATTTCTGGATTTTACAAGGTTTCCATTTTCCTACTGTTGAATTCCAGCATCCTCTGCAGTCACTCACCTCAATAAGCAGTTCTACACCTGTGGGTTTGCTGCTTCCTCATGGAGGAACAGGTGGGTGCAGGTCACTGCACCAAATAAGTAAATCTCAGCTGAACTTTTTACACAATTACATTACAGTTCAATTTTCCCTCCACCTTGTCTGCCTCTTCTCACAGATGTTGCTCAAATTATGCACACATAAGCCAGTGTGCAAATCTTTCTGGCAGAATCTGTTTCCTAGAGAACTCAATGTAAGACAGTGGGGACTCCAATGCAGACAGCTAAGCCAGGAGCGTGAGAAGGCAGCGCTACAAGGGAAAGTGGGAACTGCATCACTGACTGGCTGGCTGACGGCGAGGATCACTGGTGGTAGAGTACAGACAACCTCTGATACATTGAAACGGTACCAAAACTTTCATGGAAGATAAAGTGTTGGTGCTATCTGAGGCACTGCAAAATGCACACAGTGGCTGGGGGCTTAGCTCAGTGGCACAAGCACCTGCCTGGCAAGCCCAAGGTTAGGAGTTAAATCCCCAGTATAAAAAAAAAAAAAAAAAAAAAAGCACAGTAGATGTGGCTTTTGATGAATGTCATGAACTGGAGAAAGACAACAAAAGGCTGCAGGTCTCTGCTCAGTTTAAATGAAAATATAAAAGTCCAAGGGCTTTCGTGGCATCATCTAAGCAGCATTCATTTACAGCAAAGAGCAGAAGATGAGGATCAGGCTCAGGCCTCAATACACAGACAGCAGAGTTCTAGAGTGTTAGATTTTCAAACCCAGCAAATCTGCTATGAGAAGACCAGGGACACATATCTGTGAAAAGTGGAACCCTGAGACTATAGCTATGGAATGGGACACCTGGGCTGCTGAGTTGAAATTCTGAGGCCTGCAGAATATGCCACCACTTGTTAAGGTTAAGGCTTCCCCTTGTTTAAAGATGACACAGAGGCCTCTGCCTTGCAAGACGGCATGTGCCTATCTCAGATTTACCCTTCCCTTCCTTCCTTATCAGGACACAATACACAACCCAGATCAGTAGAGGTGAACCAAAGGCATGCATTTTTTTCCTTTTAAGACAAAAGATGTTAACACACGAGTTGTTTTTTCTAAACTAAAACCTCAATATTAAGGTTTAATTGCACTGTTGGCAGTGTGTGATGAGTAAGTGGGTTTGGGGTTACAGTTTAGACACTTGTGGTTCACTATGACCTAGATCTATTTGTCAGCTTTCCATTGGGACAAAATACCTGCCATGAGCAATTTGAGAGAAGAGATTCATTTGGCTCATGGTTTCAGAGGTTTCAGTCCATTTTTGGGGCTTCAAGGCAGAAGCATCATGGCTGAAGGGCATGATGCAAGGAAGCTATTCACTTAATGGTGGCCAGCAAAGACAGCAGAGGAAGAGCAAGAGAGGAAAAGGCCAAGGACCAAATACAGTCCCCATGCTCATGCCACATGCTGCATTCCCTTCAACTATGCCTGACATTCTAATAGCTCATTCAGCTATGAAACCACCAATGGAGTAACCCACTGATATGGCCAATGACCTCACAATCCAATTGCCTCTCCAAGAGTCTCTGGATCCAGTCAAGCTAACAATCAAGATGAACCAGCACAATGACCAAGGGTTAGGGAAGGAAGCACTTGGGAGGAAAGGGGCTATATTCTGAAAGATCTGTAGGGTAGAGCCAGCATTTGCCAATAGGCACCAAGTTAGTATGTATGGAATTGTACCCTAAAGGTGAGGGTGCTGGATCAAGGAGGAACACGTAGGTCACAGGACATCATGTTAAAAAAAGGATATATGGTCTCAAGTACTCTCCCAGGATGCATGACACAAAGATGACAGAAACACTCTAAGAATGTCCTGAGAAGCTTCAAAACCATGAAACAGAGAACCTGGCCATAAGAGAGAAAGAACTGGTCAGAAGACAGGTAGTAACAGAACTGTAGTTTATAAATGAAACTTCAGTTTCATAATGATGTCAAAGATAGTTTTTCAAGGGGCTGAAGACAGTGCCCCAAGAAAAAGTAATGGCCACCCAACTAATTTCTGAACCTGAATCTATTTTCAACCTATAACCTTGATGTCAGTAGGGCTAAGCGCCTGGGAGGACTGCAATGCAGCACCGAGTGTGTTCCCCACCACACACTGAGGAGAGCGGAGCACCCAGTCATTTTGAGGACTGTTAGACACAAAGTTCAAGTTGATGTTGATAAGACAGCATCACTGTTAATAAAGAGGCCACAGGAGCCCCTTACCAATGGAATCATGGCCCAACTCCAGCTGAGTTCTCTGGGGCCAAAGATTCACCCACTGTTTTTTTCTCTAGTCACACAATATAAAATTGGAATAAACGTACTTATTAGGGGCCAGAACTTCCATATTGGTCTCTTCACTTATTATAGTGGAAAAATGACCCTTTTGAAAAATGCATTTCATAAGGTAAATAACTTAGACCAGCAATCTATTAGCTGAGGGTTAATCAGTTAGTAAAGGAGTAAGAAAATCATTACCAACTGGGGGGGAGGGTCCAGATCCATATCCCCAGGGATCTGAGTCTGCTTATGTTTTCCCCAGTTCTTTGTTCATCCATTTAGTAAGGCTAGGAAATACCAAGAGATGCCCAAGTGTCACCCAGGTGCCAAACATTCCTCCCCACTCACACTGTGCAACAACAGCCTTACATGCTCGTAAAGATCCATTACCAACTTTGGGCACTGGAGAACAGGTGGCCTACTGGCCGCCCTGGTGAGCAGCTGGGGCCCTGGCAAGCCACTGGAACACCAGGGCAAGAACTATCAGCGACTCCTAAGCTCTGCATCATGTTGGAATTTTGGGCGCTGGGAGAACAGGCGGCCTACTCGGCGCCCTGGTGAGCAGCTGGGGGCCTGGCAAGCCACTGGCAAACCAGGGCGAGAACTATCAGCGACTCCTGAGATCTGCATCATGTTGGAACTCTGGGCGCTGGGCAAACAGGCGGCCTACTGGCCGCCCTGGTAAGCAGCTGGGGCCCTGCCGGTGCGCAGGCTAAGAATCAGACACTGATCCATACCCCCACCCCTTAGCAAGTAGGCACCGGCAGTCTGAGTATCTTTTTGGAGGATGAATGTATACAGTGTGGCAAGTAAGGGGGATTTCCTTCTACCATCTCTTTGAAGGCAAATATCTTTATCACTGTTTTGCTCAGTTATGATTAATGTTACTGCTTTGTTCAATGTTCTGTTTTTGAAAGTTTGATATTTCCTTCCATTTTCCTCTGCCTGATTGGGGGAACAGCTGGTGTGAACAAAATGGGCTGTACTATTGAGCCCATGGCTTGTGTCCTGGTGACCTGCTCTGTGGTAGTTTTATTGCAGTGCAGTTGCATGAGTTTGTTCTGTCTTGTTCTGCTGTATTCTGCTACCTTCAAAAAAAAAAAAAAAAGTAGATAAGAAAGTAACAAAATACCTCCCAAAATCTCCCAACTCCACCAAAGCTGATCCATGGAGCATGAATGAGGAGAAACTCAAAAACAAGGCAACAGAATTATATAAGGTGATTAAAAGTATATAACAACAACAAAACAAGTCAGTAAGGTACTGAGCAACCTGAAACAGGATATAACTAAGCAGATAATAGATTTAAAAAGTAAAAAGAAAAGAAAGTGCTCTAGAGGATATGGCTGCATGTATGTGTAAGTGTGTAGGATTGATAACTATGTTGCTAAGTTGTTACTGGATCACTGAACTTCTTTGCAGGCTCACTGTTTGAATGTCTGCTTTGTATGCTTTAATTTTATAACTTTAACAACTAGGTCTAAAAAGACAATATGTAATTTATCAACTAGTGATTTCTTACTGCTTTTTTTTTCTGAAATTCTGTATTGTTTCTACCCCTTTTTCTGTTTTGCTTTTTTTTTTTTTTTTCTCTTTAAGTAAAATTTTAAAAAAAAAAAAGATCCATTACCCCTTCTAGTAACTCCTTTCCTTGCCTGCTGGCTTTTGCACATGAAGTCTAATATGACAGGGCACAGCCTTAGCTTACAGTTGAACAGAACTTTTGCTTATACTTTCCCACTGTGATAGCCTAATAGGGGCTAGTATATACCACTAACCTTTCTCTTGAAAATTTAAGACACTCAATAGAAATCTGCAGGAGCTACTGTACTTCTACATAGGGTTCAACAACCAGCACAAGAACAGAGTGTATCTTGAAGCCCAGAACACTGCCTTTAAGACTGGCACCGTCCTTCTGATGGGAGGGAGTTCCATACGCTAATGACTCAATTCAGTCCCTTACCCAGGAACTGAGCTTGGACAATGGGAGCAGCTTCACTCACGTGACCACACTTACTGCCTGGTTACTGGTGAGTACACACTTCTGGACACCCACCTCATTTTAGGAGAACTTAAAGGGCCATGCAGCTCTCTGGCTACTCTTGGGATTGGCCACACTATATTTTAACTCTTTCTTCATAAGTGATAATGGTGAAAACACCCTCCAATACACCTCTTAAATGCAAATTTCCACCTCAGACTATTTTGGAGAAACATGATCCGAATCAGCTCACTTACCTTTAAAAAGACAAGTTTTTCCTATCTGGTCTGTCTTCAGTGTTTCCGCTAAAGGAATTTGCAGTACTGTTCTCTACAGCAGATCTTCCCACTTATCATTAAATTTGATTAGACTAGTGTTTTGGATGTTTGAGTTTACAACCCTTGAGTAGCTTTGACAGCAGATATAACAACCAAGACATAACATACTAGAATAACTGATTTCCCAGCTAAATAATATCCTACAAATAAACAGATTCTTTTCTGTTGCCCCACTGTTCCTGAGAGAAGGTATGATCCTCCTGCCTCAGTCTCCCAAGCACCATGCCTTGCTTGTATGTGGAAGTTACTTTCAAAACAGGGAAGATGAGACTCAGGAGCAGCATGCCCAAGATGCCGTGTTTCTCTTCCCGGGTCTGAATGAATGCTTCTGACCACAACCAAATGAAAAGCAGCCATGAGCCAAATGCTAGCAAGTGAACATACCTGCACTACTTCATAAAGGGCCTACCCAGCTTATCACTGTATATGGCACATCATACAGAAGCTGCTCCATTACATCCTTAGACACAGTCTTAAAAGGAATACCTGGGAAATGAGGTATGACTTCATCACCTAACTTGTAGGCAACACCAACTTTGATTTCGGTAAACATGTCCAAAATATCCAACTTGGTAAGTGCCAACCTAATTTTGGAAAAAAAGGCAAAGTTATAAACAACAAACTCTTAAGAGGCCATAATATCTAAACTGCAGGAGTAAGGGAAAATTCATGCAAAGCTCAAAGTTCCAAAGCTATTCTGAAAACTGGTTAGGATTATATTTTAAATCATGCCACATGTAAAACCATAGAGAACAATCTATTGACATGTATTCTTCCTACTACGCCAGAGTTATTTACTGGTGATTACAGCAGACCTTCCCTGGGCCTGGCGGACCCATACACTCTGACTCAGCAGAATGTGCTGCTCCCTGTGCACAAGCACAAGACATAAGCACATTCACACACATGCCGGCAGCCCTCGAGTTCTCACTCTTGTTACCATTCACCTCCACCCTTCTGGTCAGAAACTGCCAGAGTGAGGAAACCACAGCAAGTGACTCTTCGCCATACATCAAAATTTCCTGATAAACTGACTGGATAACAGGTTTTTAAGGGGAAATCTGTGGAAATTAGATAGAACACTGGGTTTGGGCTTCTTGTTCACAATTTTTTTTTTATCCTTTATTCTGTTATTTCCTAGGAGCACATGCTAACTAACATGGATACACACCTTTTTTTTTGTCCTTATCTTTTTTGAGACAGGGTTACATTATGCAATTCAGGCTGCCCTTGAGCTTGCTTTGTAGCCCAGGCTGGCCTCAAACTCAGTGATCCTCCTGCCTCAGCTTCCCAAGTGCTAGAATTACAGGTGTGCAGCACCATGCCCGGCCTAGACACACTTATGTGTATACACTAATAAATTTTAATGAGCATTTTCAGTGAGCCAGAGTGCACTATATGTTCTCACTTCACTTTTCACCTAATCTTCAAATAGTACCATAACATATGCAATACTAATGATTTTACAGATGATAAAAGTGAGGTGCCACCAGTAACACAAGCATAATGATAGATCTGAGACTTGAATCTAGGATGTCAGGCCTTAACCCTATGCACTGCATCACTATGCCGTACTGCCTCTCTTCTCCATACACTTATTTACTTATTCTAGCTACTTACCTACCCACCCACCCACCCCTACCTACTCATCTTGCCTCTTTCTTATGTAAAGAAACTATCATAATTCACTTCCACCAACTTTGGATATGTAGGTCCCTTTTATATACCATCCCCCTACACTGTGTTCCACTTCTACCTAGAACTGTAATTTCAATTTGGAGACTGAAGAATTATATTTTTCTATTACAATGAAACTTTTCTATTTTTCTATCCCAAATTTGCATTCCACAAAATGAAACCTGTGGTCATGAACTGTCCTATGGTCTCCTGAAAGAAATGTTTCCACAGATCACTCACGCAGTAAATCCATTGATCATATGAGCATATCTGACTGAGACGAGGTCCAGCCAGCCACATCTCCTCTTCCTTCCAGTAGTTACACCATATTCTCTACCCCGTGTTTGCAACAATTCTCCAATTTCCTGGAGAAAAAAAAAAAAGATCTTATGAATTAGAACAGCAATGATGTAAATTTACTAGAATTACATTAGAAATCATGTAAGGCAAAGTCTCTTTGTCATAAACATCTTTCAGAAAACAAGCTGAAAACAGAAATCCAAAGATGACAATTATACCTGAGAAAGGTATTACTTGGAATAGATCCACTTTTGGCTTCATTTTTTTATCAGATACTTTTTACAATCTTATACATAGAAAACTTCCTAACATGGAAGCTGACACAAAAACAACTAATTGCTATCCATTAAAAACAAGTCATTAATCAGTATTTGTTAATATGGACAAATCCAGCAATTGGCCAAGAACAACTGCAGTTTGAGGTCTTCTTTGAAGATGAAAGGCAAGCACATGTAATGATCCTTGCAAAAGGCACAAGAAAGAAGAATCCAGGAGAAAAAAAATTTTTCTTTCTACGATTTTTGAATTGGGTTTATTGAGAAACAGGCTTACATTGTCTTGCTCTGTTGGAAAGGCACCAATACCAACTCTAGTGGTGTACGCTTTCACAACTCCGTACACTTCTCCAACATTCTGAGGGGGCATACCCAAGCCTGTGCAGACACCTCCGACAGTACAGTTAGAGGAGGTTACGAATGGGTAAGTCCCTAAAACAGAAAAAAATTATTAAGGTATGCTCAGGTCCTTATGCGCATTAAAACAGAATTACTATTAAAATTCTGCATTTGAGTATTTTCTAATTATCTGAAAAACTTCACCACAACTGTCACTGCCCTCTTTCAAAGTCTCAATGTTTCATTCTCCATTCTCTTTGTCTGTAATGAGATTAAAATGTATAAGAGGATAACTATCTATATATTCTAAGTTTCTTATTAGTTTAAAACAAATGACTCCACATGATATGAGAATTTAAGGTGCAGCAGCACAGACAGACAGCAACACACTAAGAATGTACTTTGCAGGGTTCAGTATTTCCCTAGCTTTTGATCCTTTTTTTTGTTTGTTTTTTTTGTACTGGGGATCAAACTCACGACCTTGCACTTGCCAGGCAGGTACTTATTTCACTGAGCTAAATTCCTGGCCCTAGCTTTTGATTTCTATGCCGAGAATAACCTCCACATTACAAGTTATTAGGAGTGGTGTTTCCTTCTCCCTTTTATACTTAACTATCCACTCCACTAATTAGACACTCCGGTTTCTTTCCAGATTGGGTAGGCATATTACAGTATCAGAATATCATGCATAGCAGGGTATGGTTGGCACACTCCTGTAATCCCAGCACTCAGCAGGCTGAGGCAGGATTGTTCCAAATTCGAGACCAGCCTGAGCTACAAAGTGAGTCCAAAGCCAGCCCAAACTGCATAGTGAGACTCTGTCACAAAAAGACAAAGAAAAAAAAAAAAAGAATATCGTGCATATATACTATAGAAAAACAAACTCTAGCAGGAACAAACTCTGAAATGTCAGTGAGCAGACATTAAGCATGACAGATTCTCTTTAGAGCAAACAAGAAGTTAAGCTTTAACTTTTTGAAGTTAGAGGAAATACCTTGAATCAACCCAGAAAGCCTCATACCCAGGTGTAAATAGGTTTTCATAGATCTTAAGAGTATATATGTTTGAAAATACCATACACATTTTTTTAAACGTTGAGTTAAAGATGATGATTCATCTACAGAATTCATCTTATCGTCTCATGGCTCCAGGCAAATGGTGAATGATTAAATCAGTAATGAAAAAGGTGATGATTAAATCAGTAATGAAATAACAAAAACCATAATGTACAAGACACCACTAAGCCCCCTGAACTCAAAATGATTTCCTTTTTTTAATGAGGTACAAAACTTAACATACTGGTTTCTAGCATAGTCCTTAAAAAAAAAAAAAAAAAAAAAATTCTGGCATGACAAACCTCCATCATTCCTGAATATGTAAGCTTAAAAAACCTCTTTAATGCTAACATTAATTATGCATATAAGTATTTTATACTTTGGGCCCAGTCAAACTCTCCCTGTGAACCATACCTCACTTACCAAAATCAATATCTAATAATGCTGCATTTGCACCTTCTACCAAGATTTTCTTTGGTGGTCCATGTAGAGCCTCATATAGGAAATAAACTCCATCTTTCACCATTGGTTTAATCCTTTCCATATAACCCTGTACACAAAGACAAAAACCAATTTCCACACATACTAACACACTGAAAATATAACCAGTACAAGCAGAAATTACCTGACTTCATGATGGTAAAAACTGACAAATGCAATTCAAAGAAAGAAGGGTGGGGCTGGGGACATAACTCAGCAACACAGCGCCCCGCCTGGCAAAGCCTAAGGTGGTGAGTTCGATCCCTGGTACCTCCCACCAAACAAACACACACAAAGTAAGGGGGTGTTGCTGACTGTATTTATCCTACTAGTGCAACATTTACATTAGCTTTGGTCTCTCATGTTGATTCTCCAGAGCCAGAAAAGACCTAAGAAAAGATCTAAGTGCTGGGGTATAGCTCAGTGATACAGCAAGTACTTAGCATGCTCATGGCACAGGGCTCCACTTGCAACCAGAGGTGTGTGTGTGTGCATGAGAAGAAATTCTAAAGTTCTATGTCAACCTTATGGCAAACAATGATAACAATCTCCCAAATAGCAAAGTATTCCTATTTCATTCACAAGGTTTCAGAATGTGAATTGTCTGTATTACCTGCTGCTTTTTTTTTTTTTTTTGGTCTTTTTGAGACAGGGTCTCGCTATGCACTTCAGGCTGCTTTGGGCTCACTTTGTAGCCCAGGCTGGTCTCAAACTTGCAATGATCATCCTGCCTCAGCCTCTCGAGTGCAGGGATAACAGGAGCGTGCCACCACGCCTGGCTTGCTGCTTTTAAAATTTGTGGAGGGTAATACATATAACCAAGAATTTTGAAATTTACATCACAGTGATTATCAAAATTTACTGAGGACCACAAGTTACACTGTCAGGTATGCAAATAAATATTAGTGATTGATTGCTATTATTCTTTTTCCTTTGCATTTCACCGCTATAAAATACTTCTATAGTATTACTAGTTGATAATACCAAATATTTTACATGTGAGCATTATAAAATTTTTTCAAAATATATTTAAAGTGTGAAAAATATTACTTAACTTTAGAATTCAAGTTAAAATCACTAAGACAGTGATGGGGGATCTTTCAGAGCTGTCATTAGTAACAAGCAGCCTGCTGCAGAACGCATGTCACAGGTTCACCACAACTGCCCCAAGGCCTACACTATAACTGCAATAAAAACTTTGTCTCAACAACAAAACCTAGGAATGCTAATTCTGAGATCTACTCACAGAAAATGGTATTCTAGTCTAACCTACCATCAATGCACTGAGATACAAATACAGAACATTCAGAACAGGTCTATGGGTTAAAACTATTCTAGACTGCCATAATGGTTTATAGATTCCTATTTAGTTCTGGAAATGTTAATACTTGTTTAAAGATGAAAAACAATAATCAGATAAACAGGAAACAGTATGAAATTCACCGATGACTGGGGGAGATGAAGGGTAGAGAGGGGAGAACCCTACACACCTTCTAGCACAGGCACCACTGCCGTCTCTATTTCACACTGTGGGCCTCATCTCTGGCCACTTGCCTTATTCATCTCAGGAGTACACAGAGTAGAAAACATTCACTCAACGGCTGTCAATCCTAATGGGCTGGCTAGTTTTACAAGTTATCATACCACACTCATCCTCTGCTTATCTACATACCCCAATTGCTATAAGTGATTCTTGTGTACTGCAAATATTATTGTTGCTTGAAATTATCCAGCAGCCTTCCATTATGTTCAGGATAAAAGCTGAATTGCCTAGCACTGCATATAAAACCTATAATCTGGTCCCTACTTTAATTTTACCTTCACTGATTGCTCTTGGTCCCCACTCAATATTTTGTCTGAAATATTGACTGTATAAAGTCATTCACACATGCTGTAGCAAGGACAAACTGTTGCATTTCCTTTACCAGTTCTTACACAAAACTGGAATCAATGAAAGAGTTAGATGCCAACTTGGCAAACAAGTGTTAAAGACAACATTAAAGAGGTCAGAAAACATTACCTTGAGTTTTTGTAATTCACCTTCAATGTCTATTTCCAAAGTAGGGTATATAGATTTGTATTGGTTAGCTAGAACTTTGAACCTGAGAAGTACAGACAAATTAAGACATTAGCTCACTTTAAAAATATTCAAATATAATTCATTTCAGATAATTTCTGCAGACTATAAGGAGCCCTAATGACAAATTCCAAAACTAAAGTTACTTTTTGAGAAAGAACATTTAATAAAGGAGATTATCTTTATGAATATGAAACACTTAAAATATTTTTTCAAATTTGAGACTAACAATATAATTAAGATAATTGTTGTCAGGTAGAAGAAAGGATAGAATGATGAAAATCTATAAACACAGAAGACTTAAATCTAATTGTATTATATAATGTGCAACACAAAAGGAAATGGTCTCCATGATGCTTGTAAGACAAAACGGTAGACATTAGCAATGTGTCTCTAAGAATATTTCAGTGGAGGTATCATGCCATTCCAAACAAATTAGCCGTTGTTAAAAAAAGAGTAGGTCATTACAGTCCTAATGTCACTTTGTTTTTACAAAGTAAATATAACCAGTTCCTCATCACTAACTCACTGTATGGCTTTTGACAATTACAGCCAAACATGGTGCTGTACGCCTATAATCCCAGCTATTAAGGTAAAGCAAGAGGAGCACAAGTTTAAGGCCAGCCTGGCCAACCTGAGGTTCTGTATTAAAATAAAAAGAGATACGGATATAGCTCAGTGGTAGTGTCCCTGGAGTCAATCCCCAGTACCAAAGGAAAATAAAAGACCCTAGAACATAGTGACTTCACCAAAGTACTGCCACGCCCACTAGTACTATTCTATTTGTAGGCAAACTATCCATACTCCAATTCCCAACTGTAATTCTGACTTTGTCTTTCTGGAATACTACTGGTATTCATATTATTTTTAATAATATGAATCTGAAAATAAGGATGAATTAGAATGAAATAAAAGTAACTTTAGTATTTCAGATGATACTAATATTAGGCCAACCATCACTATTTAACTAGAATACTAGGATTTACCATTTTGTGCTCTAGGGTTTAAAAATTGTAAAAATCCACCTGTTCTTTCAATTTTGGAACATAAATTAGCTACCTTTCAGAGAAGCCATCAAAGTCAGAAACAAGATCACACATCCGAAGTCCACTCCGAGCAGCTTTGGAAGAATAAACTGGGCCAATGCCCTTTTTTGTGGTACCCAAGCTTAAAAAAAAAAAAAAAAAAAAAAATGATCAAACAGTTACAACAAAAAGACACAGGTCTTATGGCCAAATCATTACAAAGGATGAAGTTATATATAACTATGTCTATTTATGTTATTTCCTTTAAGTTTATTTTCATGATCCTATTGGTTTTCTCAACAACTACACAAGATGTTCTATTACTTCTGGTCTAGAATTTAAGTATGAAGGTGTAAATATGTTTTTATAGTACCAGAAAAATAAAATCTTACTTTTTCCCTGCCTGTTCTTGTCTCTGTTGTTCTTGGATACCATCAGCTGCTTGATGAAAATCAAATACTGATGGGAAATAAAACAAAACCACAGTTGTTAAAATATGCAAGAACAAAACATTTTTTATTTCAAACTACTGAAGTTATGAGTCCCTCCAGCCTCATTCTATTATGACAGATTACAGATACATTTTTTAAAGTGATAATGGTAGCATCAAGGATCATAAGGCCAACTGGCATGTTTATAGGAAAACACACCTCATCTTTCATTCTGATTTATTAATCTATATGACTATAAAACTGAGTCATTAAGAAGCTATTCTGTAACACCATAACCTAAAATTATACAAAGCTCATTATACAGAATTTTTTTCTGACTTCAAGTTCTGAACTCCAGAAATCTGGCAATCATTCTGACACTTCCTTCTTCCTCACTAGTCCCACGTATCTACCCTCTCTTATCAGAACTACACCTTACTGTGTAGCTTTTTTCACTCATGGACATTTCTAATCCAAGTTCTTAGTGTACCCAAAACCACCTTTCCAAGACATAGACATAATGCCATTATTCCTTTGCCCTTAAAAACTCAATGGCTTTCTACTAAAGCAAGGACAAAGTTCTTCGTATGGTATTCTTGGGAGTCCACACTTTGATCTGATACCATGTTCCACCCTCTGGTCACACTGGCATTCTTCACTGTCCTTGAAAAGGTATCTGCCTCTCCTGCACACACTTGCCCGCTCAATTCATTCTCTTTCAACATGTTGAGTAATTAGGACAATGTCAATTTATCTTAGTACTTAAGCCTATGCCAAGAAGTAATCTCAAATACTCACTGACTTGATAGTTTATCAATGAGGCAGGCCTAGAATTCTAACCAAAGTTCTTGGTAATACTTTATTTTTAAACATCTTTATGTGAACATAATTTACAGACCAGAAAGCTTATTCATCTTAGAACACAATTCAATATCATCCACTGACTAACTGCAGTCTTGAATCCATTCAGATTCCCTTCCCTAATTGGCTCCTTTTAAGATACTACTGAAACTGTACAGGCAGTCTTCTCCCCTGCTTGACAAGGAAAACCCTAACAGCTTGGTAAGATCAACAGATCTCTCTCAGGAGGACAGTGTGACATTTTATACAATAGTTACATTACACATGTTAAATGTATACAAGTATTGTATGATTTTAAATTATACAATCAATATTTGTTTCAGTACCATAGAAATAGGGTAATAACAACTGTAAAACCACACTAGTACATGGTACACCCACCAAGAGACATCTACAAGAATGTTCAGAGTAACATTTATAACAACCCAATATAAAAAACTTAAATTTTCATCATGGTGAAATGGATAAATTGTGGTATATTTATGGAATAAGACACAATATAGATTAAAAAAAAAATTCCTGTAACACTAAAGATGAACCTTACCAACAGAATGTTTAGTGGCAGACAGACAAAAAAATAAGACTGGATAATGTTTAATTTTATAAAAAGTTCAAAAATAAACAAAACTAATCCACAATGAAAGAAATAAAAATAGTGGTTACCTTTGATGATGGGCAGCAGATAATAAATAAGAAAAGTCAGTGTGTGTGGGTTTTTTTTTAGGGCATTAGAAAGGCTCCATATTTTAAGAAAGATGGTAATTAAATGTATAAATATGTGGTCTTTTTGATGCACATGCATGCATTTTGATGCTTTACAGCGTGTTTTAAATTACGAACATTTCTAATACATGGATTCTAACCTTTGGGGAGCCAGAACTACTCTTGAAATTTTCACTAAAATCTGACTTTATTAAATCAGTTATGACAAGATTAAAATCTTGGAGTACTCTGGTTCTTTTGAATAAAAACTTTGCGTTTACATGTCTTTAATTTCTATTGTGAAACAAGTTAAAAAGGTAACTGGCAACCCCCAAAAAAATGGCTGATGGAAAGCAAGTGAACCATATTTTCAAGAATTAATTTAGCACTCTGTCGCAAAGCTAATGTTTTCCTAGGCTAAGGGAAGCTATTAGTGTAATCATAGTAATTACTTTCTTAAGGCTTCATCATGGCATGGAGCCTTACATTGCCACAATTACTATTTTCTAAGAACAATGTTTGTTCAAAATTGCTTTGACTATTGCTTCTATTTTCTACATTTCCAGATACTGCAGGAAAGCCACCTTGGGAATTTGGTCTAATTTTTTAAATTAAAGATAATGGTACATCTTTAGTAATTATATTAATATCATGTAGCTAAGTTTGGCTGGCTGGATGGCTTGCTTGCTTTCTTAATTTTGGTGCAAGGGATGCAACCCACAGCCTTATGGACACTGAGCACTTGCTTAGCTACACCCCCACGTTGTGTTAATATGTAACATATGCCATGTGCTCCTCAACACATGTACCACTTTTCCTGCTTTCCTACAGCTCTTAGGCTTTACTCAAGGTCAAAGAGAGCCTCCCTGGCCACCCACACCAGGATACATGCATATTTAAACACAGTTTGAATTTGGATCAGTCACATACAAGTTTCCTGCATGGTTTATAAAGTTCCCACTTCTCATTCCTGGTTATCGTCTCTTAAGCATATCATTGCTACTTAACAATTCTATTGGTCCAGAAATAATAACCAAAGAAAACCTCAGATTTAATGGTGGTGGATGAAATTAATTTTAGAATCTAGTTTGCTTTAATGCAAGAAGTTAGCCTGAACAAAAAGCAGTAATTACACTGTACACAGGAAGAATCACTCTGAAGATTTGCTGGAGGGCAGATGTACTTTTAAATGAGTATACATAAATAAATGCTCTTTATATTTTTATATGGCCTATTTTTAAGTAATTAAAGATGTCTTATGAAATACTGCTATGTTACTCACTTGTTTCACTAACCCTAGCTTTTGAAACAGGTATATTTCAGCCTATCTTTGCCAAAAACCACAAAGAAAATACAGTAAGACTTTATGTATTTGGGAACTCAACCACAACTGATCCTTCAAAATTGCTAAATGCTTTCATTTAATAAATCTGATAGAGTTATAAGTAAAAGTAGTATGTTCTCCTTACCAATATGAGCTCTGTCAGATATAATAAGCCTTTTTTCCCAGCCTTCTAGTCCTAGAGGAAAGCAAGAAAAAGTAGAAGACACTCTAAGTTTTTAAAATCTTAATTTCTTTACACATAAAGTGTCTAACAGTGTTTTTACTGAAGCAATCATCTTGGTACCTTCTACATAGGAAATACTGTGTTTAACAACTTTTCTCATCTTCCCTTTATTCAATATACAAACTCATTCCCACTTTATCACTCCAAATATTTTGCTCTAAAATGCTCCAGTCTCAGAACAGTCATAGCCACATTAAATATTTCTAGGAATGCAGAAAGAAAATGGTTGGGAAATATTTTTGCTGGATATGGGGGTGGGGAGTTAAAAACCTAGAAGGGGGAAAATTTTCAAGACAATAGAGTGAATTTTAGGGATGACATCTTTCCCAAGACAATTATAAAAAAGGGTAACCAAACAAAATAATGAAACTTTCTCACCAATTCCTCCACTGCTGTCAATTACTACATTTATGCTGAATTATAATGAAATACTTGTAACTCGCCATAGAACTGAGAGTAGGGCTGAGTTTTTACAGCACAGGACTCCGCACCGAACATGTTTGAGAAGAAAGAAATGACTACTGGATGAACAGATGAACAAATTCAAATAGATACTGAAGACAGGGTCTTAGTAGGCTTTATGTGTTTTCAATATTAAAATACCAAGTCCCAAACAGTTTCAAAATTAATATTTATATATTAGAAATTATTAGTTGGGACTAGGAGAATAGCTCAGTAGTACACTGGCTACCTAGCAAGCACAAGGACCTGGATTCAATCCCCAGCACCACAAAAATATGAAAAACTTAATAAAAAAGAAAGAAACATTAGCTATTACCTTCGGTAATATCCAATATTCAGTTTTTTGAAAGTTTATTTTTTATAGATTAAGGACACCTTCCTCTGTAATGTGCTGAAAAGAAAGAAGTAAACCCAGCACAGTAAACCACATCCCCCTACAGTCCACCCTGCCTCTGCAGTACAGGGGACTCAACCTGGGGCCTTCACACTAAGCTAGTCCCTTTTGACCTCTTTATTTTGAGACATAGTCTAAGTCTCCCAGGCTGGGCTCAAGCTTGTGATCCTCCTGCCTCAGCCTCCCAGTGTACTGGAATCACAGGTATAAACCACCATGATAGGGATCCAGTTGTTTCTGACAAGTAAATTCTTTAAAGTAAATTTTTTAAAGTTAATTTTTTCTTCTAAGGAAAATATTACAAAGAAGCTATGTAGGTAGACTTAGCAGGGTTAGACAGGCCAGAAAGATAAGGAAGAAAGGCAACATGATTCAAGGAAAGCGGAGAGCAGCATGAAAACTCCATATTCACCCAATTACAAAGCAGGGACTAAAAGATAAATAAAAAAAAACAGGGAGGACAACAAAGGCGGTAACAGACAGGATTCCATAAATCAGATGCTGCTGTTATGAACACTTGAAGATGGACTGCTACCTGAATAATAAACCAGAGCATTTTAAATTTGAATTAAACTAAAGGGGAACTATATAAATGCTTTTCCACAATAGCATATTATTTGTATTATCAAATTCCCATAACCCCCTTATGAGGTAGCTGAGCCAATCAGGACAGATGGGAAGTAAAGGCTATTTCTTTTCAAGTGAGGGGAACAAATGCACTGCCTAAAAGAAGCATTTCCCTCAGTTGGAAGGAAACTACCCCCTTTCATCCGAGCTGCAACAATCAAGGGTGCGCTCTCAATCCGGAAACACAGGCAACAAACAACTTATGAATTTCCTAGAGCTGTGCCACAAACATGTAGTAATTTCATACCTTAAGATAAAGTCTGCAGATGGTCAATGCATAAGAACAACAACAACAACAACAACAAAATCAGGATCTACAGAAGGGTCTTCTTGTTTTGTACTGATTATAATGAATAAAATCCTGTGAATGGTACTAAAACTTTTGCATTATAGTAACCTGAGACTTTAAAGTATTAAGACAAAAACGTTAAACTGTCTGACATGATACCCTAAAACATTCTTCTAAAAGTAACAGATGAATAACAGATACTCATTCTTTCGTACCTTTTCCTTTTTGAACGTTTTTGTCTGCTTCTTCAAACAATCCAGGTAGGTGAATCACCACACCGTTTCCTAAAGAAAATAATCCCCCATCTTAAACATTTGTAACTATAATGTCAGCATGTATATCTAAGACATTAAATATACACAGCTATAATAACCTCTTATCTGGAAGGGTAAAATACTCAAGATTAAGGACATTCTGATTTATCAAGGATTGACCACAGAAATGAAGCTAAGTTTTAAATACTTGCTTAATATAAATAATAACTGAATACAAAGGATATAAAACACTAAGATTATACTCAAAAAAACTACAATTTTTTGGAAACAAAAATGAACCATGATAACCAGTATTTTAAAAAGAACTAAGTAGTCTGGGTTACAATAGTCTAGAACAATGTTATTCAAATTAGGGAGTTATTTACTAGTGGTCATAAAATCAGTTTAATTGTATGATTAGCACTCTTAAAAATTATAAATAGAATACAAAGTATTCTATCACATTGTTTGTTGTAAGGGTTCAGAACCAAATCTTTCTTATCGGTAAGCCACAGTTAAACATATAGTAATTGGAAAACTAATTTGATCATCTAATATTTTCTTATTAAACTATGAAATCAACGACCAAAGACGCATGAAAAGCATTTATTTCAGTAACTATTACTATTAAAGTATCTGAAAGAGTTACAAATTGCCAAAGTTAGGTGTACTTCAAAAGGTAACATGGTCAACATTAATACAGGATCAATGAACCATACAGTTAATGAGAAACGAAATCAATTCTGATAATGAAAACTAAATACTATTATTAATCCCTAAGCAGTCCAACTGAAATACTTACCAATGAATGCAGTAACATTTGGATTAATTATTCCACTGGGTAGAAGATGAAAATCATACTCCACAGAATCTACAACAACTGTATGACCAGCATTATTTCCTCCCTGAAATACAAGACGGGGGAAACTGAGCATTACAGTAAGTATGAAAAACAACCTATCTCTTCCCAAAAGTAAATTAATATCCAAAAATGTCAATATAACTTAATGAAGCACAAGTGGTTGCCATGTGTACTGATACAACAGTTTCCTTGTACTACACGACACCTGAATGACTACCCCTAAATGGATGTATAAATTAGAGAAGTCAGGTTTTGGAAGACAGGTATATTCCTTTTTAAAAGGAAACAGGTGAAAACATATAGGAAACAGGCTTTGGGCACCAAGTATGTGTAACATTATCCATGATACTTTATCCATACAAAAAATATTATCTCAAAGATAGAAAAAGTCACCTATTTAGTCTAACAATGCAAATATTCATAAAATTCTTTTTGTTCTTAGAGCACATCAACCAACTTTGTGATATAAAATTTGGATTCTTACATGGGTTGAATTAGAATATCTCCCAACTAACTCCCCCAAATACTGGTTACCCAAAGACTAATACATACATCAGCCTTGTGTATTTACTTGATTAGAAAGAGACTGCTAGAGCTTGCCCATCTCTGGATAAGATAACTCACCAGATCAAGGAAACTATAAGGCTCAGAATCACACTACAAAGCCATGCTGAATTTTCTATGAAGCTTACACCTCCTGGTCAATAATAAAGTAAAACAATGAATTACATAAATTAGGTACAAAAAAGACAATTATTAAGTGTCCGTCTAATTTTTCCAACTTTTAAATTAAAAAGCATGGATAAAAGCATAAATCAATTATGTTTAAACTTCACAATTTTAACAAACTTATAAAAATAAAGACCATTTAACATTGTTGGGTAACATTAGGAAAATATAAAACAAAACTACACCTCCTGAGAATGACTTGTTTTATTACAAGACCACTTTTGATGAAATAAATGTTATTTATTACAGAATCCTCACCAATCATAAATTCACATAAATGCAAGAAAACTACATCCTGTTAAAAAAGAAATCTTCAAAACACAGTAAATTTTTATTACACTGTTTTTCACAATATAAATAACTCCTGCTTAAAGACTAATACTTTTGGCAATGTCATATACATAGAAAAAAAATGAATAGTAGTGGTCTCTTTGACAGTCCACAAGCTGACAGGTCCAAGCAGGACAGCCCCAAGTCCTTCACACGACACCAACAAGGAAACAGGTAACACATGTATACACACGCACATACTCACATTTTTAAAAAAATCTTAATTTTTAAAAATCTTAGTTCACTAGTACATGTGCATGGAGTAAATATTTACATTCTTTGTGAGAAATTGGTTACTTGTTATTTTAAATTGTAAATTAGTTTTAAGTTCAGGCTGAAACAGTTCACTTATAAAAGACTAGAAAAGTCATACTTTGAGGTAAGGTTTACTCACTCAACCATTTTCAATAACCAATATCACATTAAGGATGATTATATAGTTAAAATATCATCTGAATTATTTAGCTGAATATGAAAATAGTGCTGAAAATACTCCCAGAATAACCCAAGATTGTCTTAAGGACTTAGAGGAAGCCTGGTGTGGTGGCTGAGTCAGGCGTTTAAGACTGGCCAGGACTACAAAGAAAGTTCAAGACCAGCCTGAACTGCATAGTGAGACCCTGCCTCAAACAACACAACACAACTTAGGAGAGACAAACAAGTACTTAAGTATATTTGTGCCCTGTGTGGGAGATGGGCAGCTTCACCTTGAGCAGAGAAGTGTCCTCAAGTGAGAAGTGAGAAACTATATACAAGGAGTTTCCTGGTGAGGTAATCTACATAAATGCAAGTCTACTTAGTACACTGTCATATTTCTGAAACGCAACATGAGGCTTGGAATTTAAAGAGCCTTTTTAAATGCTAAGCTAAAATACAGATTGTCTGGTATATGTGGGATTCCCCCTTGGAAGCTCACTGTCCTCAAAGATGATACTGGGCCAAGGAGAATTCACATCCATCAGCAGATAATGGTTTCAAACAGTAGCACAGCACTGACCACAAGTGTGCCTGCCCATTTACAAACCACAAGGACAGATGGAGCTGCCTGCCACACAGGACACTCTAGGGCATGTGCCAGGATGATCCACAGAAAGGACATGTTTATTTAATCATGTTAATGATTTCTTATAAGTAGCACTAAGGCCAGACTGTACTAAATAAAATGATGGGGGAGATTTTTCTTATTCTAATTTTAATAGTTACGTTGTTCTCTTAACCCAAAAATCCCCCGAATCAAACCTGCTAAATTATACCCCCAAAAACATTAATCATATACAGTATTCATGTGAGCTGTTATATGTAACTACCTCTTACTGCTTTGCTAAGTCCCCATAAAGCTTCTGGTCCTAATCACTCATGTACCAAATAACAAATACTTTTCATTTTCATAACTGTATATTCTCCCTGTATTACTTAACTAAATAATAATCATGATTATACAAAAACCTGTGGAATCACAATCCAAGGCAATTTTCTGTATCAATACCATAAGGAAAATGGGTCTCAGATTCTTAATGATTCTTAGTTTTTAATCAGCCCCCAAGAGAAAACTGAAACATGTGATGTTTATGGAAAGCTTCTTTGAAGAAAAATGTAAGTTTACACTGGCTTATGTGATGTTCTTCCAAAAATAAATCAAGTTAACTGTATTAAAATGAACAAGCCGGGAATGGTGGCACATGGCTACAAACCCAGCACTTGGGAGGCAGAGGTGGAGGCAGGAGGACTGCAGCGAGGGTACGAGGCAGCCTGGACTACAAAGTGAGACCCTGGCTCAAATAAATAAATAAATAAATAAATAAATGTTTAAGAACAGTGAACATATAAACAAAACTTCAGTTAACGTCCTTAATTCTATCAATTTTGACTACTATTCCTGCCCTGACCTACCTTCCACCCTAATACTGGGGACTAAACCCAGAGCCTCCCACATGCCAGGCAAGCACTCTGCCACTGAGCTATATCCTCAGCCCTGGGCTACTACTTTCACATTATTAGTAGTATTAGTGTATAAATTCAACATTCCTTAGTTTCTAATTTAACAATTTTCTTTAACTACTATCCACCTACATCCTGCATTATTATATTAAGTATGATTATAATACATAACTAACCTTTTTGATGACTAGAAAAAGTTTTCCATCACAGAACTATGAAATAAACTGGATTATGATAGAAATAAACAAAAGAAACAGAACTGAAACTCTTCTCAAAATTGAAAAGCAAGGTTTTTGATGCATCCTTTCAAATTTTACAAAAATACATAAATAAGTTTTAATTATAATTAAAACCAGTTTAACTCCAAATATTTTTCTTCTACATAAGAATAACTAGAGGTTTACAGTGTATCAAGACTGTTGGATTTTCCTTGTGGGGTGTATTACATTTATTGACTTACACAGGGTGAGCCATTCTTGCATCCTTGGAATGAAGCCAACTTGACAATAGCATATAGTTTGGTTTTTGTTTTTGGTACTGAGGATTGAACTCACAACCTTGTACTTGCCAGGCAGGCACTTCTGCCACTAAACTAAATCCCTGGCCCAGCATATAGTTCTTTTAAGGACTAGTTGAATTCTATTTGCAGATATCTTACTGAAGGTTTCTGAATCTATGTTTCTCAAGGACATTGGTCTGTAGTTTTCTGGTTTTGTTCCTTATCAGTCTTGGTATCAGCGTAATGCTGACTTCTTAGAATCAGTTTAGAACCATTCTTTCTCTAATACATGCGAAAAATTGAAGAGTATTGATGGTAGTTCTTCAGTAAGTTCTGATAAAGGTCAGCACAGTGAACCCATTGGCTCCTGGGCTTTTCTTGATTGGTAAAGTTTTGATATCCATATCAATTTCATTTCTTATTACTGGTCTATTTGGGGTTTTTATAACTTCCTGGTTTATTTTTGGTGTGTCATATGTGTCTTGGAATTTATCCATGTCTCCCAAGTTCTCCAATTTATTTGTAATATTTTTCAAAACATCATATAAGCAGAATCAAGCATTTTTAAAAAAATCATGACTACCTCAATAGATACAGAAAAAGCCTTTGACAAAATCCAACATCCCTTCACGACCAAAAGAGGTATAGAAAGATCTTATCTCAAACTGATAAAAGCCATAGATGACAAACCTACAGTCAATTTCACACTGAAAAGGGAAAAACTGAAAGCATTCCTTCTAAAATCAGGAATAAAGCCACGGTGCCCACTATCACCACCACCATTCAATATAGCACTTGAAACTTTGGCCAAAGCAATCAGGCAAGAGAAAGAAATTAAAGGAATACAAAAGTTCTTCAAACTTTCCTCACTGGGACAAATACCTGACATCATAACTTAGAGGTTTATTCTGGCTCACAGTTATGGTCCATGGTGGGCAGGCTCCGAGGGAGAAATGGCCTTGTGGAAGAACCCAGAGGAAAAGCTGCCCATGGTGGAGCAGCCAGGAAGCAGAGAGCATAGGGAACAGCCAAGGAGGGAGATACAACCTTCCAGGGGACACCCCCACCACCCACCTCTTCCAACTAGGCCCAATGGCCTAACAGCAAGCACCATCTAACTATAGTGCCCCCATGATTTAATCACCTGCCAAAAGCCCAGCCTCTGAGTGGATGACAGTTTTGGGGGGTCATTCTTGATCTAAACCACAACAGAAAGGAAGACATCAAATTATATTTGCAGATGATATAATCCTTACACAGAACACTCAAAATGCCAACAGAAGGCTCTTAGAGCGAATAAACAATCTGGCAGACTACAAAAATCAACAAATGAAAATCAGTACTGTTTTTAGACCAATGATGAACATAACAAGAAAAAAATTAGGAAAATAATTCCATTCACAATATCTTTTTTTTTTTTAAATTAAATAACTAGGAATCAATCTAACCAAAGACATGAAAGACCTCTATCACAACTACAGAAATCAAGAAGGATATTGAAAAGGACACTGTTCTGCAAAGGCAGAATTAACATCTTTAAAATGGCCATATTAACAAAAGTGACCTACAGAATTAGTATAATCCCTACCAAAATACCAATAATAGTCTTCATAGGACCTCAAAAAAAACCCTAAAATTTACATAGAACTAGAATAGACTCAGAAGAGCCAAAGCAACCTTGAGCAAAAGGAGCAAAGTGTGAGGCATCACTACTCCAGATTTCAAGTTATTCTACAAAGCTCTACACTAGTAACAGAAACACAAGGCACTGGTACAAAAATCAACATGTAGACCAACGGAATCAAACAGAAGACAAAAACAATCCAATACCTTCAGCCATCTGATTTTCAACAAAGGAGAAAATTGAAACTAGATCCACATCTTATCACCCTGTGCTAAAATCAAAGCAAAATGGATCAAAGACATACACCGTAAACATAGAAACTTTGAAACTAAGGAAGATAACATAGAGGAAACACTATGATAGGAACAGGCAAGACTTTTTGGACACAACTCCAGTAGCACAGGAAACAATATCAACAATAACAAATGGGAAGACATCAAATTTAAAAAGCTTCTGCACAGCAAAGGAAACAAAGGAGACAACATACAGTACAGAGAAAAAAAATTGCTAACTATTCTCACAGAAGGCTAAAATCTAGAATATATAAAGAACTCAAAGAGAAATGACTCAAAAAACGGGCAAATGGACTAAACAGTGACTTCTCAAAAGTAGTAATACAAATGGGCTTTAGCCATTAGGAAAATGCAAATCAAAACAACTCTGAGATTTCATTTTACTCTGATCAGAATGGCTATCATCAAGAACACAGAAAGCAACAAATACTGGCTAGAATGTAGGTAAAAAAGAACTCTTCTACATTGTTGGCAGGAATGGGATCTAGTAGAGCCACTGTGGAAATCAGTATGGAGATTCCTCAAAAAAACTAAACACAGAAATTCCACTGGATTCAGCTATTAACTCTTCTGGGTATATTCCCAAAAGACATCATACTACTATAGTGCTACATATATACTCGTATTTCTAACAGCTCAATTCATAATAGCTAAGCTTTGGAAACAACCTAAATGTCCAACAATAGATAAATGGGTAGAGCAAATGTGGTAATAGACAAAATGGAATATTATTTGGCCATAAGGAAAAATGAAATCATGTCACTTGCAGGAAATTGGATAGAACCTGACACCACAGGGATAAGCAAAATAAGAAGATACAGAAAATAAAATGTTGCATGGTTTGTCTTATATGAGAAACCTAAACTATAAATAAAATAAATGAAAAAGAGAATAAAGGAAACAAAAAGACTTTTTAGGATACAGACGGGATGGAAATAAAAAATTATCAAGATGTTATCAACTCTCCAAACATAAATATTATGTGTTGCAAACACACACACATGCACATGCATGACTGTTAGAAAACAATTACCAACAAAAACAATCCAGCATGAATTTTTCCCTTACCTCTTATTTTCCTAAAGAAAATTAATTCCGGGCCAGCTATACCTTTTATGTACCAGCCTTCTTCTTTCCCCTATTTTCCAAATTATATAGTAAGTCATGCCCCTAGTCACAGTGACTAATCCAGACTGGGACACCAGATCTAACCTAAAAGCAATTACTTCCTCTCCCATGGAAATTGTGAATCTGAGTTTAAGATGCCAGTCATTTAACAGAAGCAACCTAAGGGAAAGGTCTACCAAGCCTAGTTGCTGAGATCCCAGGAGGAGCCTTCATCATCAGCAGCCTCAGGCTTGGTCATCCAGATCCCTGACCAAACAAATCCTCACCACACTTAAGATAGTTTCTTTCCACTGTTTGCCAACAAAGTCACATCATTCACAAAATACACTCCTTATCACACAGTATGTACCCACCTGGCTCTGAGTTTACTTCCCATACCAATAACTGAATACAAATGTGATTAAATATTAAAATTTTGATACCATTTTACGCTGTCAAAGATGATTCTTTAAAATATGGTACTGCAAGCCACAAGGATATAACAGAATTTGGTTATTTCTAACTCTTCTACATTTTTCCACATATGCTCCTTCTACTGGTTACGTTTAAGGAAGTCAGAAGACAAGTTCTTTGGATTTTTCCATGGTTCCTCAGCATCACAGGCCATAACCCAATTCTAGACTAAAAGTTGAGATCAAGACATGTCAATTTGTACATGCTTCTAATTACATAGTTCCAGCGATCATGGGGAGGTTTAAAAAAAAAAATGGAAAGAGAGGAAGTTAGTCTGCAAAAATGGGTCTTGCTCCTTAGTTTTCTATTGGCCTCCTGCTTCAGCCAAGGCACTCTCTTCTCCACACCAACATATCCTGCTGTGGGAGCCAGAAAGGCAGTGAAGAACTTTCCAACAGTGTTTAAACCCAGAACCAATGGTTATCTCTTTGACAGCAACTGTTCGGAACCATTAAAGCCAGAAATTGACTACACTCACGAGGCTAGAGCATGACTATCCCAAGAATAAAGAGCGCCCAGGACACGCCATGTAAAGAAGCTGCTTCAGCCCAGAGAACACGTGGCCCCAAGACAATCTAAACAGTGGATTGCTAGACAACAGGGTGTCATGTGACATTAAGTTGCTAAAAGGTATAAATAAATGCCCCTGAAGTGAGGGGCCAGTTCCTTTCCTCCGGTCAGGAGAGTAAGGCTCCACCTGACTTGTCTTTTATTTTCTCTTCCTCTCGCAGTCCTTTACCTAAGAACCTCAAGAGCTGCACAGGTTGTGGAAGGCAACAGCAGAGGCCAGAGTATCAAGGAGTAACAAATTCATACACATGGCCCAAAGCCATTTCTCAGGCCACTGAGGCCTCTAAAAGAGTTTGTCTTCTTTTTGTCCTTTTTGGTCTGAGTAACTGCACTGAAATCACAGAGCTCCAAATGAAGTCCCAGTTAGCACTACAGATTACACCAATGGACAGCAATGCCTCAGATCAAATGCCCTTTATCCAAAAAAGGATGCTACTACTTGTCTGTCTGGCAAGCTTAAGAACCTAACAATCTTTCAAGTCAATGCTTCTTGTTTACGATGCTTTCCTGGTAAAGATTAAGACCTGGCTGAAATGAAACATTCCCAGATGAAACATTTCACAGTTCACCAAAACTAAAGCACCTGTCAACCTACAGCAATAAAGTACTCATAAAAGCATCCCGACAACTGCAATTAGCTTATGATTCCACAGCAGACCAGATTAAATTATCGGCAGTAAATCGATCAAGTAAACCACTCAGCAGTAACCAGACACACTAGGTAGGCAGAGAAAACATATCCTTGTATCTGAATTTCTTTTTTAGCAAACACAGCCAAGTGTACTGTTCAGCTATCTTTGGAAGGTCTACAGGGACCTACCTTACCTTATATAGTTACCTCCTAACTCCAAAACCACACAAATGATGACAGTTTCAGACACTTTGCATTTTAGTCCATAAACTGCCATTGTGAAACAACTGACAATGAAAGTGGAAAAGTGCACAGCCTTGAAGGATTTCAGGTTCCTAATCAAGAAGTCTGAGACTCTAGTTACCAAACTGCAGTATACCCAGGGTTACTAGGTGGGAGAAGAAACTATGTAACCACCCCCCCCCCAAAAAAAAAACATACACCAACGATGTTATATAGTTTTTGGGTTTCATCACTAATAAAACCTCTCCTTTAAAAGGAATTTAAAAGCTCTGACATAAATAAAATTTCATTTCTTGAAATGTAATGGTTCCTACTTTTTGAAAGAACTTTATTACAATGAGTTTGTAATTAAGGTTGGATAAGAGTAAAGAAGCATTTCATGTGTAGCCATGGGAACTCCCATTCATTATTCTTCATGGTTTGCACCAACTCAGTATTTCAGAGTCCCTTTGTCTATTGATAAAAACTCTTCAATAATCTTCAGTTTTCTTTATCAATATGTAGCTCACCCACATTATTCTTTGATGTTAAAATCTGACATTGTTCCCAAAAGATTACATTTCTATCCAGTTGCAGTAAGCAAGCTATTAAATGCATATCAACTTACTGGTTTACTCTAGATTTGTTCAAAGCACGTTTTTCCTAGAGATACTTGAATCTATCCAAAAAATCCACTCATTCCTACAAAATAACACAAACAATAATTTGGAACAGGCACCACTGAGATGTTCTCCTATAATTTAATGATTCATACTTTCAGAATAGAGATAATGGTATAGCAGATCCAAATAGACCCTAGTAAAGTTATTTCCTTTTAAGTAATGTTTCATTCTTTCTACTTAAGGAGAAAATCTCTGTAGCTAATAGGTCCTTTATACTTCTCCCTTATTAATGGTAGTTTCCAAGCCTTCTTCAAGTACCAGCATCTAGCTACACATCAGTAACATTTTTTCACTGTGCTTATCTTTATGGGAAGCATTCAGATGTAGCAACCACATACTATGCACTTTCTTCTGTAATTAATTGCAGTTATTAATTTTTTAAATATCATTTTAGAACCCTGGGTGAGAGAACACAAAGAAAGGAATTATTGCCCTGGCCTTTTCTGGTCATAAGTCACTGCATGCCTGTCACTGTAATCAAGACCACGGACGGAGCTTGCTTTCTCCAGGAACAATAAATAAGCCCTAGCTTATAGCCTGCTATAAACTGCTCTGGTTAGGAAGCCTCTGGAGTGTCTACTCAACAAAGTAAGGAAAATAAAATACAGTATGTTACTTTGAGATGATCTGGTGGGGGGACCAACAGGCTTGCTTCTCTTCTGGGCCCATCCTGGCCACATGGTTTACACCGCAGTTGTCTACCATACTTTGAGCTTCTGCTGGACATGATTTATGCGGGAGCAGGGGGCTTTTTATCACTCCAGGGCTAAGTGGTCCTTTGTAAATACTCAGTATGTTTATTGGATAAACGATAGAGAGTTTGGAGTTGGCCGTGTTCTTAATTTTTCTCCTTTCTAAAAAAAATATTGATTTAAAATTCAGACATCAGTAGTGTCTGTGCTTTGATCCAAGCCACGCGCACACTTATTTATGGACCAAGACTACCTACAACCTTATAAATAACTTCCCATAAACCCTGAAGCTAAAGGACACAGGCTTTAAGTGTTGAAATTTTGAAAACGCCGTAAGATTTTCATCTGCTCTTTCCCCAAAAAAAAGCATTTTACATATCAAAATCTGTAATTACAGGAAACACTAGTGTTTTTTTTTTCATTTTAAAACTATTTTGTATTAGGAGAAATTCCTATTTTATGATTTTACTGTTGATATATGGACACTATATATATATATATATCACTTCTAGATTAACTGCTGTATAAAATTTGGATTCACAATGTATTTATGGCACAAAATAATTATCAAAAGATAAACAAAACTTGAAACATCAAAGCAATGAATCCAAGCTCTTAGTAACCTACACAACTAATCAGGTGTTAGTTGTATTTATGGCACCAAAATAATTTGTGTTAGTTGTATTTATGGCACAAAATAATTATCAAAAGATACACAAAACTTGAAATATCAAACAAAGCGATGAATCCAAGCTCTTAGTAACCTACACAACTAATTAGGAATTTCAACATTTCATATTCTTTAATTTTATAATCTAGGAGACAGCATCATGAAGCAGATGTCACACACATTACTAGGACTGGCCAAACAATGTAAAGTTCAAGGTGAATCACAAACGAAATACATCTAAATTGCTTACCTTCCTACTTGTGGCCAATGAAACTTTTTGAAGAATTCTAATGATTAGATTTTAAATGACACAAGGCAAATATAAATTATAGAAAGAAGGTAGTACCAGTAAACAAGTAACAAGAAAGTCTACCTATCAAGTCTGGTCACTTACTTTTCCACTAACTTCAGTAACATTTTGAAGCAAACACCACTCCTTCTTAATCATTTCCCTAATTTTCCAAGGCCATTAGATCATATTGGTCCATGACCTACTAATTTCTTAGTAATAGTAACACCTGTAGACTACTGTTACTATTTCTAATGATTTTCAAAGGAATATGCACCTGTAGGGAGGCTGAGGCGGGAAGATCACCCTGAGATGATCCAAGCCAGCCTGCATAACGAGTTCAAGGGCAGCCTAAACTACACTGTGAAACTCTGTCTCAAAACAAAAGTCTTTCAGAATACTGTAATGGTACATTCCCCAAATAACAGAACCAGTAACAGAGTTCAATTTAAATTCACATGTAAACAGGGTGGTCAAGAGCAGACCAACAAATAAACTGGCCTCAGCCTCTCTAACCAGCTTTCTCTTTTATCCCACAGCTGGGCCAGATCTAATTTTAAGACCAACAAAGAAAGGTGAAGGCTGGTCTTCAAAAGCAACTCTTAAGGTGCATAGGGAAGGAATTCTACAACACTTCTGGGAGCCCAGTAAGTTTGTAGACTGGCAGACAGGTGGAGGCATAAGAGGGAGGAGGGCCAGCTGGTGCTTGAAGTGATAAAACACTACAACCTCTATCTAGTCAAGAAATGGGTAGATTTATTCGTGAAAAAAAAAAAAAAAAACACCCCATGGTAAGTCAGAGGATATTTGCATTTAGCTTTGCACAGATCTGTAACTTCCTTATTTTCCCCTGCTCAAATGGTATTTTAGGCAGAAAGTCTTCGATCAAGTGAGCCAACCTCTGACTTGTAAAAGCAACCACCCAAAGCATCATCCTCATCATCCCATTATCCCAAGTGTTTTTACAGAGCAAGAAATATTCTTTCAGCCCAGTTTGCAGCTAACATATAACTACACTACAGTTTGTTTTGAGTGTGGGTATGGCTCATCTCTTTTGAATTCAGAAACTGGGGGGCGGTCATCCGAGAACCTTCACAAAGGCCTAGCCTCTAGGCTGCTTCAAAGCAAACACATAGGAAGAAAGCTCACACCGCAAACCACGTGCCTCCGCTAGGAAGTACATTACCACTCCCTTCCCCGAGAAAGTGAACTTTCCAGGGAGCCCTAACAAAGTATTTCTAAATATCCGATGTGTCATTCATGCATTTCCTTGCCTCACGCTTTTTAACCAAAAGAGGCTTCATTCCTTTGAGACCAAAGAATAAAAATAATTTCCTTTTAATATTAACGGGGTGGGGGAGGTATGAAGTAAAAACAAAAGACAAGAGTCCCTCAACAGTGCCAAAGCCCCGCGGTGGGTTCCGAGGTCAACAAAGTAGCGCGGGGGCAGCAAAGTCCGCTCGCCCGGGGCCTGCAGGTGAGCAGAGGCGAGTCTGGATTCCGGGAGATTTGGGAGGAATCGCACCTACTGCGGCCCAGACGGGTCCTCTGCCGGGTCCGCGCCCCGAGTGGGGAGCAGGCCTCGGGCGGTAGCTGCCCACGCCCGGCCCGCAGCGTCGCCGTCCCCGCCCGGTCCTGGGCTGGGCACCGGTCGCCAGGCGCCGCGCATCTCCGCCAGCCGGGCCAGCCCGCATTTCCTCCCCAGAAAGCGGCCGGGTCTCCGGGTCAGGGGTCCCCGCGCCGGGGGTCCCCGCCTCCCGCCATTTCTCCGCCTTGCCTAGGTTCGCAGCGGGAGAACCTCAAGGTGACACCTCCTGAGGGCCGGCGGATCGGGGCTCCGGGCCCGGCTCGCGTCCGCGCCCCGTCCCCTCACCTGGCAGCGGCACACGATGTCCGCGTCCTGCGCCAGCAGATCCACCACCTTCCCTTTGCCTTCGTCGCCCCACTGCGCGCCCAGCACTACAGTCACCCGGTTCCCTCCCGCCAGCGCCCTAGGGCGGCTGCAGTCGCCGTTGGGCAGGGAAGATGCCGTCGGGGCAACCGACATGACTCCAACGAGGTGCGGAGAGCCCAAAGGAGAGGAGGCAGCGAAGAGTGCGCGAACTCAAGCGCTCCGCGGCCGCCAGCCACATGCAGAGGAAGAAGAAGCCAGAGGCCGGCCCCGTCCCCGCGCGCGCCCCGCCCCTCCAGCCAGGCCCCGCCCCGTCTCCGGCACCGCGGCTCAAAACGGGACCATGACTGCCCCGCGCAGGCGGACCTCAGCAACACTTCGCGTCCCAAAGGCCCTGGCGGCGGCTATGGCCGCCACTCAGGGCTGAGGCCACGCCCCTTCCGTGGCCACGAGTGTCACTCTGAGGCGAATCCGGCAAGCGGAAAGGGCGGAGCTTGGAGCGCGCTTCGCCCATCACGCCCCGCCTACCCACCCTTGTGGTTTTCAAATTTGAGAGGCACGTAGACTTGTGAGGAGCGTCGAACTACAGCTCCCGACGTGCAACGCTGTGCGTGGAGCGGCGTAACCTGGTGCCAGTTGGTTTCAAGAACTGGAAGCATTCTTTTGTTTTTTGAAATATTAATTTTTATTAAGGAAGGAGATAAAGTTTACAAAATACAAAGAAGGTAATTTCAAAATACAAACAGGGTAGAATTGGACCGTATAAATTTAGTATTGAAAGTTAAAGTTCTAAAAAAGCAGAAATGGTGACAGTGATCAAAAAGGGCAAATTCAAAAGTAAAGCAGTAAAAGTGTAACCAGGAAATTCGGAGATCAAGTAGAGCTCTAACCCGTTTCATTTTACATTTTAGTGACCGCGGCTCGGAGAGAGCGAATTGTCTACTTTATACAGGACATGCAGATACAGTACTGGAATGCGCTGGGTTTTTTAATCCCCACAATCACATAGTGTAGGTGGATGCCCTCGTTTTATAGGATTTGCTTTTTTCCTTCTAGTGCTGAGGATCAAACCCAGGGTCTCGAGTATGTTAGGCAATTACTCTGCCACTAAGCTACACACCAGCCCATTGTATAGGTTTTGAAAGCTACGTAACTTACTCTAGAGCGGCTCAGATTTGTACTTTGGGAAACTGTGTGTAAGATACCCTACCCTCGCTTAGGTTCAACTGTGGGTATATTCCAGAGTATCCCAAATAATACTCTTTCGACTGCGATGCGAATTAATTATAATGTCTAAGTTTGATTTTAAAAATTACTACCAAAAGGGCTGGGGATTTAACTCAGTGACTCAAGCGCTTGGCTGGTAAGTGCAAGGTCGTGAGTTCGATCCCCGGTACAAAAAAAAAAAAAAAAAAAAGCTACCAAAAAAAGGTGAGGGCAGAACAAAATTGCCTTGCGTGTAGTGTCTCCCAAACTTACAAATTGTCATCTTCTGTAATGGTCCTCACAGCCCACTGTAGTTTACTATCTTAGTAAGCATATAGTATGATAATGTATTTATCTCAGCTTTATCACAAAATAAGTCCATTGTAAACAAGACCGCTGTCTCATTTATTCAAAAATGCCCTAGCCAGTGTTGGGCACAGAGTAGATCGTGTTCACGGCGTGTCTGCTCCCGGGAAAACGCCGCCAGATATGTATTTGCTAGAACAGTGGTAATAAACCGTCACACGAGTGTTTGAGCTAAACAATACAGTGACTTTAAACAATACACCTTTTGACCAACTCGGATTTGTCTCCAAGTGGTTTTGCTATCCCCTTCCCTAAAATCTGGTCTATATTTTAGAAACTTAGCGCACCAGACAACTTTCAGGTCACTGTCATTCTCTTTGCAGGCACGCGTGGCCCGGACGCTGAGCAGAGGACTCTAGGGCGAGGACCCGGTACCATGTCAGCCACACGGGTGGTCGCGCTGCTGCTGGAGCTGAGCTGCTGCGGCTCAGCCCTGTGGAGGTAGACAAGCGCCAGTTTCGGGGAGCAGTCAGGGCGAAGTCTCCCCTGGGGCCGAGCCCGCAATACCCTTGTCCCTAGTTAGACCACTGCCTTGTCCCCCAGCTCTGGGAGCAGATCACTCCCGCTGGTTCCCCCAATCCCACCTTGCCTGGCACCTTACAGCTGTCTTCTAGTCCCCACAGAACTAGATCTTCATGGTGGGATCTTCACGCTGCTGTCTCCTGAATAGCTGCAGCTCTCTGGATTTTCCACTTTTTACATTTTATTTGTTTACTTATCTGGCGCCCCTCTCTGGCTGAATTCGTAAAGTGAATCCCTCTGGTTTTTTTTATTAGTACGTGTTTGCAGTACATAATGGTTATGTTCTTTGTGGAGGGTTGGAACATGCACATGATGCATCTTAATTCCCTTTTTCATCCCCTCTCCTTCCTTTCCCTCCATTTCTTGATCCCCTTCCCATCTGAGAAAGATCTACTGGATCTTCCTACTTCCTATTTCCTATGTTGTTCTTTATTTACAATTTGGGCTTCTCATATAAGAGAAACCATGTGCTAGCTTTTGTTTCTCATTGATTTCACTTACTATTATGGACTCCAAGTGAACTTTTTTTCCTACAAATGACTCAAGGTTTTCTCTCTTTATGGCAGAATAGTACTCTATGTAAATCTCACATTTTCTTCATCCATCCATTGATGAATATGGGCTGCCTTCCACTTCTGCAAATTGCTGTCAAAAAAAAAAAAGAGGAGTAAATGAGAGCCTAAATGTCACCATCTGAGATTAGCAGGGGGCGGCATTTTAAAAGGACAAGTAGTGGTGGATAAGGTAGTTGGAACAGAGTAAATTATATGAAAGTGCTTTATATGATACAAACGCTTTATAAATGTAAGGAAAAGTAATTTTTTTGTAAAAGGGGAGTTGAATGAAATGTTATAAAGGTTTAAGAGATCTTTAATGCAGGTTTGATTTTTGTTTAGTATTTAGTAATTGTTGCACTGGAAAATTTGTAAAATATTTTAGAAAGATTTTCAGCATACTCAGATGACTATCCAGAAGATTACACTCTTCAACTGTTCTATTTTTGTTATAAAAAATAATTATTCTCTAATGTTAATGATATAGGGGAATGAAACTCCCAACCTACTCTAAAATCAAAGAATGAATTTTAGGAATAACAGAGTTTAAGAGCAGAATGTATTTATTGAGAGAAAGAAAACCTTGATCTGAGAGACAGAAGGCCTTCTGAATGAGTTGTCAAAGACTGTCTTTTCCAGGGACTTTTATAGAATAAAACCACAAGGTGAGGCAGGTCTAAGGTGGGGAAAACTCACAAGGTGGGCATGAGGTGGGACAGAACAATGACCAACCAATAAGGTTAATTGCTCAGGTAAAATTGATTAAATTGGGGGTAAATAGGGAAATGGGTCACATAGCAAGTGGACATAAATACAGAACAGTGACTCTTCCTATAGGGGATTGGGATGATGACTCCTGACTTCTTCATGGTGATAGAGACCTAGTTAGACTATCAATCCCTGATGCTTATCCTTAGGAAGCATATGGTTATGTTTGATTTATCTTTTGTCTTGAGGCCTGGCTCACAGGGGAGGTCTCTGTGTTCCCCAGTTACAAGGTATCCGGCCTTCTGCACTGGCTCCTTTGAGGGCCCAGCCCTATTTGACTACCTATAATATTTCTATATCTATCTAACTCAGTTGCCTATAACATTAACATTTATGAATACCAACAGTAAACCATTGTAGAAGTTTCTCTACAATGAGGAAAAGGCTTCCCTTTCCAAAGTATAACTCTTGGATAGATGGAGGGGTCAGAGAGCTTGGGGTGCTGGCATCCATCTCCAATCGCAGCCCTTTGGGAGGCTGAGACACAAAATGAGGATAAAACACCTTGTTGGATTATTATGAGGCTAGAATATATTGGTGTACTTAGAGCTGTCAGCACATGCAAAAGATAGACCATAAGCAGTGATCACTGATATTAATGATGGCCTGTGTATTCAGGGAGTTTATAACCTTTTTCATTTTGAACACCAGAGGTCACCAAATGTTTCTGTAAAGGACACGGCAAAGTAAACATTCTAGGCTTTTTCTGGCAATACAATTTATGTTACAACTGCTCAGATCTCTGCCCTAGTATGGGACAGCACATGCCATCAATAGTAAACAAATATGTGTGATTGTATGCCAATAAAAATTTATTTATAAAAATGTAGAATTTGGCTTCCAGGGCAGTTTGCCAATGCTGACTAACATACATGACTGAAGAAAATGCTCAGGTTCGTTTAGATGTTAGTGAAAACAAAGATGTTATTTTTTGTTATGGCTGTCACAGTCTCTGAATTTTATTTTATTTTTTTTTGGTACCAGGGATTGAACTTACGACTTCACGCTTGCCAGGCAGGCGCTTACACTGCTAAGCTAAATCCCCAGCCCTGAATTTTATACTTTAATAAGGTGTCCTTTTGAACAATATAATTTAGGGGCTGGGTATGTACCTCAGTGGTAGAGCACTTGAGTAGCATATGTGAAAACCTGTGTTCAAACCTCAACACTACAATACAGAAAGGATAAAATTTCTTGACTTTTTTTTTTTTGAAACAGGGTCTTGCTATGCAGTTCTGGCTGGCCTTGAGCTCACTTTGTAGCTCAGGCTGGTCTCGAACTCACAACAATCCTCCTGCCTCAGCCTCCCAAATGCTGGGATTACAGGCATGAGCCACCACACCCGGCTAGGATAAAATTTCTTAAACTTAACATGATTTTAAAAACTGTTTTATTGTTAGCTTTCAGCGGAGGTAGGGTGAGAAGTTTCTTGGTTAAGAAACTATTCCCTGCCTCAAGGTCTTTTTTTTTTTTTCTTTCCTTCTAAAAGCATTAGCATTTTGTGTTTAGCATTTAAATTAGCAAAATAAAATTCATGGGAGACCATTGTTTAGCCTGAACTCTGGCAGCCTGCCTAACAGAACAAACTAAAGTGGAGTTGCTCACCCTTAAGTTCTATGTCATCAAACCCAAGCCAAGTTGTTACTGACCTGGGAAATCTGGAGAGGTAACAGCTAAATTCTGAAACAGGTCCACTTCAGTCACCGTGAAAATTAAGTTCCCTCTCTGCTTTAATCTTTACAAAAAGTAACAGAGAAAACTACTTCATGTTCACTAATGAGTTACTTTTCTCTTTTTCTATTTCTCTTTTCTCTATTTCCAGGTTTCTGCTTTTCAAAAAAAAAAAAAAAAATTTGAAGTAGACCAGTCTGTTATGTTGTTTCTGCTTCCTTTAGCCCTTTCTGCCTATGAAATCAACATATTCCACTGAGCTGATCAGAATGCTTTATAGAATAAAGTGTTGTCCCATTGTAAGATTGTAAATAAAGCCAATTAAGATCTTTAAATTATTGTAATTTTGTCCTTTATAAGTTCTCAATTCCAGTGGAGTTGGTTTTTTGAAATGATACAAGGTAAAGATAGTTGCTCCTTTTTCCTTATGAATCCAGATTCATTTTTCCAGCTTCATTTATCTTCTCAGTTGATAAGACATATCCTTTCTGCCCTATATAAAATTTTCTGGTTTATTATGTTCTGTTCTGTCATTGGTCAGTTTGCCTGCTGCTGTACCTATGCTAGATGTCTTAATCAGTTAGCTTCCTATTAAGTCTAATATCTCATAGGGCAACTTCCATTCCCTGTTCTTTTCCCACAACGTCTCAGTCATTCTTAGGCCTTCACACATTCACACAAATTTTAAAATCAGAAGGTCGAGTACCACAAGGCATCTTTTAGGGTTTGAATTGAATCGACAGTGGCTCAGAATGACATCTTTATAAATATTAAATCTTCCTATTCAATAAGCATTGTGTAATCTCAGATTTTCTGCAGAAATTACTTTCTCTCTCTCATATATATATATATATATATATATATATATATATATATATCCTCTTTTCCAATTTTTTGAAAGTGTTTATGTAAGTTTAAGGTAATTTGTACCATGAAAATTTTGGCAGAATTCATATGTAAAAATCCCCAAACCCAGTGTTTCTGGTAAGATTTTAAACTACAGCTTTATACAGCTGTTTAAGCCCTTTATTTCTTGCTGAGTCAATTTTGGTAACATACAAAAATATTCATTCCATTTTTTCAAAGCTGTCATACAATTGAGACTATATGTTTATCTTTTTAGTATCTACCTTATCTATAATTATGGCCTCCTTTCATTAATATTTAATTGTATGGTTGTGATCTATCTTGTGAATTTGTCTGTTTTATTCATCTATTGGAGACCCTTGCAGTGGTTCAGATCTCCTGCCAAATGTTACAGTGCACCACAAAGAGAAAGAACAAGCAGCAAAATAGCGGTGCAGCAGGGGTCTGGGATGATCAGTTATTCAGGAAGCACAAAAGGCCACAGGCAGCCAGACCTCGGTGTTTATCGATCATTGGGGGAAATGGGTACACTAGACCAGTGGCTAGGCAGGCAAAACTTGTCACACAGGGAGCAAAACATTCTTGCAAAGGGGTGGAAGTGCCAGATTTAGGGTATGATCAACAAGTAACCCACTTCATAGCCAATTCTGGGAAAGAATTTTCCTCTGGAGTCATGCCAGCCTCAGCGGAGACATTATATCTTAGCCCCATGGTAACTGTTGGCTATCTTGAAAAACGTATACACAGCCTCAGCCAGACTCACTAATTAAACTGAAAGCCAGTTTAGGGAAGTTACCTCTGTACAGCCTGCGCTGCTGGCTAGTAAACACAGTCACATTTGGGCCTGGGGGAGGGCGACGTGCCGGGCCTCCACACTCATCTTCATATTTCTGTGTGGCATTTTATTGATTTCAACATTTTGATCCTGCTGTTTTTTTCAGTTTATTCTGATGCTCTCAAACAGCCTAAGTTAGACCTTTAGCTAATAGTCTTTATATTTTTCTGACATGATTCTTAAGGGTATTTATGTCCCTTAGAGCAGTGCTTGACTGTATCCCATAAGGACTATTATATAATCTTTTCACTATTCATTTCCAGCTAGTTTAAACTTTGATCACTGTCACTCCTGTAATCCTCGAATTATTTAGGATTTGTTTTGAATTCCAAATATGCAAGGATTTTATCATTTGTTATTAACATCTCCATTAATTATACTATATAATCAGAACCTGATCTATATGAAACTAGTTTTGGGAAGTTTGTTGATACTTACTTTAGGATCAAATGCGTGATCCAGTTTTATAAATATTCCATGTGTGCGTGAAAAAGAATGTGTTTTCTCTAATGGTCTGTTATTTCTCAGTTGTAATGAATGGATTTCTTCTTCTTAAAAACAAAAGTGCTTTTTGATAATTTGTCACATATTAATGTATTTTGTAGTATGTTTTGTGGGGCTTAGACTCTCTGAGTTTCCTGAAGCTGTCCTTGTGAGTGTTTCATTGTGTGCTTCTGTTAGATGCTCAAGGGCATAACCTACCTAAGACCAGTTCCTGGATAGGTATAATGGGGTGAGATAAAGAGAAGATACTTGAGAGAATATGGTTTACTCAAATGCCATATTCTACAGGCTGGATATAGAGAAAAAGTGAGATCAGGAAGGGACTTGTCTATGGGGAGCTGAAGGAAAGGGTAAAGGTTAAGGATGCTTGGGAGGTGGGTACTGGATGGGACCAGGGCTGCATGCATGCTAGGCATGCACTCTACCACTGAGCTATGCCCCCCGCCCCTGCTCTTTGATTTTAAAGAGATGGTTGGAGGGATGGGAATACTGCTGGGAGCAGGAGAGATACATTGTTATGGTCCAAGAGTCAAACAATAATGAGCTTTCTATTACAAAAACAAAAAACAACTCAATACATGGTCCAGCTGAACGTTCCACAGCTTCAGCCCTCGCAGATCCACTTTCAGCAATAATACATTAAGTACTTAAAACAATTAGGAAAGTGAAGATGAGAAGGGTAGCATAACTGTCTCAGACTAGATTAATAAGTGAAATATGACTCCTTTAGCTACTGTTTCCTCCATATCCTATTCCCAGATCCAAAAGGAGAAGCAGATGAAGGAGCAGGTAGAAAGGACCTGCCAGGAAAGGTAGTTTTGTCATTTAACCAACAGGCTTCATACAAAAATTAAACTACATACTTTACCTTTGTGAATTAGACTACAAAACCTGTCACTGGTATTTGTCTTTCTCATAGGTTTTTGTCTCTTTATATAATGAATGAATCTTATATTAAATGCATAAAATGGATTTTCTAATGTATATTTTAAAAAGTGATTTGCTTTTACTGGAAAAAGTCTTTGTTAAAAGTAAAAACACATTTTGCTTTACTTTATGAAGATATAGAATATACACTAACATTTTTTGCTTACTTGATCCATATGTATAGAAATGTGTTTCATTATTTTGGTGACTGACCTCTATTGAGAAAAAGAATTCTGAGCACTGTTAAGGCTTAGACAACTGTGCTCAGAGTGTTACATAATGACATCCTAGCACCTTCTCCCTCCTACATAGAAAAAAATGCTTCTGTTTTAAAATATGAGGGATGGAGAAATTCCAGTGGTACTTGAGTATGCAATACAGACATAGATTATTGAAGGGAAGGGGCAGTGAAGAAATTTTTTAGGATGTGCTTTGTGATAGTGACTGGGTGTTGTGGTTGACACTTCAACTAGAGAAGTTTAGAAGTTTAACCCAGAGATTCCTCAGGGAACCTGGATCCTTACTTTGTAAATATCCTCGTCCTGTGCAAGAGGAGGGCACAGAGATTTTTGGGAGTGCTACATCCACCCCTGGAGGTGGGGAGAATGGCCTTTTGTACAATAGAAAGGAAAAAAAAGAGGCTTGTTTCCCCCTTTTTTTCTCTGACTGCTGCCTTACAGTGTTGCCCCAGTGCCATGCCACTCTGCCATTTGATTATAGACTGAAACCTCCACAAACAGTGAAATAAATAAACCTTTGCTTTCTTCATTTTGGTTGTGGGATATTTTGTCCCAACAACAAAAGAAAAGTAACCATGGCACTGGACACACGTGGATTTTGAGCACTTGAAATTGGAGTGTATGGCAGATGTAATAGGTACATCTCATGTGAAAGTCTTAGCACAAAAAACTGTAAAATACCTCACTAATAATTTTTATACAGATTACATGTCAAATAAATTGTATTATTAAAATTAATTTCACCTACTTATTCTTGTGATTTTAATGTGGCTATTAAAAACATTGAATGTGCCTGGGTGACTTGTATTATATTTGTTGGACAGTGATGCTTTGGCTGGATTATACAGACCATGAAGTACCCTGATAATAGTACAAAAATGATGGTGAGCAAGGACCCAGAGAAATTTGTTCTTCAGTTTTCCAAATGAGAAAGATTGGTTTTTGAAATTTCAGTCTTTATTATCTTAATTTCCGCTCAGTTTGAAGGAGTTTGAGCCAATAATCTTCAACAGTGTTTATAATCAAAAAATGTATTCCCTTCTCATTTCATCTGTATAACTTCAGAAAGCTCTAACAAGCTTAGAGGGGTGGTTTGAGGTCACTGAGAAACTCAGTTTTACCCCTGAGTCCACTTTCTAGAAGAGTTCCTAGACAGAAAGAGTTCTTGCCAGCTCAGGTGGGCCTTGACCACATATAGATCCATTGTATTTGGAAAAAATTAGCGTTAACCATCACACCTGGTCTTTTCCTCTACAGGTATTCAAGTAAGAGCCCACACCATCACATTATTAGTACCAGAAGTGCTGTAAGTGTTGAATTTTCTTAAAAACTACAGTTAAGTATAAAATATTTTGAACCTTGAACAGAGTAATCAGTTTTATTTTTACTTAATTGCCTTCATTCCATTAGTCATCCTAATATAGGTCCCTTCTCCAATACATGTTCTTTATTTGGATTTAGCAAAAAACACAGTGTTGCTTTCTGATTTTATGATTAATACTCACAGAATGATATTATGATACGGACAGTATATTGTCTAAAAACTGAAGTATTGAGAATGAAGAATACTGTTAGTAATTATTTAGCCAGTAATTGTACAAGGGTAAACTGGATTGTCTAAACCAGACAGATATAGCTGTATGGTCAGCCAGGCTATAGACTTTATTTTCTGTATTTTTATTTTTTTAAATTTAAGTTATTGATACAATTTAGATATACATAATGACCACATTCATTACAGGGAATTTGTATCTGTATGTGATATATCTTGACTCCTCTTTTTGTTTTTTCCCCATTCTTATCCCCTCTTTTCAAACTGCCTTACCCTCCTCATTCACAAAGCTTGGTTTTCATTTTATCCTTCTTTTCTCACTGTTTTCTTTCACTTCCTTCCTTTCCCCTTGCCCCTGCTTATTTCCTCTTATTTGAACAGTTTTTCCCTATTTCACAATATCTATTGTACACTTAGATTCTTATTTACGCTTCTGGCTTCTCACCCCAGAGAGATAATGCTGTATTTACACGTGTGCCTGATTTATTTCATTTATGATTATGGACTCATGGTCCATTCATCTAAATGTCTCAATTTTATCTTTCTTTATGGCTGAGTGATACTTCCTTACATATTAAAGAAAAACACCACATCTTTTTTTATCCATTCATTGATCGATGGGCATTTTGGTTGCTTCTAAGATTTAGCTATTACAGACTCTGCCATTATAAATCTGGGTGCATATATATTGCTGTGGAATGATGCTTTTAATTCTTCTGAGAAGATAGGAGAATAACTGGGTCAAATGAGACCACTAATCCTAGCTTTTGGAGGAATTTCCACACTTATTTCCAAGTGGTTACACCAACCTACACTCCCACCAACAGAAGAGAAGTATTCTTTTTTCCTCACAGCCCCATCAGCATTTGCTATTGGTTGTTTTCTTCATAATACTCATTCTTTCTGAACTGAGATGGGATCTTGACTTAGGTTTAATTTCCTTTTCTCAAATGATCAGTGATGTTGAACATTTTTTTCATTTATTTGACATTTCTACTTCTTCTGAACAATGTCTTTTCATCTCAGATACCATTCGTGGATTGGATCTTTGAATTTGGAGGATCTAATTTTTTTTAGTCCTTTAAACATTACAGTATTAATCCTTTGTCTGAAGAACTGCTGGCATAGATTTTTTTTCCCACTCTGTGGGTTGTCTTACACTCTGTTAGTGATTTCTTTTGCTGTGCAAAAGCTTTTTAATAAGATGAGATCCCAGTTGTTGATTCGTTGTGATAGTTCCTGTGCAATTGGGATTTTGTTCATTAAGTCCAGAGTTCTACTTATTCTATCTTCCAACAGATTTAGTGTTTCCCTTTTAATATTTAGATTTTTGACCCATTTTGATTGTAGTTTAGCGCATGGTGATAGACATGGGTCTCGTTTTATTTTTCAGCATATATAAAGCCAGTTTTTTCCAGCACCATTTATTTATTTAAAAACCTATTGTTTTTCCAGTGAATGTGTTTGACCCCTTTGTCAAAGATAAGGTGGCTGAGTGCTTTTGGAGTTGTTTCTGAATCTTCTAGTCTGTTCCATTGATCCTCAGGTCTGTTGTTTCATCAGTACTGTGCTGTTTTTAATTACAGTAGCTCTGTAGTATAATATCAAGTCAGGGATTCTGATGCTCCTATTTTACCTTTGTTGCCCAGAATTCCTTTTGCTATTCTAGGTCTCTTATGGATCCCAAATGAATTTTAGGATTGTTTTATCTAGTTCTGTGCAGTATGTTAATGGTATTTTGATTTGGATTGCATTAAATCTGTATAGAAATTTTGAGAGTATGGCCATTTTACTATGTTGGTTCTTACTACACAAGAACAAGGAATATCTTTCCATCTTCTGATATCCTCTTTGATCTCCTTCTTCAGAGTACTATAGTTTTCATTGTAAAGGTCTTTTACTTCTTTTGTTAGATTGATTCCTAAGTATTTTAGGTTGAAACCTTTCAGTTTTTGTCCATTTAGTATGATATGGCTTTTGGTTTGTTATAGATGACTTTTATTATATTATGAGAAAGAGTATATAGTCTAATTTTCTCTAGGGTTTTTAGCATGAATGGGTGTTATACTTTGTCAAATACTTTTTGTGCATCTACTGAGATGATCATATGATTTTTTCCCTTTGCTCTGTTGATATGGTGTATTACATTCATTGATTTACATATACGAAACAAACTCTGCATACCTAGAATTAGTCCTGCGTGGTGATGGCATATAATCTTCTTAATGATTTACTGAATTCTATTTGACAGTATCTTATTGAGGTTTTTTACATCTATACTCCTTTTTAGTGGGATCATTCTCTGGTTTTGGCATCAGTATAATACTTTCTTCCAAAAATGGGTTAGACGAGTGATGGCATTAGATCTCTAAATTTCTTATAGAACTCAAATCTGTATCCATCAGGACCTGGACTTTTCTTTGTTGGTAGGCTTTTAATTACATTTTCAATTTCATTGGCTGATATTGGGTTATTTAGAATTTTTATATCTTCTTGATTCAGCTTTGGTAGTTCATACATATCTAGGAAACCGTGCATTTTATTTGTGTTTTCCATTTATAGTTATACGACAAAATCTAAAAGAAATCAGACATTATATGTAGTAAATATCCATTCAATAGAGTAATTTTACCCTTAGCTAAGAAAATTTGAAAGGGATAAAGTGAAAATATAAATATAAGAAGAGAAGAGATTAAAAGCAAGCCTGAAAAGACAAAGGAAGATTACCCAAGGTTTGGAAAACTGGTGAAGAAGACAGGAGGGAAAGAAAGAAAGAAGAAAAAAAATAAAAATAAAAACTAAAAAGTATTTGCACTTCTGAAAAAACAAAAACAATTATAAAAGAAAAGCAAACAGACAAAAATAGTTTTCTCTATAATCTCAAGCCTGCAGTTATTTTCTGGCTTCCACAGATTTGCAGTAGTGTTCAATTCAGGGGTGCGACTCTACTGTGACTGGTAGAGAAAGGAGGCTGTCAGAGCCCTGATAGGTACTGCATAACCCCAGCAAACCTTCAGTAGGATCAGGGTGGGGTGCTGACTCTGGTGTTTTCAACTCCACAGAAGTTCAGGCTCAGTCTGACCTCTGGTTGTGAAGCTGCGGCCTGTGTTGTTCAGCCTCCAACAGTCTGGATGCCTCTTGCTGGCTGACTACGGCTCCTTGACCCTAGATGTCTCCTGCAGTTGTCCCTCACCCATTCACTGTGAGATTTCAACACTGAGAGCCCTGGGATGAAGTCCACCCACAGCTGCTCTGAGTCCTGAGTTCCAGGTTCAGTTGCCCATCCCTAAAATGACATCCAGGCAAGGACTTTTTCTCGGGGACACAGCAGTCACTTGGACTGGGGTCACTCACCAGTTGTCACAGCATCCACTGCTCCACTCCACCAATGCATTTTCCCTGGAGACCTCTGGAGTCACCTGTCCTCAGTGTGTCTCTGTAGATTCAATCCTTTCTCCTACTGTGAGCTGGGAGCTGGGGACAAAGTGCAGTTTGTCCCCTCCTTTTTATGCACTGTGCTCTGTCTCTTAATTTCTTCTGTGGGCTCCAGTTTTCTCTTCAGATCTTTCCTGGATCCCAGTGATCCACTTCCCTCCTTATGTTCTTCCCAAGAGTGTTACTTTCCAGTGTCTGGATTCCAAGTCTTGGAGCAGTTGATTTATTGCTTCTGACCACTGCACCATCTTTCCAAATGTCTGACAGGTTATTTTTTAAGTAAAATGAAATTAAAAGTCTATTGGATTATATGTCATTTGTGGAATTGTGCTAGCAAGGCCAGGCGTTCAATCTCAAACTCCCAATTTTAGGTTTATATGTAGATTTGTTTTATTTTGTTTTCAGTTCTGGGAATCAAACTCAGGGCCTCATACATGCAAGTCCATCATTCTCCCACTGAGCTAAAACCCCCAGTCTAAGAGATTTTTAGAGAGATTACTGATGTGTTTCAGCAAGCTGTTTTTCTTTTTTCATATTACTTTCAAAGAATTAAATTTTAGTTATCTTTTCTTTAAATAACAAGGACCCCAAATTTGAACCCTACCACTGAATTCTAAGGAAAATATTGTGAAATAGTTTTTCATTTGAATTCTGTCACTATTTTTTAGATCAAGTTAGAGTATGAAGGAACATTATTTTTTGAGTGGCAAGTGCCAGAAACCTGTACTATCCAAGATAAAAGGTAAGATTTTTATCTGTGAATATCAATGTATTTACATGTAAAAAAAAAAAAAGCATTTATAGAATGTGGGCTTTCAGATTCAAGACTCGATCTAAAGAACATTTCCTTCCATACATAAAATACCTCTGAAAATAGAGACAAAAGCATTCTGAAAATACAATAGAAATAAAATGTTTTGATGTTTAAAACTTTCTCATATTGGCATAGAATAATTAAAACTTTAGGTTAAAAAATAGTGGGAAATTTTTCATTAATCTTATATGCATTTGTAGTTATTCTTTCCTATTCTTTTCAAATGCTAGATCACCCAAGACAGAAATGCATTGTTCTCAAGGTGTTCACAGTATAAAACCAATTGTTGCAGGCCCAGTAAGTTGATTTTAATGATAACTTATTGAATCTTGAATAATAATGTCTGTTATATTTTCTCTTGAGCTTTTCAACCTAATTTAATCTGCTTTAAATAATATTAACTGTAACTCCAAATGACAGGGTCTTTAAAATTTTTGTCAGTATGTCATTAAGTTTTAGGTATATTTCATGTGAAATTTTAAAGTAAAATCTGATTTTTATCATAATTGACAAAATTTTATTCAATGATTTGTTTGTTTATTCATTCCTTCATTCATTTGCAGTGCTAGAAATTGAAACCTGGGAAGCACACGTGATAGACAAGTGTTATACCCCAAATCTCTACCTTATCCTTTTTATTGATAAGTGTGTTGAAGTTCATGGCCACTGCTTTAATTAAAATAGAACTCTCAGATCAGTGAATCTCCCATCATGTACTCCCATGACACAATACTCAGAGCAATTGTTGGCAGAATTTTTTTTATTCCACTCTATTTTCTTCAATTCAAGAAAACATATAAAAATGCAGAAGCTGAGAGTAATGCTAGATTTCTATTGTTCATCAAACAAAAACAAACAAAATGTAAAAGACTTTAAGTCATTGGTATTTTAACTTTAGTAACAAACTACTGGCCACATAACTGATGGCTGATGTGCCCGTACAAGTGTATCTAAGCTACTGCTACAGAGACTCCCTGTAATGAACTCTGCCTTTACTTTGCAGACTTGTGCCTTCTCTTTAATTATCTTTATATTCAGGGCACAGGTCAAGAGAGAGCTGATGAATATAATAAGCCCTTTTTAAATCCCAATAAAGTAAAAAATATTTGAACTTGTCTTTTTGAGCCTATGAGTACTTACAAGTTTCAAGAGTTCATGAGGAAATAAAAACCTCTTATCCTTTTTGTTTACATTGGAAGCCATATAAATGTGTAACGTGTAAAAATATACACACACATGCACACCTAGATAGGAATATCTATGTCACTTGTGTATCTGAGTGTCATCAGATCCTACAACCTGAATATGAACATTAAAGTTGTGAAATATATTTGAAAGCACTTAGTTTCAATAACCAAAAGCTTTTCCAAGTAGAGCCTCGCATGTCTCCAGGGGAGCAAAATTACTCCAGTTGAGATTCACTGAACTGAAACTGAATTGTAAATCAATGAAGAAGAAAAATGTAAGGAATAACAAATATAGCAAGCTATCAAATCCCTTCTAAATGTATCATTCCTGGTAGCAAATTCTTATTGAGACTGGCTAAAGAGTTGAATTAGTTTTATATGTATGTTTATTAATCCTACTTTGAAATTTATTCATTCCTCTTTCTCTAATCTTAGACAAGCAACATGGTTCCTCAGGGACTTTTATACCAATGCCCATGTCTTAGCCACTTTCTGTTGCTGGAACATAATACCCATCACCCAAAACTTAAAGACAGAGAGAGGACAGGGGATTTAGCTCAGTGGTGCAAGAGGCAAGCAGAAGGTTGTGAGTTTGATCCCAGGTACAAAAAAAAAAAAAAAAAAAAGACGGGTTTTTTGCTCACAGTTTAAGTCTATAATTGGCTGGCTCCACAGCAAAAACAGGATGGCAGAGGCAAAGTGGTTCAACATATGGCAGACAAAAGAAGAGAGAGAAAGGAAGAGTCAGGAACAAGAGTGCGCCATCTCATGGTGACTTACCTCCCACCAGGGCTACCTCATAACAGCATGTCAGTTCACTTATCAGTGAAAGAAAACTGTTACTTATGTGATGTATAATACCACAGAAACCAAATATGGGGAATATCCATAGACAAAGAGCATTCTTTTTCTTCCTAAAAGACCCAATGATGAATAATACAAAATGCAATGGCTAAGTATACAGACAAGTCCAGCGTCTCCATGATCCAATCACCTTCCACATACTTGAGAAATTGAGTAGATGTTTTAGATCTAAATCATAACTGTCTATATTTGTATATATTTATATATATTTTAAAATTAACTTGGTATATTATATATTTTTTTCTTTTAGAGAGAAGAAGAACGCTATTTACCTGTGGACACTACTTACATTTGTTTCAAGTGGTATTATACAGTTTTGTAAGTAACACAGTAAAAATAAAAAAACCCAAAGATAATTCTTTTTGAGTATTTAGCTTTAAATTTTAATTAATCACAAGTTAATCACCTGTATTATGGTTTTCAGATAAGCTTGGTTTCATTTATCAACAAAAATATTCTCAAATATGTGCCAAAGTAGTACTGAGTAGTAAAATGATGGAAATAATAATAGCGACCACTATTTAAACACATCCTGTGTCTACATGCCCATACTTTATGTATATCATCTTTCTCATTTTTATAATAATAGCATGTGTATTAAATACTCAATAGAAGAAGAAGTAAGCTTGGATGAGTTCAGTAATTTGGAAGACTTACTTCCAAAGTTTGATAATTACGAATAAAACTGTTATCAACATCTGTGTTAAGATTTTTGCATGGGTGTAAGTTTTAAACTCCTTTGAAGAAATACCAAGGAGCGCTATTTATTGCTGGATGGTATGGTGCTTGTTTAGTTTTGTAAGAAACCACCAAACTGAGGTGTCTTCTAAAGTGGCTGTTTGCTTTTTTATCTGCATCAGCAGAGTTTCTGGTGCTCCACATTCTTGCATAACTGGTCTCAACAGTGTTCTTCTGCTTTAACATTGCATTGACTATTTTGGGTCATTTTACTTCTCTATATAAACTTTAGAATCAGCTTATCAATATTTATAGAATAACTTGTTGAAATTTTGATTGGGATTGCATTGAGTGTATAAATCACTTTGGAAAACTCTTGACAATATTGACTTTTTCTATCCATGAACATGGAACATCTATCCATTTATTTACTTATTTGATTTATTTGTCAGTTTTCTAGTTGTTCTTGTATAATTTTGTTAGATTCACACCTAAGTATTTGGTTTTTGGAGTCCAAATGTAGATGTAAATGATACCAGATGTTTAATTTGAAATTTCATTTCTCATGGCTGGCATTTAAGAAAGCAATTGACTTTTGTATATTAATCTTATATCCTGTAATCCTGCTATAGTTGCTTACTAGTTCAAGAGATTTATGTTTGATTTTGGTAATTTATTTCATAGACAGTCACGTCATCTGCAAATGAAGATAGTTTTATTTCTTCCTCCCTGAACAATATGTCTCAGTCTCTTTTTCTTATTGCATTAGCTTAGACTTCCAATATGATGTTGAAAAGAGTGTTAAGAAGATATATCCCTGGCTCCCTAAAAGTTTTTGCAGATTTTTAAAACCAATTTGAGAAATTTATATCTCTATTCATAGTTTGCAACAGTGTTTTTTATGACTATTGTGTATTTTATGTATTGTATTTATTGTATTTTTATTTATTGTATTTTTATAACTATAGTGTATTTTATGACTATTTAATTCATAGTTTGCTACAGTGTTTTTTATGAATGGATGATGGGTTCTATCAGATACTTTCCTGCATCCATCAATGTGATCCTGTGATTTTTCTTTAGCCTGTTGTATTAATGTAATACATCAGTATTACATTAATTTTTTTATTAATTTTTTTATATTGAACCAGCTTTGCATGGCTGTGATAAACCACACTTGGACATGATGTCTAATTATTCTCAGACATTTCTGGATGTGATCTGAAAATATTTTTTGAAGCTTTTTGTGTCTAAGTCTATAGTTTTGTTGTAATGTCTTTGTCTAGTTTTGGCATTGGGATGATTGTGTTTCATAGAATGAGTTAGAAAATATTCCTTTTTCTATTTTCTATAAGACATTACACCGAATTGGTATGATTTTTTTCCCCTAAATACTTGGTGTAAGTCATCAGAGAATTTATGTAGATTCTGGCATTTTGGCTTTGAGGCCTGGTATTGTGAATGTCACCAGCTTTGTTCATTTTGTTCAAAATAGCCTCGGTTTTTAAAGGCATTTTGCGGGTTTAAGTGAATTTTAGGATTTTTTTTTCTATTTCTATGAAGAGTGCCATTATTATTTTGATGGAGATTGTATTGAGTCTGTAAATCACTTAGAGTAGGATGGATGCTTTAACAATATCGATTCTTCTAGCCCATGAACAGAGAATGTCTTCATTGTGTGTGTGTGTGTGTGTGCACGCGCGCACATGCACTTACTTTCTTTCAGCAATGTTTTGTAATTTTTATTGTAGATATAACTTCATTGGTGTCTAAAATTTTTAAATTCCTAAAACCTTAGAATCCAGATGCAACTACTATACTATCTGCCATTTTTGCACCATTGCATTCAGAATTGGCCACATAATTGTAGGTCCTGATGGAAAATAAAAGTATAGGAACTTTTGTTCAAAAATAATGTTAAAGGTATTAAATATAAATCTTGTTCTTTGGATAGTGTTATAATCTATAATAATGCTCTTTATTTATAATATAATATCAACTTCCCACTAGCTTTTTCTCTTAATAGATCTACATATCATTCCCCAGTCAATGATGAGGTCTAGAAAACTCAGTCAGGTATCTTCCCTTCTGTGAGCCTACTGCCTCCACTTATTGCATATGGGCAGCCCCAAGGTACTGCAGCCTCCGCAGTTACATATGGAGATGGGTAAGAGGCTCATTCATTCCAAGATCAGGACTCCAGGAGCCACATTGAGGTACTGCCAACCAGGAATAAACAGCTACCTCTAAGTCTTACTCCAAGATGGTACTGGGTGCACGTGCCTTATACTGACCATTCCCACACCTGAGCCTAGTTTCTCACCCAAGGGAGAAGCCATTTTGGGAACAAGGGGAAGAAGGAGATGGCCAATGGAAACCACAGGTACCAAGCTTGGAGGAATGAGTGGCAAAGAAACTGTCCCAGGGAGTCATAGAGCAGGAGCCAGGGCGGTGCATGAGCCAAAGTCCCAATCCTCCAACACGTGCTGCATTGTTCTGTCATATGTGTTTACAAAACTCACATTCTATTAAAATTTCAAGACAGAGAATACAGGCACAGAGGTCTTGTGAGCAATGCCTTTTCCTTGGGGTCTCTATACCTATTGACTCTGTTTAGCCGCAAACCAATGTTCTGGTACTAAGGAAGTGAAATTCTGGGACCAAGGGTCCTGTTAGCAACTGAACTCTCTTGCTTTCTTTTCTCCCTCCCCCTCCCCTCCCTCTCCCTCTCCTCCCCCTCTCTCTCTCCCTCTCCCTCTCCCTTCCTCTCTTCATTTCTCTCCCACCTTGACTTCAGGGGAAAATAGGTAATAAAATACAGAATAAATCTGAAACAGATTAGAATACAAAATAGGAAAGGTGAATAATCCAGGAGGGCAGATTAACTGCCAAAGGCAGTGGGACATTTTTAGCAGTCCTCTTGCAATTTGATTTCTATGCCGCCTTAAAGTTGCAGGTCTCTCATTTCTCCTTAGCATGTTTTCATTCTTTTATTTATCTAGTGCCACAATTTTCTACTTTTATAATAATTCTTCCCTTGTCTTTTTGTTTTTTCTTTTGGCTTTTTGTCTTGAATCCTTCCCTTAAATGTCAGTTTAGTTCAGGGTTTCCTCCTTTGCCTCCTTATCCTACACTTTAGTCTGAGCACCTACTGAAAAAAGCCAGGCAAACTGGTGTAGACACCGCAGAATGTTGCTGAGATTGCTTTTTCCATGGGACTCAGGATCATCTCATCAGCGGGAACTGATTCTTTCTCTACAAGCTCTTTTATTATTTACACATTCCTCTTGTGGCCTTCACATTTTTCTTCCCAGATGCACTTGTGAATTATTCAGTAGCCCACTTCTCTCCCGTGCCTCTGACAGCATAGCACAGAGCCAGTCAGATCAGCCTTAGTGCCAAGGGTTATTTATTTTTTTTAATCGCTCGTGGACTGTATTGAATTGTGTTCATAGGGGGCATAATTCACCGTCAAGATTTACTGTACTGTGAGGGTAGGGGCACAGCTCAGAGGCAGAGTGCTTGCCAAGAATGGGCAAGGCTCTAGGTTCAATCCCCAGCACCACGTAAAAGAATTATAGTGCTTATTTTTAGTAACATTCTAACACATTGGGCCAAACATGTGAAATATAATATTCAGAAACTCACTGAATACCCATGTGTGGGTCAAGTTATTTCCATTTCATTTTGTGCACAATGTAGTAGGAAATATGTAGTAATTAGTAAATGGAAGAAAATAGCCCTGAGGTATATTGAGATTATATGGTAAAAAAAACATGTACAAATAAAGTGAAGAGCTGTGTTTTCCAAGAAGGATGTAGGTAAGCATACAAATGAATATTTTTTTCTTTTCAGAGTTGGTGAATGAAGGATTTGTAGTGCTAAAAAGTGGCTTTATATTTCACATAAATATAATGTGTTAACACTGTAGGCTTTTATGTGAAATATCTAGTTTTTAAAGAAAATTAGTCATGCAACTTTGGTTATGTGATCTTGCAATAATTGTTAAGGAAGAATGTAGATTCAAGCACTGTGATGACAAATGATAGTCAATAAATATATTGATAAATGAGTAGACATTTGTAGGCCTTGTTTTTATTTCTACATTCAGCATCTGTTTATAGATGTATAATGGAAAATAGAAAGAATATTTAAAGATTTCAATATATATATTGAAAGCAAAACAATGAATTAATATAGAATGTGCTATTCATTAAAATGTGTTTCCCATTTTTTTCTCAACAGAAATATAGTTGAAGATTTAACCCAGGTAAAAAAAATGTTCAATTTCATATATCCTTCATATATTGCTAATATATTATTTCCCTCTTACTTTCAATTTTCTAAAGTAATTTTGCAATAAAATTTGCTTAGAATAATGGTACCCAAAATATGTTTTAGGATGCACAGGGCTCCCTAAGACTTATTTGGAAGAGGTCCATGAGGTCCACTCTTTTCCAACAGTGCATTTGTGTGAGGAGGAGTTTTTCCCATATGCTTCCACCAAAACAACATACACTAAACAGCAGGCACAAATATTAAATTTTAAATTTTGGGAAATAAAGGTTTTTGCACAGAATGTGTTAGTTAATCTGTAATGGATTTGTGATGGTTTTAAAAGTAAGCAAATTATATATATATATATATATATATATATATATATATATGTGTGTGTGTTTATCTTTAAATGTTCTAGGTTTTAATTTGTTATCTATTATATTTTAAAAGTTTTAATACTCTGGAATAGTGAATGATTAGATATACAATGAAGAGATATATTCAAAATTTTTAAAATTGAAATAATGTGATGTTTGGAAATTGTACCTCTATTTAGATATGTTAATTTTCTAAAAGTAATAATTCACTGGAATAAATAATAAAAATAATAGTTAATAGCAACCTGTAGTGGGTCTGGGTGGTTGAATGAGCCTGTGTCCACAGGTACTTCTACCCTAAGTCCCACTGGCTTATTGAATTATTTTTAAGGCTATAATTGTACCATTGCCCAAAACCAAAAAAGGGTATTATCAGTAAATAAGAAATTTTATGATAGAAATATAAGACAGAATGTCCAGATGTAGAATATATAAATAGACCTAAATAATATACAATAGCATTCACCTCACTCAAATACATGGAAGTGCCTGAAAAACTATTTGTACATGTATAATGATAGTACACATATCCAAATTTCTACGTGTGTGTGTGTGTGTGTGTGAGTACAATTTGAAAGCAAGAAAAGAAGTTTCTTGGTTGTCAGAAATAGTTAAGGGATGCAAAACCAGAGTTGTGCAATTGAATACTGAAGATATTAGGACAGTATATAAGCTGTGTTGGAGAAGGGAGTGCTGTTTTTATGTGTGAGATGAGGAAGTGAAGTCTCCATCCTATGAGAGAGGGAGGAGCTGAAACTAATGAGAGAGAGTGATGAAAGAAACCGTGGACTAATACTCTTATATGTGTACAGGTGCAAAAATTCTATGTAAAATATTAACAGAGGAAATCCAAAAATAGTGCTTAAGAATTTGCTAAGGGCATTGATACCTGAAAACTGAAAAAAAAATCCATTACATCAAAATAATAAAGAAAATATATGATCATATCAATAAATTATTTAACAGCCATTCCTAATGAAAATACTACATAAAATAATTATACAAAGGAATAACTCATTTCCAATAAAACATTTGTTTCCCACCAAAGAGCTAATAATTATCACAGCTAATAATTAAAATTAGGAACTAGACAGATATGCTCACTATCACCATTGATATTTGATATCTTAAATGTAACAGTGTTTATCTGAAATACTCAAGGTTAGCTTAATTTTTTAAAAATTCACCATCTGTTATGGTTGATACATTGTGTCAACTTGAGACCTTTAAAAGTTTAACCGAGAGACTTAGTGAGAAGCCAGGATTCCTTCTTTGTGGATACCCTCATTCTGTGGAAGAGGAGAACAAGATTTTGTGAGTGCTGTACTGGCTGAGGGGCAGGGTGGAGGGGGGCTGTGTACAATACAAAGGAGGAAAGAGGCTTGCTCTTTTGCTCTGCCTGCTTTTGCTGGCTGCTGCCTTGAATTGTTGCCCCTGTGCCATGCCACCCTGCTTTGGAGCCAGTTTATTATGGACTAAAACCTCCACAAACTGTGAGCTAAATAAACCTTTTCTTGCTTAATTTTAGATGTTGGGAATTTTGTCTCAGCAATGAAAAAAAGTATCATCTTACAGAGGAATATAATTATATTATTAGATGTAAAAAAAGAAGCATGGCAAGGCATAATATCCTTTTGTGTTTTAACAACAACAAATAAACAACCTTCAGCAAACTAGGAATTAAAAACAACTTCTTCAGTTTGATAACAGGCATTTATGATAACTGGCAGTTACCATTGTGCTGAATTGAAGAAGAGTGAAGGATCTTTACCTAAGATTGAGAAAAAGGCAAGGATTTTCCTGTGAAAATAGCATCATAATGGAAACTATCCAGTGCAATAAAACAATAAAAAAAAAGCATTCATGCAAATTGGAGAAAAAGAATAAAGCTATCTTTATTTGCATATGATATGTGTATGTAGAAAATTCTAAGACCTACTAAAAACAAAAACCAAATCAAAAAACCCTACTAGAATTTAAAAGCAAGTTTCAGATAGTTGAAGGAACAAGATCCATATACAAAAATCAATTCTGTTTTATAGACTTTACTTATGATAAAGCATGAAAATAACTTTTGAAAATATCACTAATAATAGCATAAAAATATTAACTACTTTAAGAAATTTTAACAGTGTATGTCTCTGACTTATCCATTGAAATTTATAAAACATTTTTTAGAAAAATTAAAGAACTACATACATGTTCAAAGATTGGAAATTCGATACTGTTAAATTTTTCTCAAATTCATTCATAGAGTCAACCCAATTCCAAATTAAATCCTACCAGTTTCTCATACAAAAATGTCCACCTGGTTGGAAATTTTATATGGAATAGCAGAGGGATTAGAAAAGCCAAAAGATCTTTAAGGAGGAACAGTGTTAGATTTACCTCATCCCCAATCTTATAAAAGCTACAATAACCAGGCAGTAGTAATACTGTAATACTGTCTCATCTCTGTCAGTTCCTAGCCTTTGTGCTGAGCACATAGTAATAAATAAGACAAAATCCTTGGCCTCACTGAAACTATTCCAGGTCATCTTTAAACATTATGGAAAGATTCTCATTCAATTTGTAAATCCAGTATAGCTAAAATCTAAAATTTGATATGATTCCAAACATTTTTATCTCTTAATTTTTATATATGCAAAATTTGTAATAAAAGAACAATAAGAAATATCCCAAAGACATCACAACAATGATATATCATGATTGACTAGTATTCCAGGAATAGTTTGATTGTTATGTATCAAAGAATCTATCATCGCCCATTAGATCATTGAGAAAAAGGACCCAGAACATAATATCAAAAAATAGTTAAGGTATGAGATATACAAGTACCTACCCCCACAACAAATGTAACTATTATGTACTACAAACATGTGCCAACTAAAAAAATCACAATATTTATGAAATCATGACTAAAATTATCTGAAAATAAAGATACCACCCTCATAATGAAGAGATCCTAAGAACCACAATAAAAGTAAATAAAAAGAAGTCTACAGCTAGACTCATCATAACAAAACTACAGAGAAAGGCAAAGAGAGAAGAGAACAATCCCTCTTTAAAAGCAGGAAAAAATCACTAGGAATTACAAAATATTTTAATATACTTAACAAATGTTGCCATATGTATATATATATATGTATATGATATATATGTATGTATTTCCCCCATAGAAACTGTAACCCTTTCCCTATGATTTTAAAAATGACTCTTCATACCTCACATAGTATGCCAGAATAAATTTGAAATGGGTTGAATATCTAAAAGTAATGAATCCAGTAACAACCAAAGAAAACAGAAGAATTATTTTAAAATTAAGACTTGGAAACAAGAGCTAGTTAAATAAATTAGGATTCCTTCATATACTGGAATAATCTGGAGCTGAGAAATTAGTGGGACTAAATTAAGATTTCTGAGACATAAGTGAAGAATTTAAGGTTCAGAAAAGTGTATATTTAGCATGCTAGCATTTGAGTATAATCTTTATGATTATATTGCAAAGAAATATAAACTAGAACTTTGTGACTAGTACTGTGGAGCACAGGTGGATTTGTGGGAACAGTAATGCAGTACAGGGTAGGGGAGACAATTTTGATGTATTTTTAGTATAATTTTTTGTTTAGTTTTGGGGTTTTTGTGGTTTGTTTGTTTTTGTTTCATTTTGTTTTTTTGAGACAGGGTTTCATTATGCAGTTCAAGCTGGCCTTGAACTCACTTTGTAGCCCAGGCTAGCCTTGAACTCACAGCAATCCTCCTGCCTCAGCTTCATGACTGGGATTAAATATAATTTGCTTTATAATTTGTCTTAACTGTACAAATAAATTATCTATTCAAGAAAAGGTAAATAAAACAGATGCATACCTACTAAAATGACCATGTTGTGTCAAGTGACAAAAAGGAGTTAACAAATAACATATATAAGATGATTTTTTTGTAAAAAGTCTGTGTGGGGGGAAGGTGCTGTACCTATTTATGGACATAGAGAAAGACATACAAGCACTTGTATGAAATTTTAACATTAGTTACTTTTTTAAGTTTAGATGGATACTTTTAACCCTTCATAAGTCTTGGGCTTATTTTAATTATTAAAACATAAATATTTCTTTTGATTTTTAATAGTTGTCAAAATTTTTCAATAAATTAAAACATTTTGTGATGTTTTGCCACAGTTGAAAATGAAATTTGTACAAAAATGTAAAGAATTGCAAATACTATACACTTGCTTTTATAGGTCGTGTCGATATGGGTGTACGATCCAGAACATGCAGATTCTGACGAGTTGCAATGGAAGGCAGAGACACCTTCACTAGTAGGCAGAAACATCATTATTATAGACAAAATAGTAGCCTACCTTTCTATTTTAAGGACTGTGAATAATGGATGATTAATTGACAGGATTTAAAGCTGCCCAGAGCTAAATAAATACACCTACATAGCTTGAATTAGCCATTGTAGCAGATTTTGAATTTGTATTCCATCTCTCCAATTATAAACTTTCCTGTAGAGTTCTTATTGAGCATTCTATATATATTTTCTATAAATCTCTTTATCTGTGAAAGGATTACCCATTAAGGTGCCTTAAAGGTATTTCATGAGCATCTATGTTGAAGCTATGCTTTGAAATCTGTCTAATCCCTACTGCATATTTTAACACTTGAAGATGACTGGATTTCCTAAGGGAAAGTGCTTTCTCTTATTTGTCACAAAGTTACCTCTTTCAAAATGTAAGTTCTGTCTTCCATCACAATTAAGATACACTGATGAAAATTATAAAACTGTAACTGCTGTGGCAAAATTGAAACTTGGAAAGAGGGAATTTTTTTTTTTTCTTAGAAGTGACATCTCCAAACTTCCTCAGGCATAGCCACGGTCACTCCTTTCAGCCTACTTAATATACAGGTGTTGGCAAAGTCCGGTTTTATTTCCATCTGAACCAGAAATAAAGGGAGGGAGATGGTGGACCAGGAAGGGATGAAACAAGCCTGAACGCATCTATTATTGTATTTCCTCTCCCTTTTTTGCTCCTTGCTAGAAAAGACCCTAACACACCTGTACATGGTGACATAATGATCTGGGTAATAAGGCTCCTCCATCTCCTTAGAGTTTGTTTGAATAAATCCTTCCTCTTCCTTTTTTTAAAAACCAAAATAAATGGCCTCCTTTTGATTTAGTCAGGACTGAGCAAGCCTGAAAGCATGGAGCTAAGAAGCCGGTGACAAAATGAGCAATTAGCCATAGGTGTCTCATGGGACTGCTTTCATCTCAATAAGTCAAGATCTGTCTAATTTTTTTATAGCATGTTTTCCTGACTCGTAATAATCAAAGACACAAGGCATGCATGGAGAAACCAGAATGACAACCAATCGTTTTATTTGGCAATCAACTTTAAAGGGAATAAAATAAATTAACGATAATAATGCATTCCCAATTTTTCTAAGCAAAAATACATACATTTTAACATCATTTAGTGCACACATTCCTAATAGTTGGCGCCCTCCCCGGCCCCTGCATCTCCATGTTTGTCCATGATCGCGTCACTTTTTTAGAACTTTTCCAAGGCTCTCATTACAAGCAGTATTAACTCTTGGTTTGTTTGTTTGTCTAACACTGTGTACAAAACCCTTGATGTCTGTCTTTACCACTCTTCCCTGGCCCCTGTTCCCTCTGTGTCTTCCTCTAGCAGCTGGACTCTGCTTTCTCCCTGTACACACTTCCTGCCTGCAGTATGCACTCATTCTTCCACATCTGCTCCCCATCCCTGCCCTTTGTCCAGGTAACCCTTCCTCATGTTTTAGGTGTCCAAGCGCCTCCAAGACACTTGTCAAGACCAAAGGAGAATTTTTTTTTCCATAGGAGCATTTTGAAATTGTTACTTTGATGCTTCTGTTTTGATCAATCAGTAACTATGGTAAAATATAAACATTGTTATTTTACACAAGGGTAGCCCCAGACACAGAGCTCCAAGTTCTACACCCAACTCATCACTCTCCATCCACTCTCTTCTTTAACCATATCTGACTCTGGCCACTAAATAATCCCTTGTCTTTCACTCATTCTTGTATTTGTTTTAAATCTTTGAACCTCAACCTATTCACATTAACCTCCTCTTTGTGTACAGTGAGGTAGGATTTTTTGGGTGAGTGTTTGTATGTGTTTACATTTTTTCTGCTTCCTCTTCAGGTTTCTATATACTCACTTTCAACATGTGTCTCATAAACACCATAAAACTGCATATTTGTTTTTTCATTTTATGTTTTCATCTCAAATGGAACTAGCTGTGTTTAATTAGTCTCTAGGGAAAATGTGGCAGGAAAGGAAGGACATCTAATTTGTCTAATTGTTGTCTTTTTGTTTTTGTGGCACTGGGGATTGAACCCAGGGCCTCACACATTTTAGGAACGTGCTCTCCACTATATGAAACCCTTTACTCCCTGGAAATGTAGTTTTAAAACTACAGTAGAGTGTTCCCAGGTTTAGCTTAGTTGGCTAAGACCCCACTCTGTAAACGTGAGGTTCTGAGTTCCATCCCAGAGCCAGCAAAAAAAAAAAAAAAAGACTATAAAACTACACTAGTATACACTATATCACTAGTATACACTACGGAAACTGAATCCCACTGACCCTTCCAAGGAGCCATCTAGACTATGTCTTTAAATTTTCCTGCAAAAAGACAGAATACATAGCAGAGTCAGCTTCCCAGAGAACAGAAAGTCTTTCAGTCCTCACTGGTTAAAGATTCCCCTGGCTTGTTAACCTCCTATTATGGCTTATGTCTAGATGCCCCCATCAATGCCTCATGGGCTCATAGGTGGGGCTTTTGGGAGTGGCTGGATCATAGGTGTGTGATACTGCATTATGGATGCATGATAACTAAATTATTCTGATGATTAGTTTAGCACATTTCTTGATGTGAATAATGGGAAGGCCCACCATGGATGCAGGTGGCACCAGCAAATAGGCTGTTAGCCTGAATAGAATAAAAAGGGAAAGGAAGGCCCCCTGCCATCTGCTTTATGCCTGTCTTATCATGAACGATTTCTCTGCCATGCCCTTCTGCCATGCCACCCTGCTGTGGAGCCAACCAACTATGAACTGAACCCTCTACAGATTGCGAGCTAAAATAAATCTTTTCTCTTTTAACTTGTGAGTGTCAGGCATTTTGTCCCAGCAATGAGAAAGTAAGACACATACCTCCCCTGCATTCCTAAATCATACACATTTAAAGCACAGAACCAATTTCTACAAGCAGCCTAAGATTCAGTGGCAAACATGACATTGCTGACAGAAAGAAACTCATGGCACTACAGTTGAGGAAGAACATTATGAGGCTAGGGAGGTGTGAAATGTGCCACCAAAGCAAAGACTGGATTAAAAAGTGAGCATAGATTCTGGCACTGAAGGAGCCTTAGGCAGGAGGATCAAAAGTTTGAGTTCTGCTTGGATAGGTTGGCAAGACCCTGTCTCAAAATAAAAAACAAAGAAGGCTGAGGATGTAGCTCAGAACAAAGCACTGGGTTCAATCCCAGGCATCAAAACAAACAAACAAATATGAGCATAGAAAAGGTTGGGTAGCAGGTTAGGTAAATCAGTAAAGTAATCCATCTTTTTCCTCTAGCTGCTTTTAAGATTTTTCTCTTTTGTTTTCTTCAGTTTTATTATGCTACATCTAAATTTCTAAAAATACTTATTCTTAGAATTTTTTGACTGCATGAATCTGTGGATTGAGGTCTTTGGACTATTCTTGTTCAATTCTTGAGGTGCATAGTTAGATAATTTGAGTTTGCTCTATTTTTCTTCTTTTTTTCTATTTTTCCAATGTAAGCATTTATGGCAATACATTTCCATCTTCAGAATGCTTCATTGTTTCCCACAGATGCTGGTATGTCATAGTGACATTATCATTTGATTCTAGGAACCATTTAATTTCTTCTTCGATTTCTCCTATGACCCAATGAGTGTTCAGGAGTGTGTTATTTAATATCCTTTTCTGAGTAAAATGTCTTTGGTTTCTTTTGCAATTGATTTCTAATTTCAATACACTGTTATCTGATAGGATCCACAGAATAATTTTAATTCTTTTCTATTTATTTAATCAGGCCATGGGAACTAGTATGGGGCCCATTTTGGTGATAGTTCTTTGTGCTGTTGAGAATGTGGATTCTGTTGTAATAGGGGAAGACACACTGTAGATATATCGTAAGTCCATTTGTTTGAAGATATATTTCAGCTGTAATATTTCTTTGTTAATTTTTTGTTTAGTTGATCTATCTCTGCAAGAACAGGGTAATGAGGTCCTCTACTATGACTATGTTGATGTTTATTTGATATCTTATGTCCTGAAGTATTTGTTTTATGAAATTAGAGGCCCCAGTATTTTATTAACAATCATTATCTCTTCTTGTTGAACTGTTCCCTTAACTAACTTTGTCTCTTCTAATCAGGTTTAGCTTGAAGTTTACTTTCTGAGAATAAAATTGCTACCCCTGCTTGCTTTCAGGATCCTGGTGTAAAGACTATTGTTTCTGTTTTTCATTTTTAATCTTTAAATGCAGATGGCTAGAAATGTAGAGACTGAGGAAAGCTGAGATTGTTGGTGCCTATTAATATATTTATAAGTAACTTTGGATCTTGTAAGACCAATTTTGTTTAGGACTACTGTGACATGTCCTAAATGATATTGTTTAATTTATAGCACTGGTCAATTCTTATTCTCTAATGTAATTACACAGTTCCCTATTATATTTATGCCATTAGATAAATGGTGAAGAGAAGGGGTCTCCATTGTTGATAGGAATGTAGAATGGTACAGACACTATGGAAATCAGTGTGGAGATGCCTTTAACAACTCAGATTAGAGGTCCCATTCAACCCATCTATGCACCTTCTGGGTGTCTTCCCAGAAGAATTAAGAGCACTATACCACAGTGATATATGTGCACCCATGTTTATAGCAGAACAATTCATAATAGCTAAATCTTGGAAACAACCCAAATGCCCATCAGTTGAGGAAAGGATAACAAAGATATGAGGTTTTTTTATAATGAAGTACTGCTCATCCCTAAAGAAGTATAAGCTTAAGACTTTTATAGGTAAATGGATGCAATTCAGATGAAATGAATCAGACCCTATTGTGTAAACATTGTATTGTCTCACTAGTGTGAAAAGCTAAATAAGTAAATACAGTCCAAAATGTACAATTGATAGTGTTAATTGGTAAGAAACTGTTCAAAAGAAAAGAGAAATAGATGGGGGAAAGGAAAAGGAAGGAAAATAAAGGGGAAAAATATATATCCAAGATAGTTAAGATAGTTATACAACTGGTTTCTCTTCAATGAAAAGAAAGATTGATATTAATATTGTTTGGTCAATATTTAATGCTTATATCTTGTACTCTGAGTAATTACTATGAAGATAACAATATGCAATGCATTAATTATTATTACTCCCCTATTAGCCAGGTGTGAAGCTCTATTTTATTACTATTTTTCTTCTCTTAAAAAAAAGAAAGAGGAATGTAAGGAAGCAAAATAATTATAAATAAAAGAATACAATGATAAAGGAAGGGAGAGAGTTGAAACATAGAAGAAACACTGAAAGAGGTCAAAGAGGGAAGCCCTTGAAACTTATAGTGTAATGATCAATACTAATCAAAAAGAACCAAAAGAAAGAAGAAAAAAATAAGAAAAAAAGTCAACCATGATAACTTAAGTCCAAGAAAGTAGCAATGTTACAATAACTACAATTACCAAAATAAGAGAAAAACCTTCACACAGTGGGTATAGCATTAACCCGAAGCTTCCTCCCAGCTCTTTTTCTATTGGCATCACTGTCTAGTTTTGAGTATCCGGCGGGCCAGACAATTGTCTGTCTGAAGGCTTGAGAACTGTTGCTCCCTCCTAACTTGGTCCTGGTTTAGAGCTCTGAGCATGTCTGTCTGCAGAAGTTGTGGATCTGATTACCTTAATCAAGTTGGAGGGGTGGTAGATACTGTGGATGTGTCTGTCTTCCCTCCATAGGTTGTTCTTGTCTATTTTACAACCAAAAAGCCACTGGTCCTCACACTATTCTTGCCTCTCTGACTGCAAATGTCTGTCCATTTCTGCTCATGTAACTGTTGCAAAGCTGATGGTCCCTTCCCTTGGCCATTCTCAGCTGGGAGTTCTGGGGGCTGCTTGTGGCAGCCCACCAAGAGTTGAAGTTAGTGGTGGAATGTTCCACACACAGCACTCCCACTGTATGTGAGAGGAATAGGTGGTTCGTCATTGTCATCGTCATCATTATACTATGTTATCTTCATAGTAGTTACTTAGAGGGGCTGGGGATTTAGCTCAGAGGCCTAAGCACCTGCCTGGCAAGCCTGAGGTCGTGAGTTCAATCACTGGTACCTCAAAAAAAAAAAAAAAAGACTCCCCCCGGTAGTTTCTCAGAGTATAAGATACAAGCATGAAATATTGTACTAATGGGGAAAACGTCTCTGCCCCTGGTGTCCTGCTGTTTGCACTGGAGAGCCCCCTGCTGGGCCTGGAGCTTCACCTGCCAATCCTGGAGGTGAAAGCATGGATGTGCAGGAATTAAATTCTTCCCAATTTTGCTCTCAGCTTCCTTCATTTCCTAGGTTGTAAATGTCTCACTTCGCTGGCATGCTGTCTCCCCCAGTGCAGTCATTTCCCACGATGGTGTGAGGGCTGGGTCCGGGGTGGGGCACGGGGTACTGTGATCCAGGAGTGGTAGTTCCCCTTGGCTCATCCTCTAACCAGTTGGATTATCTTTTGATTTGTCCTCCCATATCAGACTTGATCTGTCACCTCTGCCTGAGGTAAGTGCTTGTCTTGAGTGTAGAGTCAGAGACACTCGGAGGCACTCGGAGGCACTCGGAGACACTCGGAGGCACTCGGAGGCATTCGGAGGCACTCGGAGGCGCTTGTCCTGTCTGTTGCCCCTTAGCTATCATTGTCAGTTCTGCAGTATTTTCTGTATTGTTCAAATTATCTTTAATTATCATGAATTACCTTCTTAATGGAAGAGGTGTGCTTTGCAGCTTGTTTACATGATTATCTCAGTTCCTTAAAAGGCTTTTTTCTATAAGCTTGCATTATTTGTTACATTTTATTTTTATCTTGTGCTCTGCTCTATTGAGTGCTTTTGTATTTACAGGAAAGGGATTTGTATTGACAATTCTAAAAAGTGAATATGGTTTTCAGAAACAAAATTAAGATATCTATAATTTATTAAGAATTAGGCAAACCTGCATTTTGTTAAATATGTGTTCCTTGGGGAGGCCTTCCTGAACCAGTATTCTTTACTCCCCCAAATAGGTTAGATTCTCCTACTAGGTAGTCTCATATCCCCCTAAACTGTAACCTTTCCTCCGTGCATACCAGTACTCTCAGTCTTCTCTGTAGGTGGTTGACATACACACTGCTCTGGAATTAAACAAGAGCAGTATTGGAAAACTCAGATAGAAGGAAGATATGGAATTGCAGACTGGCTCTTATTATCTGAGTTTTTATTCAAAGCATTCCCTGTCATAAAACAACTGCCTTTATTTAAAATGTGCTGACTTAATTACTTTCTCATTGCTGAGACACAATACCCAACACTCACAACTTAAAGGAAGAAAGGTTTATTTTGCTTCATAGTTTATAGAGCTTTCGCTCCATAGTTGGCAAGCTCTGAGGAAGGGCAGCATTGCAGAGGCGTGGCAGAGAAGAAAAGGCTCATGGCAGGAACAGCCATCAAGGTAGGAGGTATATATATCCTTTCAGTCCATGCCCAAAGTGATCCACTCTTCCCACCAGGCTTCACTCCCCAACATCCCACCCAGCTATTAACTTATCAATGGACTAATTCAGTTTCGCACACCCACGAACCAGTATCACACACTCATGATCTAGTCACCTCCAAAAAGTCTCACCTATTAGCCCATGAGGTACTGGGGGAACATCTAGATATAAGCCATAGCATATACCTGTATAGGAAAAATCCAGTTCTATCCAACTTCTTCTGATATCCCAAGAAAGAGAGAAAATTAATGAATGCAGAAAACCAACTGATAGGAATGCCTAATCAGTGGAGATTAACAGAGATTGAAAGAAGGGTTAGGGGCTCCTACCTCTCTAGTGGACAAAAGAGCCCTGAGCATGTGGCTCACCTTGCTTTTATTCAATTTAGGCAAGGGAACAAGCAGTTAGGTTAATGGAAAATTCAGTCATTCTCATTTGCAGAGGATACCCAGAAAAGTATTTCTCCAAATGAGATCTCAGTGGTTGCTGACTTCTTCTCTGGAACTTGAAACATACCCGTATGTGGACTTCATGCCTGCAAGGAAGCTCAACTGGGCCTGGATCCTTAGGACTAGTTTCTTACATCTGAATTCTAAAGAAACTTTTTCTTAGCTCCTCCAGATTTCATATGAAAGCTTTCTTGAAAGAGTATATCCTCTTGAAGACATTTTATAGAAAGAATTCTAATCAATTTTCTTTACAAAGTTTATTAGGTATTTTACTGAGATTAAAACTTAGGGTTATATATTTATCCTTTTATAGTTCATATAGGATTCTGGTCACACACAGTGTTTTGGCATGTTGAAACTGACTTATGTATAATTCATAAAGTTCTAATGGAGAGAAGGTTAGATAGTTTTAAAATGGCTCAATCTTGAAAGTATAGCAAATCTGTAAATGTAAATAATTTCTTAATGATCTAATTTCAAAATACTTATGACTTTGAAAAGAATAACAAAAGAAATTTTATTTTATTTTTACAGCACTCCAGAATACTAACCAACCATTTTGCCATTATGGGACAGAAGCCTACCATATATACAACAATTAGAAGGAAAATGTATATTCCAGATGACACACTGATAAACTGGTACTTGATTTTAAAAGTTTACATATAAAAATTAAGCTTTAACATTAAAAAATCAACATCTTAAAATAGGTTATAAAACTCTAGTGGAATTTTATGGAACATGTCTTTTATGTAATTTTCAAGGAACTTTTTTTATGATATAAAAAAATTACCACCTCAGAAAATACCAGTCACTTCTAGCATAGTTTCACAACTTGAGCTAAAATTTAAATCTCAATCCAAAAGTTTCATTCAGTATGGTGGCAAATTCTGGCAATATCTCCAAATGTTTTCTGCTAGCTCAGAACAGTTAACCACCCTATTAATGGATGTTGTAATACACACACACACACACACACACACACACACACACACATCAAGAATTCTACCTGAGAAGTAACAGTCTGACACTGTTAAAATTGTTAAATTACCATGAGGTATAAATAGACTTAAGAAATCCATTGAGCATGTAGATCTGGGGCAAGGTACTTATAAATAAAAAGGATGCAATTGCTGCTTTAAATGACATTGCAGTTGTCTTAGTTGCTTTCTTGTTACTGGGACAGAGTACCCAACACCAGTGAGGTAAAGGAGGAGAGGTTTGTTTCAGCTCACAGTTTGTAGAAGTTTTAGGCCACGGTCAACTGGTTATAAGGCAGAGCAGCATGGCAGATGGGCATGAAAAAGAAGAAACAGTTCATGGCATGGCAGGTAGAGGCAGTGAAACTTCCTTCTTTTTTCTCTTTTTATTCCTTTCATGATACAAGCCTATTGTTTGGTGCTACCCACATCCAGGGAGTGTCTTCCTTATTCAGTAAATCCATCATCTACACCCAGAATTATGTTAAATCAGTCAGCAGACCTATCCGTATCTAACACCCATGATTGTTCCCAAAAGCCCTACCTATGAATGCCTGAGGCTTTGAGGGGACATCTAGATATAAGTAATAACAGCAGTTACTCAAGGAAAGAAGCAAACATAGAAGCTCTTGAGATGTAAGCCAAAATAAGCTTCTTTAAATTGTGAGTGTCAGATATTTTGTCACAGCATAATGACTAACCATAACAGATTTTGGTACCAGAGAAGTGGGATCATTGCTGTGATTATCTGACCATGTGGTTTAGCAGCCTGGAGAACTATTTATGAAAGGGTTTGTAAAAGTTTGGAAATGCCTGCTAGAAGGGCCCTAGATGATGTAAGCCATGCTTAACAGGAGATGCTGGTTGGAGCCCAGAAGATCAGAATTCTCATATAATGCAGACAGTAAAGGCCAAGTTCAGGAAGTTTCAGTTTGGAACTAAGACTTCATTTTCAGCTGGACTCAAGACCATATGTGTGATGTTCTGGTAGATGATTTGTCTACATTATACTCCTGTCTTGATACTTTGCAAGAGACTGAGATAAAAAGTTGTAGGCTAATTAATCTAGTTAAGGAAATGTCAAGGTAGCCCAAAGTTGAGGTTATGGCCTGAGTACTGCTGGCAGCTTTAGGCTAGATCTACCATGAGAATTAGGCTCAATAATCATAGCTAAATATTTTGAAGGATTGTGCTGGTGGCCAGAAAGAAAGTCCCTGTAAATTTGGGATTTGTAAAATTTTGTCCCAGGACAGCTTGGTTGCTGAAAATCTTAGCATTGAAAAGAAGCCAAATATGTTGCATCAGGACAATAGGAAAAGTACCCTGAAGACATCTCAGAAATATTCAACATCCTACCCTTGGAAGTCTCCAACATGCCAACTGTAAAGCTTTCATTTGAGAGGAGAGACCAAGGTATTCTGCTTGAGAAGGGCCACCTAGGGAATTGAGTCCCCAGGGATTCAGTTTATAGTGCTTAGCCATGCAGACAGTCAGTGGCCTCTGCAGCCATGATCCAAGTGGACCTGAATACTGCTTGAGTTGGTGGAGACCTTAGCATCATCCATGCAGTGCTAATTTTACTGGCATGCAGAATGCAAGTGTTGTCTACTCAGATTTCAGAAGAAGGTCTTGGAGGCCTTAGAGGGTAGCTTATATAAGAGTAAAGCCAAAAGTGGAATGAAAACCCCAGGACACTGGAAATGCCATGAATGTGTAATGTCAGCTATGGATAGAGGCAGATAGCAAAGCTACCCAAGATAGTATCCATGAGGCCTGTAACCAGTATTTCCATAAAGGCAGCTTCCCAAATCCTTTGTAGCTTATATCTCACTGAAATTTGCCCCAGGTACTAAACACAGCTATGGGATTTAATGTTTGACCTATTGGGTTTTTATATTGGTTTGGTACAATTTTTTTCCTGTCCCTCTATTCCAACCTGTTGAAATAGAAACATTTATCCTGTTCTATAATATTTCAGAAGTGTTTAATTTTCTCTTTGACAAGTGTAAGGGCTCACAGCTAATAGTTTGATCTGAGTCTCAGGAAACTTTGGACTTAGACTTTTCAGCAGTGTCAGAACTGTTGGTGACTCAGAGGTGGTCCAAATACATTTTGCATAAAGAGATATGTGTGAGTCTTTTGGAGGTTGGGGCAGAACGTTATTGCTTATATCAAGAATGACCCCCAAAATTCACAGGTATAGACCTTTTGGAAGGTGATTGGGTCATGAGGGCACTAAGCTAAATGTGATATTAGAAAACGGGGTCTGGTCAGAAGAGGTGGGTCACTGGGAGAGTAGCCTGTAAGAATGTATCTCTCCTGCCAACCCCCCGTTTCTTCCTTCTCCCTCTGCTTTTACCTTGACGTGAGTAGCTTTTCTCTGCTCAGGCCCTTCCACCATGTTGCTTCTGCACTGGAGCTGGCCAAGCATAGACAGATGATGGCTGTTTTGCCCCAGTGATGAAAAAGTTCCCCTGCTCAGGTTTAGAGGACAGGAAATTGTGAAGGACTTTCCTCAAGAGGCCACATCAACATTCCTGAAGAGAATACTTTGCAAATTGGGAGAGCACTCAGATGACGTGACATGGACCTTCAAACTAAGACATGAGAAAACAGATGTGTTCCAGGAGATGCTTATGTTTTGAGATGAGAAGACACAATGGGACACAGAAGCAAGAAGTATCCTTCAATTAAAAAGCTGGTCCACACTTTGCTACCACTTTTCTTTTAAGTGTTAGTGGACATCCAAACAGCACATTTTCATAAAGCCTCCAACATGAAAATCAGAGACCTAAATCAATAAGCAGAAAAGTGAAACTAAGAAGAAGCAGCACAAAATTTCAAAACAATGAATAAATTTAAGTCAGATGACCATCTACTTCACAGTGAAATTTTCAGATATCCAAGTGTGTGGGATATGTCAAGAGGTCTTTTCTAAGGTGAAACTAAGTTGTTATATCTGGTCCTTCTTGCAACCAAGAAGAGAAACAGTGCCCAGTGGGTCTCTTTATATTTGGAGGCAAGCTCTTCCTCATTTGGAAGTTCCTCCAGTTCGTAGACCAAAGAATCCTTCAATGAAGGGCAGTCGAAGGTCCTCTTGAGGAAGGACATTTGTACACTGCTGTAAATCTTCTAGCCTTTCTCAACGCAACCCAATGCCTTTAATCAGGATAACTATACATCAGGGGAAAAGAAACAAATGGATCTTTGGGGGAACTGTTGGACACAGGCCCTGAACTGACCTTAACTCCAAAAGACCCAAAATGTGACCATGGCCCACTAGTCAGAGTAGAGGCTTGTGGATTCAAGATGATCACTGGGATTTTAACCATGGTTCCATCGCACAGTGAGACCAGTGGGTTTCCCAACCCAATCCATGGTTCTTTCTTTAGTTTCAGGATGAAAAATTGGGATGATATTCTGCAACTCATGGAATCCTCATACTGGTTCCCTGACACATGGAATGAGGGGCACATGTAAGACATTAGAACTGCTTCTAATGAGGGAAATAGTAAAACAGAAGTATTGCATTTCTGGAGGGGTTTCAAAGACGGGCCTTTTTGGATTCTGGTTGTGTTGCTCCAAGCTATTTACCAGGTGACCTGAAAAGCGGCTGGTTTTGTGTGGGGCCCAGGACAAAAGAAGGTTCTCCTGCAGGCCTGGGCTGCTATGTAAGCTGCTTTGCCACTCAGGCCATGTGATCCAGCAGATCTGACAGTGGCAGATAGGGATACTGTTTACAGACTTTTGCAGCCCCCATATGTGAACCACAGTACAAGCCTGTGAACTTTGGAGTACTGGGCCTCTGTAGAGACTGAACGCTTGATTTTGAACCACGCAGTTACTGTGCAACCCAAGCTGTCCTTCAGGAATTGTTACCTGTCTCGGTGAGCCATAAATTGATCATCCACAGCAGCAGAACATTCCATCATCGAGTGGAAATGTATTTTGTGTGATGGGGCCCTAATAGGCCCCAGAGGCATTAGTAAGTTAGATGAAGAAGTGGTCCAAATGCTCACAATCCCCAGTCTTTTCACACTACTGTACTTTCTCCCAGCCTTCACTTATGATATCATGGTGAATTCTGCATGTTCAGTTCATATAGGAAAAGAACACTTGGTATTATTTTATTTGTTTTTTTCCAGAACTACGTCGATAAAAATAAGTTTTTCTAAAAGATAGTAAACTTTGAAAGATGGATCAAGGGGAGAGAGAGAGAGACAGACTATTATATTCTTTTTATATCTCTCCTTAGGACTTGGCGTGTTGCTCTTCCAATGACCAGAAACGATGTGATAAAGAATATCAAAGGAAACCAAGTGATTTTTCAAGATTGCTTTATTGCAGATTTTACTTTTCTGCTGACTTATCCCCTTTGGCTCCTACCTGAGATTCCTGGGTTTTTACCGATCTCCTCACCAGCTGGGAGTCAGTTAATGTTGTCCTGGGATGCTTGCTTTCCTTCGTTAGCTGTTGCGGTGGCTGACATGGAGACCTTTAAAACGAATGATTCATTCAGAACTTGGACCAGAGTCAGGGTGTCTCCACACAGCCTGAGCGATGCTGAAAGGCACAAAGTGTCTGCCGTGCTCCTGTTGCAAGATGGTATATATTTTCTAATAAAAGGTGTTCTTTACCTACATGATAACAGAAAATTGACAAAACTGGGAAGAAAGCAACATCTTCCAGAGGGTGAAATTATTGGCATTACATCAAGAAGATGGTGTTGGATCAAATATATAAGTAAGGTTAGTGAAAGATTATGTATATGTGTAATAAATAATATATTTAAGTGCAGTGTTTGCCATACTGTGTATTTAGTGATATATCAGAGACTATACTATGACGCATTTTGCATAGTTATTTTATGAAAGAGTGCAAAAAGCTCTTTCTGATCCAACTTCTCAGAGTCCTCTTTATAATAAAGATGACAACAAAGAATAAAATTAGCCTCATATAGTACTGTGCAGAGTGTTTCAATTGTGTCACAGGGGCTTTTTTTTTTTTTTAATTTCATATAAGCAAAATCTCCCCAAAGACTTTGTGTACCCTCCAAAATGGTCCGAATCTCCTATTTAAGACCAAACACTTAAAATACTACACAAACATTTTGGGTATCTTTGAAACTACATTGTTGGACTAATAGAGAATTAAGAGAAATTCTAGGAGGAAAAAGAGCAACCTAGAGCACTAGTCAGAAGAACAAGTAAACTCCACAACGTCAGGTGCTCTTGAGGCTGAACCTGTCATCATATGGGAGTCCATGGAGGTCCCTCCAAAGAAGAGATGGAGACATCCACTCACCCCCTTCCCACAGAATAGCTGTAGTAGGTTCACTGACTCCCATCACAGAAAATAATCCCAGGAAATACCTGAGAGTGGCACCAAAAGGTTTACTCGGCAGACAGAAGCACACTTGCAGAGGAAAATGAAGCGCATTATGGTCTGGGGCTGGGGATTTTATGTGGTGTTGAGGGCAGCCTCAAGAGGGGTGACCTAGGTTATGTATTTCTATTGTTTGTGAGTTTACCCAGTTGATGGGCTATGTTAGAATGCAAACCATTTGAAGTTTAGAGATATTTTACCCATCTCGTAGTGCTGCTTCCTCTAGGATAGAAGTCTGTGGGAGGAAAAGTTCAGGCTCAGTTTGCAAGTGAAAAGCATAAATCAAATTTAGACTTATCATGTCTTTAAAACCCTTAGGATTTTTTTGTGGGGGGTAAGTTTTCTGGAAAGGAAAAAGACATTATAAACTTGAGAGACTTTAATTGTGTCCTGAAGCTGTGATTTTACTTAAAAGTATAATTGTAAAATTACAATTCCCCTTTCTGACTATTTCTTCTATCTCTAGCCCAAATAATCAGAACTTGAGTGTCAGGGGACAGAGTCTTAGGCCTGAGCAAAGTAAGGAATCTCATAAGAACTTTTTGCTTGAAGCAAGGACCTTTTGAAGTGTTCCAACACAATGAAGGCTATGTCCACTTTAACTTTTGAAGGGAAGAAAAAGCCTTCTTTGGAATATATGAACAGAAACCAATTGATATTCACTTTGGAACCTGAATTTACAGTGCTTACAGGGGAAGACAAAACCATTAAGACCAACATCAAGCAAAAGCAAGCACAAATTGTTGTGTTTTTGTTTTTGTTTTTAAGAATAAACTCTCAGGGGCTGGGGATTTAGCTCAGTGGCATAAGTGCCTGCCTTGCAAGCACGCGGTCGTGAGTTCGATCCCTGGTACTGATAAAAAAGAAAAGAACCCTCAAATTAAACTTTGAAGAGTGTCCCAAAATAATGTTCTAATGAAACCAAGCTCACATTCAAACATGGCAAAACCAATAAAGAAAAAGATGTCACAGAAGTCATCAAAAATAACAAAGACCAGAATCATCCCCCTCAAGATGTTAGGCTTTAGAATTGACATAATATAAAATGCATTTAACAGATTTAAATAGACAAGAAATATTAAAAGCTAGAGGAGTCTGCAAAATAACAAGACAAAGTGAAACTCAACATCAGAAAGTCACTATCATCGAATCTAGGATAGAGGTTATTCTGAAAGGGAAATATACAGCTGTATCCAAGAGGGTAAATTAGATCCTTAATTTAAAAAACAAAACAAACAAACAAAAAAAACATCTAAGAGATAGGCTGCATCTCCAGCTTCTTCTAGATCAGAATCTAAACCAACAAGCCTCAGGCCTGATGCTAAGGAGGACTTACCACTTCCAGCCCTTACCTACTTACTGGTGTTCCCTGGCTTTTGTTCTGTTTATAAACTGGAGTGCTTATGTGCATTGGAGTGGGGGCCACATTGGCTGCCATCCTAATTTGACATTTTTATGCACTTCTCTCATACTGTTGATTTTGGGTGTGCAAACAAACCCTGAAACATAAAGACTTGGGGCCCAGATTGGGGCCTGACTGAGCCCTGCTGGGAACATACTCATTGGAAAAGAATATACATTGTAGTTTAGGATTTTTGCCAATATTTTATGTCTTAATCTGTATAGTCACTATTCAGACTCTTGCTTTATGACAAATCTGAGCTCTGTACATCTCTTTTTGGTCCTTTCTCTATATAGTGGATGATATTTTTAAAGTTTTAAACTGGGCATTGTGGTTGAAGATTTTACTAATTGTTTTGAATATCTTTTCACAGAATCTAAAACAAATCAGCAACTTTGCAATCTGGACAAAAAATGAAATTTACTTTGGATATCCTGAAAATAAATTTGTCAAACTGATAACTACTACAGAACTGAAAACACTTCTAAATCTTCCGCCAGCTGGTACCCTGACAGTACACAATATTGAGTACACAGGACACCCTCTGGAATTTGCCGTGTTGTTAAATTATTGCATCACATGTAATAACATCAAAAAGATTTACCTAGTGATATATAATGAAGACTCAATGCAGTGGGTGCCTCAAGACTTTCTGTTACAAGTCCCCACTGACAATTTTTTAGTTCCACGTTTTCTAATGTCAGGAATGCCAGAATTAATACTATGGGATAAACATCAGATATACTACTTTTACCAAAATTTCACTACTACTGGAGTTCTACGAACATCTGCAGGACATGCAAATCTGTCAGCAATTTCGAGTAATAGCGTTATTCATGACATTTATGTAGGTGAGCTTTCTTGATTCTGCTTAAATTAGTCTAGATTTCCTTATCGAGGTGTAGCAATTTTAACTGCTCCAAAATATAGTGCTTTTGATGGCTAAAAATAATTTTTATCATCTAAAAATGTATAGACTTTAAATTCATCTAACATTAACTGTAATCTCACACAGCAGGATGACAAACTCAAGCCCAATACCCAGCCCACACCCCATTTCATTTTGGTCAATCAGAAGGTATTGACTAAGCAAGTCCCAGGTGCATTGTCAGTGGGGGAGGTTCTGTATCATTATAGTAGTTTCTTATGGCTTTTGTAACAAACTGGATGGCATAAAACAACAAAAATGTGTTAATTCACAGTTCTGGAAACCACAAATCAGTAATCAAGGTGCGGACAGGGCCATGATTCCTCTGCAACCTGTAGGAAAATCTTCCCTGTCTCCTCCTCATTCCTTGTGGCTTGCTGCCAATCCTTGCCCATCCCTGTCTTGCAGCTGCCCCATTTCACGCTCTGTCTTGTCCTATGCCCTTCTTCTTTGTGTCTCTGTGCCCACTGGGTCATCTGTCATAAGGACACCATATTGGGACAGGTTAGGAGCCAACCCTACTTACTAGGCTTCATTTTAATTAACTACGTGTGTGCTGACGACCCTATTTTCAAACAAATTCATACTCTGAAGTGTTCCTGGGAACCAGAACTTTAACATATCTTTTGGACGGACATGGTTCCACATTTAAAGAAGTGTAGCAGGTTTATTTGTAGGAAAATGAATGTACCTTGAGACCATACTCTCCAGTGAGATAAATCAGATAAATAAGCTTAAATATCGTATGGTTTCACATATGAGATATTGAAATTATAAATAAAGAGCAAAATAAAAGTTAGATAATAGAACATAGGGAGATGGATCTTTTTCAAATGGGAGGAGAATCAAGAGACAAAAGGAGGGAAGTGGGCGGAGAGGAAAGGGGAATCCAGCTCCACACAAGAAATGTAAACATTTTATGCTGCAAACATGTAGGAACAAAAAATTTAAAAGTGTAGTAGACTTAGATGGAACTATATTCAAGTCCTGAAACAAGTTGTTTAACCTCTCTAAGCCTGTTTTTTAATCTGTATTGTAAGACTCCTTTGTAGTTTGTACCCAAGATGCTTAGGAAAATGTTTAGTAGATGGTAAGCCTTCAATTAATATTAGTTTTTCTTGGTTGTATATTTCCAAGACAGTCTGTTGTTTCTGAGGAGACATTTTTTCCAGTCTTCCTCTAATTCCAGTAGCTATTTCTCCTCAGTATATTTTCTATTCTTGTCACCATGGTTCCTAAATCACAAAGCATCTTGGAGGTCAGTGTTTGCAAACCTGAGCTCTGTTTATCTTCACTCCTTGCTCTGCAGCAGTAGTGACCCCCTCACCTGAACTCCCTACTCCCATTTCCGGCTGCTTCCCTTACCTGAGCAGTGGGCACCTCAAACTTAATGCATCCAAAACTGCGTCCTTGGCTCTTTCACTTTTACCTCTATCTGCCTTTTCCCATCTTAATCAAGCAGGTAGTGATTTTTTTCTCTTCTGTCTTTCAAATCACAAACTTTGACCTTACCCTTGAGTCCTCTTCCTTTACACCCTGCAGCCAATCCATTGGTGAACTGCGTTGGTTGTACATAAAAGTGTATCTAAAAACTGGACACCTTTTCTCCCCTCTAGCCCACACAGGATAGTAGGTCTTACGTGGTCTCTGCTACCAGTCCTGCAACTCTATCCCCCACTAGATAACAGTTCACCCACAAGCCAGAGTGACCCTTTAAAAATATATGTGAAATCAGATTATTCCTCTGCTTAAAACTCTCATTGGGCTTCCTATCTCACTCAATAAAATCCATCTACTGTTTCGTATGCTAAGAATCTTATTGATCTTCATAGCTACATAGCTTTTGTGCTTAATTTAGGCTGAAGTCCAATGTCATCTTCTCAGAGACCTTTCCTATCTTTGAACTAACCTTTTTTTTGGGGGGGGGTGCTTTAGCATGGATATTTGTCCCTTTTAAACCCCTTTCCAATTTCTTGAGGAACCTGAGTGGGCTGTTTGTTCTCACCTATATATATGTAGGACTGTGTAACCATATCTTTCTGTTCTTAGTACACGATACTCCCATTTGCCTCAATAAGAAAACCATTCATGCCAATATACTTATAGGGACACGGGAAGACTGGGAAAGGCTCTGGTTCACCAGCTTGTTGACATGGTTCTGGTGGTGGCATGACTGGGGGAATTAAACCATGCAGTGGTACCCGAGGACAAGTTCCCTTACAGTGATTTGGAGTATAGTGAAGGAGAGCAATTGTCCAGTGCTCCCAGCACAGCTGATGGAAGCTGACTGTGGAAGGGCAGAGGGAATGCTGGTTATTTTCAGACTCATCCCTGGAGGGGACAGAAACTTCAAATGCAATGCAGATATGCCATTCCTTCCTCAATAGAAGCGATTGCCTGCTCTGTACATAACACTTAATTTTGTTCACATCATTACCACCTAACGAGTTACACATGCACTCATTTTTTAGCGGGATCACCTACCACAAAACAACTTCTGTGTGACTTTGCTATATTTGCTACTTTAGCCAAAGTATCTAGTACAATATGCAGTAAGTAATATTTAAATAAATAGAAAAAACATTCATTAAACACTACTTACAAGACATCCTGCAAAGGTTCCAATGTATTGGAACATTAGTTTATTGGAACATTAGCTGTATTTCTGCCTTTTCATCTCTAATTTGAATCTTTTGTCTCTGTTGATTAGTTTGGCTAAGCATTTGTCAGTTTTGTGTATCTTTTAAAGAACCAACTCCTTGATTCATTGGTTCTTTGTAATTTCTTTATTTATGTATTTTATTTATTTATTTATTTATAGTGTTTTGTTTTGTTTTGTTTTGTTTTGTTTTTGAGACAGGGTTTTGGCTATGCCGTTCTGTCTGGCATTTAACTTACTTTGTAGCCCAGGCTGGCCTCAAACTTGCTGTGATCCTCCTGCCTCAACCTCTTAAGTGCTGGGATTACAGATGTACACCACCACACCTGGCTCATTAACTTCTATTCTGATCTTCATTATTTCTTGCCTTCTACTGGTTTGATTTGTTCTTGTTTTTCTAGGTTCTATCAATGCATCATTATGTTATTTAGAATCACTCTGCTTTTCTTTTCAACATTTTTTTTGGACTGGGAATCAAACTCATGACCTTGTGCTTGCCAGGAAGACACTTATGCCGCTGAGCTAAATCCTCAGCCACTCTGCTTTTCCAGTGTAGGCACTCATAGCTATAAACTTCCCTCTTAGAATTATGTCATTGTTCCCCACACATTCTGGTGTGTTGTGTTTCCATTATTGTTGGTCCCATGAATTTTCTAATTGTCCCTCCCTTATTTCTTTAATGAGCCACTGACCAGTCAAAAGTGTTTGTATAGTTTCTGTGGTTTCTTTTGCTGCTGATTTCTAGTTTCTCCACTATGATGTGATAGCATGTGTGGGATTATTTAAATGTTTTGTATTTTTTAAGACTTACTTTGTGGCCTAAAATGTAGAATATTCTGGAGAAAGTTTTGTGAGCTACTGAAAAGAAGTTGTATTCTGCTGCTGTTGGAAAGGAGCACTCTAGATGTCTGTTAAATTTGTTTATGTTTCTTTGTTGATTTGGGAGGAGCTTATTGACCTCTTTTTGCAAGAATGAAGTATTGAAGCTACCCATAGTGACTGTATTGAGGTCTATCTGTTCACTTATGTCAAGCAGTGTGTTTTATGAAACTGAGTCCAATGTTCAGTGCATATATATTTATAATTGTTTTCTCTTCTTGATGAATTTTTCCCTTTTTCAATAGGTAGTGATTTCTTTGTCTCTTCTAACTAAAAATCTTTGTTTATTGGATACAAGTATAGCTACACTTTTTTTCTTTAGATCTCTGGTTATTTACAGTATTGTTTTCCATCCTTTCAATTTTGATGTGTACGTCCTTGGCAAGTAAAATGTGTTTCTGGCAGGCAACATAAGTTGGGTCTTGTTTCCATATCCAATCTGTCAATCTATGTCATTTAATTGAAAAATTAAAACCACTTATGTTAAGTGTTATTACTGAACGCTATGTACTAATTCCCATCCCATCATTTTGTTGTTTTTCTACTGTTTGGCTTATTTCTGATTTTCATACATCTATACTTCTAATGAGATTTATTCTCTTCTGTGTGCTCATGAGTATGTTTGCCTTCTGTGTTTAGGATCCCTTTAAGTATCTTCTGCAATGCTGACTTAATGTCATAAATTTCTTTATGCTTATTTTGGAAATCTTATTTCTCCTTTAAATCTGAAGGATAGGCTCACAGTTTCTACTAATCTAAATTGGAAAATATTTTCTTTCAGGGCTTAAAATACATCTTTCCAATCCATTCAGGACTATAGAGTTTCATTTAAGAAATTTGCTGTTAGTCTGATAGATTTGCTGTAACAAGTGATGTGGCACTTTTAAAGTTCTTCATTCTGAACTTTTGGCAACTGATTATGATATATCATGAAGGTTTATTTTCTGATCATATTTATTTGTTATTCTAAATGTCTCTAGTACCTGGATATCTATCCCATTCCCCAGATGTTGGGAAATTTTCTAACGTAATTCCACTAATTCATTTTTCTATTCCATTAGGCTATATTCTTCACCCTCCTTAAGGCCAGTGATTCTTAAATTTGGTCTTTTAGGGATGATGATTTAGCTCAGTGGTGTAAGCACCTGCCTAGCAAGTGTGAGGTCATGAGTTTGATCCCCAGTACCAAAAAAAAAAAATGGTCTTTTAGTGTTGACCAAGACCCCTAACTATTCTGTTCTTTGACTCTTGTTCTTTTTATCATTGTTTGAATGTTCTAGCGCACTCACCTGTCTTCAAACTCTAATATTCATTTTTTCTGTTTCATTAACTCTACTGTTAAGACTTCCAACTGAGTTTTTTTGTTTTGTTTTGTTTTTCGATTAAATGAGATTTGCATTTCCAGGGTTTCTGTTTTGTTCTTTTTTGGAATCTCTCTTTAGAAAGGTAAATGTTCTGTCATCCATTATTGTTTTTCTTGTATCATTCAGCTGCTTATTTTTATCTTCTTTGAGTTCATTAGTTCTTTTGATAATTAATTCATTCAGCTGAGTTGGGTGAGGTGGTGTGTACCTCTAACCCCAGCATCTGGGAGGTTGAGGCTGAAGAATTACAAGTTAAAGCACAATCTGGACAACTAGTCATCTGTCTCAAAATAAGAATGGGCTGAGGATATAGTGTAGTATGAAGGCCCTGGGCTCAATCACCAGTACTGCAAAAAAAAATTAATTGAAAAAGTCATCGAGCTTCTTTTTTTATAGTGAAAACCTTCAAAATCCTCTCTTTTAATTTTTTGAAATGTATAGCACATTATTACTTATGGTCACCCCATGTATCTATGACTACATTTTCTTCCCCATCTATAATATTGTTTGTGCCCCAACCCCTTGTTTATTTGACTTGCAAGAGACTGTTTACTTTAGGATTTTTTTTTTAAATTTGTTTTATCTTCCTTTGGGAAAGAATTCTTGATTTTATTTATCAAATCTTTCTTCTCTGACCCCCTAATTTCAACTTCTTTCACTAGCGAGTCTGCACTGATGCTTTCATTTTACAATTTTGGTGGTTTGTGGTCTGCTTCTTAAATGCAGTGATTAAATTATTCATTTTCCGTCTCTTTCGCCTTCATTTAAGTCTATAAACAAGAATAAGGGTATAGTTTTTTCCTGTAAAAGCTGCATTCCATAAAACTTTACATATACCATGTTTTAATTACCTTCTAAATTGATCTAAATTTTAATTTTTGATCACTTAATATTTTTAATCAGCAGTGTGACTACCGAAAGGGAAGGTACTATGGAAGCTTCATAGTGGTGGTGAACCTATGTATGACACACATCCTGCAGACGCGGTTGTTTGTATCATTGAAAGCACTAAAAGTTTTGCCATAACTCTATAAGAGGAGAATCTAATCCAGATTTATGGGCTCAAAAAATTAGGTTCAGAAGAAATCAGTTCTACACTAATACCTAGGGAAGTGGATACATACAAAAATGAGGTCCTTAACTGGGTGGGGGATTGAGGTAGCACTCCCAAGTTGAAACTATAGCATGTGCAGAGGCCGGACAGTTTAGAAAACAAAGAACAAGGCAAGTTTGTGGAACTGAAATCAGTTCACTATGACTAGATAACAGAGTATGAGGCAAAAAGTGGCAAGAGGCAAACTTGATTACAGAATAGGTAGGAACTACGGGCTGGAAGTGTAGCTCACTGATAATATTATAGGCAGCTCAGTTAGATAGAAATTAATATGCAGCCAGAAGGAACTGGGCTCTCAGGGAAGTCAGCACAAAAAAATAAAGACATCAAGCTGGAGGTGCAAGATGGAGATGCAGTGGCTAGTTCCGCATGCCTTGCTAGAGATAAACGGCACCTTGAGATTGTACTGTAATTAGCACCACCCAGTCCAGTAGACTCAGGCAGGCGTCAGGTGCATAGGTGGGTGACCGAAACATTCAGACCCATACTCCTCTCCCTTCCCAAAAATGCCTTTTCTCTTTCCTTATACTCTTGCTATATGCCTCATTGCCCTATTGGATCAATATTAGCTAAGTAGCCACACTTATAATCCTACGTATGCATTGATTGTAGTCACGTTGTACCCACATTGTAATTTTGGTATATAAATTACCCTGACAAAGGGCCTAGTGGCAACCCCATTCAGGACCCCTCCTGGAAATTCAGAAGCTATTCTTTTTATTATTTCCAATAAAACTCTCCTAACTTTTATTTTGGTTCGCTTCATTCCTTGACATTCACATTTGACATTCAGGAGTTATTCTTCTACATCAGTGGAGGCATACTTACCACACATAAGGCCCTGAATTTTATTCCAGCACCAAAAAGAGAAAGACCATATTATAAAGCAATCTGGATATTTTGCATAATTCTGTTTTGTTAATTCTAAAAGGAATAAAATAAAACAATAAAATGGGAGATCCACGCCATGTTGGAACTTGGGGTGCTGGGAAAACAGGCAGCCAGCACACTGCTCTGGTAAGTGGCTGTGGCCTCCGAAGCCACAGCCGCCCCAGGGCAAGAACCATATCAGCGCCATGTTGAAATTTGGGGCGCTGGGAAAACAGGCAGCCAGCTCACCGCTCTGGTGGGCGGCTGTGAGCCTACTGGCACACGGGCTAAGAATCGAGCATCCATCTCATTCCCCCCACCACCACGCCACTAGCAAGTCTGAGCCAGAGATCTAAGCATCTCTTGCGAGTTTGACTAGATGCAATATAGCAAATAAGGGGGAGTTTCTTCTACCATCTCTTTGAAGGCAAATATTTTTATATCTGTTTTGCTCTGTTCTGATCAATGGTATTGCTCTATTCAATATTCTGTTTTTGTACTTTCGGTATTTCCTTCAATATTGCTCTACCTGATTGAAGGAACAACTATTGTGAAGAAAACCAGATATACTATTGTACCTATTGCTGTTGTCCTGGTAACCTGCTGTGAGGTTCTGTACCAATTTCACTGCACTGCCTCAATTGGCTTTGTTCCATCTTGTCGTGCTGTATTTTACTACCTTCAAAATTAAATAAATAAATAGAAAAAAATTTTAAAGTAAATAACAACAACAAAACAGATCAGTAAGATACTGAGCAACCTGAAACATGATATAACTAAACAGATAATGGGCTTAAAAAGCAAAAAGAGGAAAAGAAAGTGCTCTAAAGGATATAACTGCATGTATATTTAAGTGTGTAGGATTGATAACCATGTTGCTAAGTTTTTGTTGGATTGGTAAACAGAACTGTTTGCAGCCTCACAGTTTGAATGTCCACTTTGTATGCTTTAATTGTGTAACTTGAACAACTATATGGAAGAAGGCAATATGTAATGTATCAACTAGTGATTTCTTACTGTTTTTTTTAATTCTGTACTGCTTCTACCCTTTTTTCTGTTTTACTTTTTTTTCTCCCTTTTTAAATAAAATTAAAGAAAAAAACCAATAAAATGAAACAAAGCAAAACAGTGAGAACCCAATATTGAATATTGAGTCTACCATAGTTACTATATTGCATATTGTTATCCTCTGAATAGTTGCTCAGACTACAGGCTTTAGGCTTGCAAAGTCATTAGACAATACAAGCTTTAGGTTGTTTCTTTACTTCAATTGCTATTGTCTCAGTCTGTGTTCCTCCAAATTAGCCTGTTGCTTATGGGAGTGAGGTGGAGGTTGTTTTTGTCTCCCAGCCCCCACACTGCTGCCTCACTGTGGGGAAGAGTATAGCTTCCATCCTGTATTTTATCTAATTCTAAAATGGTGTGTTCTTTTGTTTTTTGAAGTTTCAAATATTATATATCAAAATGAAAAAAATTAAAAATAGTATGTATCAACTGGGCTAACTTTAAGACTCAGAGTATGTACATTGCAATTACTTTCTCATTCAACGTAGACAAATACTGGGTCATCCACCCACATGTTTCTCCTCTTCCACCTTGTGATCTACTGCATATGCTTCTGATTAGATAAATTTGATTAGGACATGGTTTGTGGTAATTCATGAAAATCTTAATGATTTACCCTGGTTCCAAATGTCAGATATGTGCAAGGGATATAATTTAGTGGCAAAGCATCTGCCTGGCAAGTGCAAGTCATAAGTTTGATTCCTGGTACAAAAAAAAAAAAAAAAAAAGAATTTTGTACCAGATTTCAGATACATAAGCACGACACACTCCTGACTATGAACTCACTTTCTTCCTTTTGATATTAAAAACCTCCAATAATAAAGGAAAACATAACTCCCAACCTGCTAGATGTCCAATATGCTAAGTTTATGCTCCCCATAATCAAAGAATGAATTCTGAGGAACAATAGAGGTTCAGAGTAGGAAATTTTATTGAGAAGTGACAGCTTCTGAAAGTGACAGGAGCAGACTCAGAAAGTGTGTTGCCATGGACTCCACTTTATGGATGAGTTTTTATAGAGGTTTTGAATGAGATGGGTTCAAAATCATGAGGTAGGTACAATGTGGAACAAAACTACAATTATTCAGTAAGATTACAGTTGCTTAAGTAACAATGAGCCATTGAGAAAAGTTACACAGCAAGGTTATATGGAAAGAAAAAGGGCCTTTTTTTGAAGCAATGGGTCAGGAGGTCCTGGTTACCCAATCAGGTAACTGATGCCTATTTAGAATATTGATTATAGTATATTGTTTATCCCTCAAGAAGATATATAAGTGTAGTCACTGCATCCTTATCTTGAGATTTGGTCTTCAACAAATGCACCTCCAGCCACAGTTTAATGTGTTCTTACCTTCTGCACTGACTGCTTTGAGGACCTAGCCCTGTGTGACTGTCTATAATTTTCTACTTAACTGTCTCAGCCAGTCATCTGAGTGCTGTCTTTTGAAAATTCAAGAAGATATTACCCCTAGAGTGTATACACAAGAATCAAAGAATGGTATCTCTTGAAAGTCAGTCAGTGCCATTGTTCATTTCATAGGCAGAGAAATAGAACCAAAGAGATTAAGAGACTCACTTTGGGATGAGGGCTTAACTCAATTGCATAAGCACCTGCCTGGCAAGTGTGAGGTCATGAGTTCAATCCCTGGTACCACAAAAAAAAAAAAAAGAGACTCACTTTATTTTATTTAGGAGGCGTGAAGAGATTTATTAGGTAGAATTTAAAGTATCGACTCAAAGGAAGTAGAGGGCTGGACCTCCAGAGAGAGGCTTAGTATAGTCTGGAGCTGGGAATATTTATTATTTTTGGCAAAGAAATTTATAAATCTATAAAAAAATTTGAACCCAGTTTAACATAGGTGGAAAGATAATAAATGGCTCATTTAACAGGTGAAAAGATGATCCATTTCCAGGAGAAAGGCAAGGGCCAGCCTGTTATTTTTTTGTTTGTTTGTTTTAAAGATGAGTGATTTAAGATGTTTAACCTAAAAACACTCTTTGAGTTTGCTTTTCTTAAGGTCAGGTTTGTGTTCTTATCAACTAAACTACTTTATAAACATACAATATGTCTAAGGCATTTTGGGTATGATGGGCCAGAAAGAAAAGAAGTCTAAATGACTCTAGGGAGTTCAGTACATATTTGGACAACCTTATGTAACTCTGTATCCTGAAGCTGCAGTCTTCTTGCAAGTAAAATTTATAAATTATGATTTTCCTTATCTCCTTCTTTCCTTGTGTATTTCTTCTATGCAATCGCATTTCTCCCCCAACCCTTTGATTCCTTATTGTTAATGCATACAGAGGGACCAAAGACCTATCTTAGGTTATTTCAGGCTGGAGTGGGCACTGATTCTGCCTCACCAGGAATCAAAACAAGAGACTTACTGTTGATGACCTGTTCTGTCTTAGGCAGACCCCTCTCTTAAGGGAAGAATGTTGACTATTCCCTATTCTAACCAAACCTACAGAAGTGAGCTGTGCTTTATACCACTCCCCTCTGCCCTCTGTTCCATTTCTTTATCCCAGTTATGTTAGCTTCTAGGGCATTCAACAGAATACTATAAGCTGGATGGATACAGAAATGTATTTCTCACATCTTCGTCAGTCTGAGCTATGATTCTGGCGAGACGTGTATTTCTAGTCTGCAGATAGTCACCTCTGCACATGAGCTTTCTTCTCTGGGGGGAGAGGAGAGAGAGAGAGATCCCAAGTGTCTCTTCCTCTTCTCATAAAAACATAAATTCTATCAGATTAGCACCCCATGATTACAACCTCATTTATCCTTAATTACCTTCCCAAAGGCACTGCCTCAATGAGAATTAGGGCCTCAACCTATAGATTTGAGGGGAACACATACCAGTCTGCAACTAGTAATACTTTTCCTAATAATACTATTCTTTCCAGCCTCATACATCTTATTACTTAGTACACTAATTCCAACTCTTTTTTCTATATAAATGATGTGACATATGAAAGTGATATAGTGAATATAAGAAAATATATTTGGAAAGCAACAGAAATGTTTTTGAATACAGTATGAAGATTTCTCAATACAGTGTATATATGAAGAGTTATGAAAAGTAGTTTGATTAAAAGTGCACTTAAATAAAACTGTTGTATGAATACTTAGAATAACACAAAATTTTTCTTCTGTTCCAGATGCTCAGGGGAATATTGTGACAAAAATGGAAAATAATATAATGTTTTATTCCAAGAGTAATACTGAAGATGTACTAAGGCTACATTTATGGACAAGTGACACAATAAAATCATCGTTTTGTGTTAGTGCATCTGCTCAAGTTTCTCTTGTACATGTTTTTGACAATGGGACAATACAACCACAGGAATATCCCTTATTTCTAGAATTGCAAAGCGTAGCTTTCAAAATGAAAGACAAGTGCTCCTACCTGATGTTTTATGATAATATTTTCAATTCTTTTTACTTTCTGGACAAAGGAGACAGTCTGAGAGCTTGGGCTGAAATAATCTATCCAGAAAATACTGGTCTAGATATTATTGTGAAAGTCTATGGTCCACAAATACTAGAATATGAAGAATCCTCTCACCATGAAATTGCCTTAGGATACTGCACTAACACACTGGTGAGTTAATATTTTACATTTCTTCATTTGATTGTAATGAATGTAAAAGCATAATGTTCAATATTTATATTTTAATATATAGATAGTCACTGTGAGTTTAACTTGGAAAATATTGAGGAATGTGTGAGTTTCTAAATAAATTAAAATATGATAAGCCATTCATTCCTAAGGAAGATAACAGAGACCACATGTAGTCCCCAAATTCACACACTTATGACCCCCCACCCCGGATACCCCTAGAGTGTACTTGATGTCTCTCAGCCCAGTCCAGTGGCCAGTCAAGAGGTACCATCCCAGGCTACTATAGAAAAAATAGCTTAAGCTGCTTGGCTTATAACAACAGACATCCATTTCTTACAGTCTGGAGGCTGACAAGTCCCAGATCAAGGTGCCAACAGGTGACATCTCTGTCCAATAAGGAAGTGCTTTCTCAGAGGTAAAATCTTTTTACTGTGTTTACACAAGATGCAAGAGGTAAGGCAGACCACTGGGGCCTCTTTTATAAGAGCACTAATCACATTCATGAGCTCTGCCTTCACGACTCAATCATCTCCCAAATGTCCTCCCTGCTAATGCCACTATATTTGTGATTAGGTTGCAACATATAGATTTTGGGGAGCACAAAGATTCTGATGTTAACACTGCTATATCAGTACATGTATAAATACTACAAATACAAAGAAGTATGCACAAGCCCAAAGCTAGGCGTGGTGACAAACACCTGTACCCTCAGCTATTCAAGAGGTTGAAGAATGTGGGTCACCTGATCCTAGGAGTTTGAGGTCAGCCCTGGCAACATATTAAGACCCTCCCCAAAAGCATTATACATATTATAAGGATACAAAGATACCTAAGATATGTCAAACAAATGTATTTAATATGATGTGGATGTCTCTTGTGGAAGGAAAATGTGGAGAAAGTAAAATAAAATATATAAAATGATACTGGATGTTGTGCCAAGACACTATATATATATATATATATATATATATATATATATATATCTCAAAATAAGTGACCAGTGATAACATAACATCAAAATTTGTGTTTTAATAAAACAATGAATCTGTTGTTTAGTATCCAATGACATCAAGCAAGTTTTTAAATCTCTTGGTGCCTTAGTTCTATCCTCTATAAACTGGGAGTGATAGTAATAATATCTACCTCATAAAGTTCCTATAAGAATTGAATGAGGGGATAAGTATGTAGCTCAGTGATAGAATGCTAGTTCAGTTTGCAAGAGGCCCTGAATGTGATCCTCAGAAATGCAAAACAAAAATATATATATTATATAAAATATATGTTATATAGTATATATTACATAATATATTATATAATATATTTCTATTATATAATATATGCATATGACTTCTAATAATATCTGACATGTAGTATTATGACTTGTATCTAGTGTCCCCGCAAAGCCTCATGCCATCATAGCTAGGGCTTTTTGAAGGTGGCTGGATCTAGGATGTGTGATGCTGAGATAAAGGATGTAATGTTGGGTTTGATTCATGGTATGATGTTAGCATTAAAATGATAAAATATAAGGAACAGAAAGATGGCTGCTGTTGTCACTTGTTGCTTATAGCTCACTGCCTTTGCTGCCTTCTGCTTGCAGTGAACTGTTTTTTCTCCTCTGTGGTGCCCCTCTGCCATGCCACCCTGCCTCAGAGCCTACCAATTATGGACTGAAACCTTTACAAACTGTGAGCTAAATAAACCTTTCCTCCTTTAACTTTGGGTGTTGGGTATTTTGTCTCAGCAATGAGAAAAGTAACCAAGACTTATGGTAACCACTACCTGTATCCACTACTATTCTATCACTACTGCCACCGTATTTCACCAATTCTAAGGCATGTGACTTTTTTTATATCTAACATCTCTGAAATCAAGACGTTGTGCTAATTGCAACTCAATATTTGGTGAGTCCTCACTTTCAAGTTAAATATATGTATATGCACAAACTTCTCATTCACCGTTTGAACAAATAGCTGTGTAACCCACATGCTTATCAAGAAGGAGCACAATATCAGCCCATAAAGTTTTTTCAGACCCCTTCCCAGTTAATCTCTGTCCCCATTTCTTAGAAACAACTCTTCTGGTTTTTTTCCACCAGATTAGCTCTGCCTTTTGTAATACTCCAAGGAAATGGAATTATACAATAAAACACTTTTCATACTCAGTATATTTTTGTGATTCATCCATGTTGCTGTATCAATAATTCATTTCCTTTAACCACTGATAATGTTTCATTTTATGAATATATTCAGCTGGATATCCAGTTCCTGGATCTTTAGAGTCATTATGAAAAGAGATATGGTGAATGGTGTTTCACACGCCTTTTCAGGAGCAGGTATTTTCATTTTTCTTGACTAACACAGTAGTGCAATTGCTGGAGCATAGAGCAGGAAAAGGCTAAAAGAAACTACTATATACTTTTCAAAAGTGATTGCAACATGTAAAACTCCCGTCGTTAATGTACAAGAGTCCCTTCTAGTAGAACATGCTCCCAGTCACCCAACAGCTGTTTCCCATTACCTGGCCTAAAGCACTCCCCACGGCTTGCCTTTCACATCACCTGCGATTTGAGCCATCTTATTTATTTTCATGCTTTTGAATGGTTTGAGTTAGCTTTATATTCTGGGTATTAGTCATTTATTAGATGTATGCTTTACAAATATTTTCCCCGAATATGCTGGTTGTCTCTTCACTCTTGTTTGCTTTGCAGAAGTGCTTGTTTTTAGTTTGATGCAGTTCTATTTGTCTATGTTTGTTTTCATTGCTCATGGTTTCATTTCATCAAAGAAATTACAGACCAGACCAAAGTGTTTTCTTCTAGTAATTTTATTGTTTCAGTTCATTTTGAGTTGATTTTTATATAGGAGTGTAATTTCATATTTGTGTATATGGATATCCAGTTTTCCCAACATCAGTTATTGAAGAGACTGTCCTTTCCCCATTGTGTATACAATAAACAATATACAATAAACAAAATATGAAATAAACAAAGGTAGTAAATACAGTAAATTTGACAACTGATTGTAAATGTATGGGCTTTTTATTCTGTTTCATGAATCAGCAGATCTATTTTTATTCCAGAACTACATTGTCTTAATTGCAATTGCTTTATTATATGCTTGAAATCAGAGTGTGTGATGCTTTTGGCTTTGTTCTTTTGCTCAGTAATTTATTGGGAACCCGGCCAAGAGTCCCAATTTTCTGTCTCTAGGATGCTGCAAGAAAAATAAAAAACAGAGACAAGTATCATATTCCAACAATGGCTGGAAAATCAATGTCTCTGGATCTGACTTCCTCCACTTCCACTATTTATTCAGTGTATACAGTGACAAGTGGGGGCTAACAATGGATTACAATTCATCCAAGACTCAACTCCAGAAGGCGTAGATAATCTCATGTTTAGAAGTATCTTGACCCAGAGTATAATCCTGTGATGATTTAAAAAGATGTAGATTATCTTATGTTTAGAAGTATCTTGTACTTGAGTATAATCCTGAGATGATTTAAGAAGGCATAGATGATTTTATGCCTTCAGTGGGAACTCTTAGATGGGTGGTACCAATAATGCCAATTCTTCCTTTTATCCCATAGGAAAATATGTAAAATTAGCCAATGTGAATTTGTGGTACCCATCAAGAATTTTGGCTATTTGGGGTGCTTGTGATCTCATACAAATTTTAGGGTTGCTTTTCCTGTATCTGTTGTGATTTTAGTGAAAAATAATATTAGAATTTGTTATAGAGATTACATTGACTTTGTAGATCACTTTGAGTAGTATGGACATCTTTTCTTGCATTTCTATCCTTTCTGTATTAGAGAGAAAAATAAAACAGCAAGACAAAACAAAACAAATTCCTATAAAAACATGAAATCAAAAACTCATATAAAACCACAGTACAAGGTGATCTACAATGATTACTGTGTTGTTTCTTATTATTATCTTCAATAGAATTGTCAATATCATCAGGTATAATTGAATATAGCAGTATAATTGAACAAAGCAGTACATAACAACATTAGTAAAAATAAAACATTGTAGACAGTATAAAACTTCAAAGACAGGTAATAATCAAACTAGAGTGGATATTCTAGTGAATCTTGTCATCTTCAGTGCAGTTGCCTATACTCTCAGACTTGATATTATCAATCATAACAGCTTTGAATAAAATCTATCAATACAAAACAGCGATCTAACTGACCAGATTCGATTACGATCAGTCATGGTAAAACAGTGTAGGTTATACAGAGCTTTATATTAAGTCAATAGGAAATTAAAGATGATTACCGTACTATATCCTTATTTTATCCCAAATCATTATTTTTGCGATAACTGTCTGTGCCCTCAAATCTAATAAAATGACTGGAACAAAATATAATACATGTAAGCAAAGTGGTGTGAGTAACGTGGGTTTTAAATCCTGGTGCACTATTAACAATATACTGTATCAAGGCCATCTATGTTAGAGATTCTAGCCATCCTTCTTTGGCTTATTTCTGCTATGCTATTTTTCTGCCTTTGTCTACTTTTCTCCTTCATTCTACTGCCTGCCCCATTCATTGAGATCTTTCTGCCACTGTTCCTAAAATCCTGGCATTTTTTTTCTCTCTCTCTAGAATGTCCTTCAGTGTTCTCTGTAGGGTTGGATTGGGGGTCACAAACTCCCCCAGTTCCTCTTTGTCATGGAAGCATCTTGTTTCTCCATTAATTTCTAGTGACAGTTTTGCAGGATACATCAATCTGGGCTGGAGGTTACTTTCTTTCAGGGCTTGGAATACTTTGCTCCAAGCTCTTCTTGATCTGATGGTCTATGTTGAGAAGTCGGCCATGATCTTGATGGGCTTACCTTTATAGGTAATCTGTTTCTTTTCTCTGAGAGCTTTTAATATTCTGTTTTTATATTGAATTTCTGGTATCTTGATTATTATATGTCTGGGTGTAGCTCTGTTTTGGTTGTAGGTGGCTGGAGTTCTGTATGCCTCACATAACCGAATGTCATTTTCTTTTCCCATGCTTGGGAAGTTTTCCTTAATTATTTCCATGAATAGCCTTTGTAATTTGCCTGTTTGTATTCCTGTTTCTTCATTCACATTTCTTATTCTTAAATTGCAGATTCTCTTGTCATCTTCTAGCCTTTGTATCGTTACTGCCTGTTTCCTTGTTATTTTTAAGAGATCTTTCCTTTCGTGATCACACATTGCAAACTTGTCTTCAAGTTTTGATAGTCTATCCTTAGCTTCTTTTAAGGAGTATTGCCAGCTTTCAATGGAGTTTTTAATTTCCTGGTAATCTCTTTGAATCTGCTTCATGTCTTCTATATTTTGTTTATTTTCTTTATCAAATGTTTCTCTCCCTTTTTTTGTGTTCCTCCTTTCTTCCATCTGTATGTTCCTGAGAGATGCTTAGCATTTCTTTTATTGCTCTACTCATATCTTGTTTTACCTGATTTAATATTTCAGTTTTGAGCTCATCTACAAGGTTCCAAAGATATCTCTTAATGTCCATTGAAGCCATGTCTGATGTTGCATGTTTGCCGCCCTCAGTCTCCTTTGTTTTTCCCTCTCCTGGATCAGTGCTCTCAGGGTTCTGGGCTGGGGGCCTCCTCTTGCCTCTCTCTCCTGTCATGGTCCCAGCCTCCTCCACCCAGGTGTTCAGTGGAGGTCCCAGCCCCCTTCCCTGTCAGCCACGGTTCCTCCAAAGCATTCTGGCAAGGGACCTCTGCCCTCTCCTGCCTGCTCCTGTCACTGAGGAGTAAGCAGGGGCCCCTCCCCACCAGGCCTGCCAAACTTCAGGGGCCTTCACCAGGTTAGTGCATGCTAGGTGCAGGGAATCGATTTGGGATGGCTCATGGGTCCCGGCCAGGGGCACAACCCAGTCCAAGCAAATCACACGAATCTGCTCTGGGGAGGGAGCAACCAACTGAAGTCACTGTGGCTCCCAGTTCAGGCTCCTCCTGCCTGATTCCAACATGTTGCCCATTTGGTTGTGCCCTTCCCATGGCAGAGGTCTCATTCCCAGCACTACCATGGATTAACGAAGGTCTCTTCACCCGCTCCACTCTCCATTGGGCTCACCAACCCCCGACTTCAGCATGGCTGTGGCTCCTGTGAGTGGCAGTGGGAACGAGTTTGGGCGGCTCTGCTGGCCAGCACAGATTCAAGCTGCCACAAATTCAGGCTGGTGCAAACTTGGCGGGTCACAGCAAAAATGCTCTGTCCCATAATTTTAGCTGTTCTAATTGTAGTCCCAAGACTGCATGTTTGATGAGCTTTTTTATGTTTTAATTTCTTCCTGTGTCAAGAGGAGCCTCCTCCCTGTCTGGATCTCTCCAGGATGTTTTATTCTGGTATATGAGTTGTTTCCCCCACGGGGCTTTGTATTTTGTTGCTCACTGATTGGCCATCTTTAGCTCCTCAGTATGGACATTTTAAAAATATTAATTCTTTGAGTACATAGATATGGGACATCTTTCCCATTTATATTTTCTTTAGTTTCTTTCATCAGTGTTTTATTGCTTTTAGTATATATGTATACCTTTCACCTCTTTAATGAAATTTACAACTAAGTATTTTGATAATATAAGAAATAGGATTTTAAAAATTCTTTTTCAGATAGTTCATTGTTAGTATATAGACATGCTACTGATTTTGTTATGTTGGTTTCTCATCCTGAAGCTTCTTATTGTGGTTTTATTGAGCATTCCCCTGACACTTGTCTAATGACTAGTGATATAGACCACTTTTTCAAGTGTTTGTTTGCTATCTTTAAATCTTTACTAAAGTATCTGTTCCAATCTTTTGCTTAGCTTTAATGGATTGTCTTCTTATTAACAAGTAGCAAGAATTTTAAAATACATAGTCTACATATAAATAGGTTATTAGATATGTGTTTTGAAAATATGTTTACCAACACAGTGGCATATATTTTCATTCTTATAATGCATTTCTTTTGAAAGCAAAAGCTCTTTACAAAATCCAATTTATTGCCTTTTTTCTTTTACATCAAACCCAAATCAGTAAAATTTTCTTATTTTTCTGTGTATATGTAACCAACCCTTTCAGAAGTGTATGTTGTAAAGATTGCCCTTTTCCTTAGAATTTGCCTTAGCACTTTCACAAAAATACAATTCATCCTTTGGATGGGAGTTGGACTCTATTCAGTTCAGTTGATGTACATGTTCATCTTGATGTCAGTATTGCAGTGTCTTGACTACTGTAGCTTTATAATAGTTTTTGAAATTCAATTGTGTCCATTTTCAAAATTTATTCTTCTTTTCAGTGTACAAATTTGAGTGTTGTTTGTTAGTTTCACTCCCAAGCATCTCAAATTTTTGATATTATAAATGGAAGTGTTCGTATTACTCATCACTATTATGTGGAAATATGATTGATATATATGTTCATATATGATATATGCAATATGTAATACATGATATACGATGTGATACAGTGATACTTTGGTTCACAAATTTAAGTATTTCCCTGATTCTATCACAAACAAAATTGCATGAGGACCAAATCAAATTTCCCCATTAGGTCAATGCTGAAAGTAGCTATTGAATTTGATTTGTTCTCATCCAATTTGGTTGGCAATCATAATCATGTAAAGATTAAATTTGTTGGGCTGTGGGTTTAGCTCAGCAGCATAAGTGCCTGCCTAGTAAGCACAAGGTCGTGAGATTGACCCCCGGTACCAAAAAAAGAAAAAGAATTAAGTTTGTTAACTGAGGTACCACTGTATTATATTTGTGTGATATATATGACATATATGATAGGTATGATATATATTACATGCATATCATACATAGATGTGTGTCAAATATACAATATATATGGCATACATATGATATAGACAATATGAGATATGTATTACATACAATAGACATAATATATAGACTATATAGGTGATATATCATTAATATGTAAACTGTATAATACATGATTATATGATACACATAATATAAGTCACATATGCATATCATATATGTGACATGTATATGATGTATGTGACATACGTGATATACATGATATATCATATATTATATGTAATACAAGATATATATGGTATAAATGATGTTTATATGATATGTATGATGTGTATATTTTATATATAAGATATATCATGCATCTTTGCTAAACTTATTTGTTATTTCAAGCAGTTTTATGGTAAATTCCTCCACTTTTACATCATCAGTATGTAGTATATTCCTTTCCAGTCTATATCTTTTTATTTCCTTGTTTTGAACCACTTTGAACCTTCAGGATAGTGTTGATTATAAGAAGTAAGAAGGGTGAGACTTGGCTTCTTATTAATCAGGAAGCGAGCAATCAGACTTTCATGATTGTTTCACATTTAAAATAACTATATCAGTTTCCTTTTTCTTTTTCCAGCATTACCATTTTTAATTTTAACTTTCTTTTGCCTTATGTTTTAGATGTTTTCTATGTGCACTAATTATTGGAATTTTAAAATTTTGTTTTTGTGCTTTGGTTCCCCCCTTTTTCCCTTTAATCAGAGTATATAATCTATTTGCACTTAATGCCAGTAATGGTATATTTGGGGGTTATCTTCTATTTATTTGTCGTTTTAATTTTTCAATCTTTACACATTCTTTTTTATCCTTTCCTTTTCTATTAGTTTAGCAGTTGTATGTTCTATTTCCAGTCAGATTTCTTTAGATATTCTCATATGAATTTTTAATTTACACAAGTCTAAATTTAAATATTTTACTCCTTTTCCAATTCATATGTTATTGTAGTCATAGATTTTAATTTCATTTTGTTTTCACATTATAGGTAACATTATTACATTTTTATACAGTAATGTTTACCTACCTGTCTTTGTTAGTTTTCTTTCATTGCTGAAACAAAATACCCAACACCCAAAATTAAGGAAGGAAAAGTCTATTCATCTTACAGTCTGTGGAGGTTTCAGTCCATAATCAACTGGCTCCAAGGCAGGGTGGCATGGCACAGGGGCAACAGTTGAAGGTGGCAGAAGGCAGCAAAAGCAGCAGAAGCAAAAGCCAGGAAAACAAGTCTTTTCTCTTTCCTTACATTATAAGCAGGCTACCGCTCCCCTCCCCTCCAAAGGGCAGGGGTAGCATTCACACCACCTCTGTGCTCTCCTCCTGCACAGGCTGAGAATGTTTACAAAGTATAGACCTTGGCTCCCTGCTGAGTTGCCATAGTTAAACTTCTAAACTTCTGGTTGACACGTGTGTCAAACAATAGGCTATCCTATGTTTATCTTATTTTTTAAATCTAAGTCACCTATCTCGTATTTCTTTACTTCTGCTTTAGGTACATCCTTTATCATATATTTTAGTGAAACATGATTTAAATACCCAATACTTGTTCATCTTAAATATCTTTATTTCAACTTCATTTTTAATCTGCATGTTAGAGAAACATTTTTCTGGATATAGAATTCTAAGTAGACTATTTTATTAAAGCACATTAAAAGTTGGGCGTGATAACACACACCTATAATCCCAGCACTCAAGAGGCTGAGGAAAGAGGATCAATACAAATTCAAGGCTGCCTGGGCTATATAATAAGATCCTATCTTGAAAAAACAAAAATAAATAAAAATAACAAAAACAAAGCACATTAAATAGTTCCATAATGTAGCTGTTTTCAATGTTTATAATCTAAGACAATGTACAGATATGTAGGTTGAATTGCAAACCCAAATTTGAATACCATTTAAGTGGCAACAATGATCAAAGCTTAGAGACTATGTCTATTTTTTTACAAAAGGTAATGTAAAACTTTTAGAGGCTGATCATAAGCAACAGTACTCTCATAAAGCTATTTGTATCATGCATAAAGAAAAAGATGATGTACATAAAATACAGATATAAATCTTTTCCTTAAATGTGTAAATACATTTACTTTTAACTTAATGAACTCCATAGCCTTCAATTTTATCAAAACAGATTGCATAGTTTGTGTTATACTAGTTAGCATCCAGCACTTTATCTCATAAATACATTTTTACCGCTGTTTTTATAGGCACACAATCTATTCTACTAAGAATGGATTGGCTGAACCAAGTTTAAGTGATCCTTTCTAAAGGATATAATACACACAAACACACAACTACCAAACATAAATATAGGGCCATAAAATTGTATTTATATACTTTTAAAACACAGAGCTTATAATTTTCTGTGTCTACTATCAGGTGTGCTTTATAAATGGCTTTTATTCTGAGCAGACAGCAACCTTGTGGGATGCTGAAGTGAAACATGTCCCAGTGGAAAGAAAATAGCAAGGACTTATGCAAAATACAGATGGAGTATTTTTAAAAATTACTCAAAGCCACAGTGGAAAATTTCAGACAAGTAATTCCATGTAGTCTCAAGTTTACAATGTAATAACCGTAATCTAGCAAGAAATTTTTAAAAGTTCAAAGGGAAGGATAACAGAAAACAGAAGAAAGTTAAAATTTCCTAAACCTAGGAGATAACTGAAAATAAAAATAATAATATTGCAGTTACAAAGTCAAATGAGGAGGGAGAAGAAAGAAATATAACAAGATAAAGATGATATTAAAGGAGAAAATACCAAAAAAGTTCACAAACTTACGTAGATATAATTATTTTTATGAAATAGAAAAGAAATATGAAATGATGTTAAGAATATAATCCTTTTTACTTAAAGATTTAAATGTCTTGAAAGTTTATATTGTGTCCTAGGAAAATTTGATTTACAACAATCAACACTGTCACATATCTTAATGAAGTTGTTTTATGTACCTGGATGTAGAAAGCCAAATACTACTAAAGTTGGGTCCCCTGTGCCAAATTTTTCTGCTTTTCATGAACTTTAATTTTCTTTTTCAGTCAATGATCTTTTATTCAAATGTCAATTATGAAGGAGTAGAGGACTACTTCAGCTTTCAGTAAGTATGATTTTAAAAAGAACTTTTAAACATATTACTCAAGTTATTAATGTATTGGTATTTTTATTTTAATGGCTTCATTACCCTTTAAATTTCCAAATTTAAAATTTCCAAATTGATGTGAAATTAGTATTTAACTGTATAAAAAAGTGAAATATTCTTTGTAGCTCAATAGAAAATGACCTAGCTGAAGGTTGTCATTCACCCTAATGAAAATGCAAGCAAAGAGCTTGCACTGGTCACCTGTCCACTTAGAACAAATAGCTGAGATCATTGGCTTATAGGAGAAAGTTGATTTGGGCTTATTGTTTTGGAGCTTCAAGTTCATGACTGAGCAGTCCTGATGCTTTTGGGACCCTGGCAAGGCAGCACAGCTTGGCAGGAGCCTGTGTTAGAGCAAACCTCTCACCTAATGAGCCCAGCACCAAAGAGGAAGAGACTGGTCTTTCTAAACCCCCTTTGCAAGTTCCCCTCCATAAGCTGGAGACCTCTCCTAAAAGTCCACCAGCTCCCAGTAGCACCATCCTTGGAACCAAGCCTTAAACACAAAGTCCTTTGGGGATACCTGCCCTAACCAAAGCAAGGCTATTTTTTAATTCAATAGTCTTAAGGCATGTTTTATCATTATTTCCCATCTCAATGTCTCTACATTTCTACCCTTAAGCAAAAACAAGAACGCTAATGGGTTAGTCAGCTTTCCATTGCTGTGATGAAAATACCTGAGATGAACACAAAGGTTCTAAGGTTTTGGTCCATGATCACTTAATTCTATTGTTTTAGGAACTGTGTTGAGAAAATACTTCAGAGCAGAAGGGTGTGGAAAATAAAAGCTGCTCGATTCATGGCAGCCAGGATGCAGGGAGAGACAGGGGGGCAGGGAGGAAGAGAGTGGGGGAGAGGGAGAGGGAGAATGCAGTCCCCAAGAGCATGCTCCTGAGGACCCACTTCCTTCAAGTTGATCCCACCTTCAAAGTTTCCTTCACTTTCAAATATCTGATCACATCATAACCTATCAGTGGATTAATCCATTGATGAGGTCAGAAACTTCATGATTCAAACATTGCTGCATGAGGGCCAATCCTTCAACATATGAGTCTTTGGGTTACCGTTCAGATCCAAAGTATAGTATGTAGCGTCATGGAAAGTCTTTATGAGTAATCAGATAAAACACTACTCTTGACTCTAGGACAAGGTGGTCCCAAGGCACTTTTTCTGGAGAAAAATAATCAACCTGGAGTTCTGTGTGTACTGATCAGCTTTTCATTACTACAACAAAGTACCTGATACAGGCTACTTTTGAAGAAGAGGAAATTTATTTAGCTCACAGTTTTGAAAGCTGAACGTCTAGATAGCAGAGCACAGACTTGGTGAGGGCCACCCCTTATCTGCACCACCTCAAAGCAGATAGTATGAGTAGGAGCAAGTAGAACTACATCTGAGCAAGCCGGGTGGGCCACGCTTGCTCCTTTGATAACAATCCTCTCTCAGGAATCATCTCATGCCTTCCCGATCTAAGGACCTCCCACAAGGCCCACCCATTAAAGGTTCAGCAGTGCCACCCACTGTTGCCATCCTGTCAACCAAGCTTTGAATTGCATGAACCTTCTGGGTGTGGGAACACACTGAAACCACTTCCAAATCATAGGCCCATGTGAAGGCGTTTTAATATTATCACTATGATACATTTTTCAGAAAAACAGCATTTTTGTGTAGGAAAATAAACCTGTTTTTGTCTGGCATGCTACTACACCAAGCACATTTGAGTACCACGAACAAAGCACTCTCCAGAAATTCAAAATAACAAGAAAAGAGTAAGTGTTAGAGTATTCCGGCACAAGAGAGAAGCAAAAGTACAAAATGAACAGGTTGACTGAGTTGAGGTTGTGGAAAGGAGCACACAACCCATGGCGGCCGGGCCTTCTCCTTCAACCAGATACAGAAAGGCAGAGAGTTACATGAACTCTGATGGAAGTGGCATATGGGGCGGATATTGATGACATGTGAAGAACCGTCTGGAATTCTGTGTGTGTGCAAACAGGAAAGGGGGTTGCAATTAGGGCTGAAGAAGAACAGGAAGTGGTAGGCGTTCCTACTTTGGCCTTCCACCACATTAGACCACCGCCATAACTGCGCAGTAATTTATACTAGGGCAAGAACCTTTCAGTAAGTATGAGAAAGAGCACACACTGCTGTCATGGAACATAGCTCCAGTGGGAAATAGCAAGTAATCAAATCAATGAGGTAGCTCCAAATACTGAAAAGTGATATTAAGAAGGGAAAACTAATGTACGAGAATAGTGAATAGGAGGGGCAAGAAGATGACTCTGCAGAGCAGCCCGAGAGGCTCGAGTCCCGTAGGCCTGTGGCTTTTTTCCTTATCCTTCTACTGATCTGAGTTCCTCTGGGTATTTTTGGCTTTTTTAGATATTTACTGCAAATTATGTTTCTGTTGAATGCCTAGAATATTTGGGGTAGGTTTTTTTCCTTTCAAAAAGTAAAACCAGTTTTTTAAAAAGTGAATTAACAAGGGGATGTGAATCGATCTTTCAAAACTTCTGTTATTCTGAGCCCCTCTCATTTTGAACACAGAATGGTTCCATCTGACCTCCCTCTGCATTCCGGTGAAATCATGTGATGCAGCTTAGTGGGGTCCAGAAACCTAAGTAGTCTTCGTACTTCCAGAGGAGGCGTACAGGAAAGGAAATCAATAGGGCTGGAGTTAGAATGTAGCAGCTACTACCTTGTAATACCATCCAGAACAGGCAGGTCAAGATGTCCACACAAAACTTTGAAATAGGAGTAGGGAGGTTTTACATGCCAAAAGGATGCTCTTTCTGTTTTCCACTGTGCCAGTGACATGATGGCCAAAACATGGGACACTTCACAATGTGACTGTAGTGCATTGTTGCTTTCACACCAGCAGCCAGCTGTTAGCACGGGCACCACTGGCCAGCCCTCTGCAGTTCCTCACAGCTTCAATCCTATCGTGACCATGGAACCTGACATTTGCTAAACAGACTGTTATGTGTACTGCTGTCATCATTTTAGAATAACCTATGTGAGCTGTTTTTTCCTAGATACGAGAACATGGGTAATGTATTCGTTCAACTTCGGCCTAGTCAGTATGAGAATGTATGTCAGGTGACCCAGAAGGTAAGTGACATGGGTGGTGCCAAACTGAGTAATACAATGCTCCTTTCCTCTACCTAGTAATGTCTCACTATCAAGATAAAATCAGTTTATTTTGACAGCAGAAGATAGAATTTCTGTTTTCTGTTAAGTTTATCACCTAAAGTGGAACATATAACCATATACAAAAACATAAAAAGCATTAATTTTTGAAAGTTTAAAGATAAATCAAACTGTGTAAATGAAAACTGAAATTAGTTTGGTACAAAGTTTGGTGTGGTTTGTTAAAGAACTGCCAATCATGTCCCTATCTAGTCTACATTTATTCAGTCAAAGGGATTCAATCATTTATTCATTTAAAAATGTACAATACACCTATTACATTTTGGTGTTTCAGTCTGTGTGCTAGGTAACGGGAGTTACTAAGATGCGAAGGTCCCTAGAGCCAAACACAAGTTAGCTTAAAGGAATGTGATGCATAGTTACCAAATAGTCCAGGAGAAAGCGTGCACAGCGTTGGCTGGGAGGCAAAGAGTGAAAAGAAAGTGATATACTAAATGAATGTTGCAGGCCATGCAAAGGACATTTCAGGAAAAAGTAGAAAGAAGTGGAGTAGTTGGTGTGTTCAGGATTCCTTAAATATTATGAAATTAAACATAAACTCTTAACAACCCCACCTACCTTGTATCTGTGAAGTGCATAAAGGAAGCCTCTCCTCGCTGCTGCCTCTCGCCCTAACTAACATTCAGGAAGCAGATGCTGAGCACTGAACCAGGCATTGTGCTATATGTAGTGAATACAAAGCAAAGTAGGAACCAAGCACAGGAAGCCTGTTCCTACCAGGGCAAGGTGCCATGGGTTTAGAGGGAGCTTTAAACTGACTTGGCTGTGATCCACCCTTGAGCACAGGTGGCACATGCTGCTTCCCTGTGTACCAACAGCTCCTCTGCCGACCACATGACCAACCCAGCTTCACCTGCTTAGACAGTAGGACTTTGCAAGTGTCATCCTAGTCCAGGTCTGTGTTCCCAGCCTTCAGCTGCTTGACCTATTAATTTGTGGATGCCTTGTGGCACCATGATTACCCTCAACCTTCTCTGACCCCGGGTTCATCAGGGTTCCTTCCCATCCTGCCCAACCCAGGCAGGGTGTTGAGTGCAGATCCCAGCTCTGCCACTCACTGCTTGGGCAAGACCCCTCAACCCTCAGGTCTGCCGGCCTCATTTGCAAGAGGAAGAAATGTAACATCTACCTGATGGGACTGTTGAGAGTGTTAAGGGAGATCATTTATGAAAAATACCCAAAACGGTGTCTGTCACAGGGTAATTACATAATATTACTGTTTTTCTCCTCTTTCCTCTTTGGAATGCCCTAGGCAAGGATAGTTTAAGTCTAATGCTCTGTGGGCCCACTGCAGTTGGCACCAAGCTGCCCACTGAAATCAAACAGAGAAATGTGCAAAGAGCCCTTTTAGGCAATAGGGAAATGTGGTTTGTAGAGGCAGATCTTCCCATTAGCCAACAAAAGCAAAACCTGTACACAGCTACAGAGTAAGCTGTTAGCCACAGGGTCCTTTCTTTGTACTCCCACACTCATAAGCAAGCGAGTCGTCAGCCTCTGAGGTAAACAGTAGAGACATAGTTCCTAACTTTGTTCTATGCAGGACCATAACCCACTGCCTTCATCAGCTATATGAATTTAGGCCCATGTTAAACCTGCTAGGAGCCTGCTGTCCTTGTTACTTGGTCTATATGACTTCCAGCAGAGCAGCAAATAGAACCAGCAACTCCAGCAAAGCTATGTCTCTCTTTTTAACCATGCACCAGGAATAGAAAATATAGAAGTATATGCCAGTCCCAGAGATCTTAGTAATTCTTTCCAAGACTAGTTTCCCCAGGGAGGGATGACTACAATTCTATCAACATTTCTGAGGTGAGAGCCATTGCAATTTTTATCTTGCCCAGAATAGCAAAAGTAATGCTGGACAGCAAGAGGAAAGCAGGAGGCATCACAGTCCTGGATTTCAAATTTTATTATAAAGGTACAGTGACAAACAGAGCATGGAACTAGCACAGGAAACAGATATGTGGACCAATGGAACAGAGCTGAAGATGGAGAAACAACCCCAGCCACCTTCAACCAACTGATCTTTGACAAAAGGGTCAAAAGCATGGGCTGGAGAAAAGATAGCCTCATTAACAAGTAGCACTGTGAAGACTAGTTACCTCCATGTAAAAGAATGAAACTGGACCCAAATCTTTAATCAGAGGACAATTAAAAGTGACAGAGTAGAGAATGTCAGTACAATACAGCTTCTCGGGGACTTTGATGCCAGAAAAACAACGACTCGTTGAAGAGAAAAAAGAAATAGATCTCCAGGAACCTAGAGGAAGTTGACAGGAAATCTAGAAACTGTAAAGAAGCTGGAGATATAGAGAATAACATGACAAAAGAACAAGACAGCCTGAAAAGCTCACCCTGGTTCCTTGTAAGGAGACCTGTCTCTGCAGACACAAGGTAATCCCAGAGAGAAACAGAAGCTCCAGAAGGAAACAACAGACTAAGCCAGCAGTGCTAGCCCCAAGAAAGCCTGCAGCTATTGAAAATTGCATAAATAGTATGAGGTTTTACTCTGGAAGTGACTCCTTCCATGCTAGAGTTAGAGAAGAAACCCAGTGTAGCACCATATTTGAGAGGTTTTAATCAGGAGCCATGTGGGGAAGGAGTTCATTGTTTAAGACTGCAGCACAGAGCAACTATCTAACAACTACTTCATGCTTTCTGATGTCACCCTACCACTGAGTGGGAAATGGCCACAAGCAACAGTCAGGGATAGGGCACCGGCTAGACATAGACACTGCCTCCCACACACACTGAAAAGTTTAAGCTCAGGCCAGGAAAGACATGGAGACCCTTCTGTGGTGAGAAGCCAGGGTGGTTGTGGCCCTCAGGATGGGGTGATTCTGAAAGTACTGTCATCAAACCCAGTGGTTTGCCTCAACCCTAACCATGCTGTCTACATGCGGCATAGAGCTCAGTGATCTGTTTGCTTTCATCATCTACCAACATGGGTAGAGATATGCTCCAGCTTGGACAGTTGCCACAGCCTGGAGTTTAAGGACAGAGGGGCCTCTGGAGCAGGGTGGGGGTACCTCACAAACCCACAGACCCTAAAGTTGGGTGAAGAAAACCTTGACTTGGGGTGTACAGAGGGACACAAAAACTGGGAGCTTCCAAAGTGAATACAGACTTTTGGAGGACATCTTTGACTGGCCATGCCCAGTGAGAAAGGCAGGGCAGGATTCAGCATTCATACACAAAAATGTGAGCGTGGTAACAAAATAGTTCTTAGCAGTGACTCACTATCCCTCTCCCATTCTAGTGGGTTCCAATATTGCAGATCTTAATCATTCATTCAAAAAGGATTTTTATTTTTTCGAGGCATGGTTTCACAATATGATTCAGCCCAAGCTGGCCTCGAACCCACAGCAATCCTCTTGCCTCAGCCTTCTGAGTGCTGTGTGTCTTAATTACTTTTCTCATTGCTAAGACAAAATACCTAACATTCAAGCTAAGGGAGTAAGGGTTTATTTAGATCACAGTTTGCAGAGGTTTTAGCCCATTGTTAGCTAAGTCCAAGACAAGGTGGCTTAGCAGAGCGGCCTCTCAGAAGGAGAAAGAGTTTGTGGTGGCAGAAGACAGCAAAAGCAAGCAAAGGGAGTGAGACAAGTCTCTTTCTGTCCTGTACATTTTATCCAGTCTACTAAAATTAGGGTGGTACCAATGCAATCAGTGAATTGATCCAGCAACCACTCACCCTTAATCAGAACCCTTATCCCAGCATTGTGCTATAGATGAATAACATACTCTAGATTCAGCCACTTCTAAAAAAAACCCAATGATTGCATGACACTTTGGGGGGAAATCTAAACACAAACCATTACACTGGGTTGCAGGTGTATGTTTCACCATGTCTGGTTTATGGAGGAATTCTTTTTGCCTAATTTAATATTTTTTTCTTCATGGATAGGGGTGGAGAGGCTCCAATTTTTTTCTTTCTTCATTTTACTGTTTTTTTTATCTTCTTCTTCTTACTTATTCTTTTCAATTAATTTTATCTAATTATATTAATTCTTCCTTCTCCTTAAATGGGGTCTTGTATCTCACTTTTCTCTCTTTTTTCTCATCTTCCTTTTTTTATTTTTCAAAATTTTTTATTCTCCTGTTTCCAACCCCCTTCCTTTACTAGTATAACCACTAAGCTTTATTAATTTTTAGATATTTAGTTAATTCTATTCTATTATTGTTATATTCTTTTCTATTGTTAATAGTGCTACAGTTGTTGCACTAGTAGGTAGTTATGTCAATATTTGCTTTGTTTCTGTGTATTACAACTATAGATCTCTAGTCTATGGTTAAGAGTGACTCAGTGGTAGCTTTTATTTTCTTCTAGTTGGTCCAGTTTGTCTTTGATTCTATCATTGCTACTAAAAGAAGGTGGCAAGGCATATTTATTGCTATTAACTGGTTTTTACTCTATGCCAGTATATGACATCTTCTCTGTGTTATCAACAAAATTGCAATTCATTTCTGGAGAACTAGATGCTGGGTCAATTACACTATACCCTTCACTCCCAAAGTAATGGAGATTGGATCCTGGGACAGAAGCAGAGGCCAATGTTTAGCCATACCTAGAGTATATCAGTGTAGAGTAGACATTAATTAAAGGGATCTCCATACTAGCAACAAAATCTTTCCACTATAATCAACCCACAAATCTCAGCATGTGCACGCACCCATGTGACACACACACACGGAACATGAGAAGACAAGGCAACAAAATACCTCCAAAAACTTCCAGCTCCCCCAAAGCTCATCAGTTGGAAGGAAATAAAAACCCAAACTGTTGAACTATGTGAAATGATAAAAAAATAGATCAATATAGTGCTTGGCAAGCTCAAGGAAAATATAACTGAACAGATAATGGATTTAATAAATAAAATGATCAGTTGACTAACAGAAGACACTAATAAAATGGCAAGTATGGGGGAGAAGACAAGATGGCCGATCAGTGAGCAACAGAATACAAAGCCTCCCGGGAGAAACAATTCATATGCCAGAACAAAACACCCTGAAGAGACCCAGAGAGAGGGAGATGGATCCTCTTGACACAGGAAGAAATTAAAACATAAAAAAGCTTGTCAAATATTTCAGGACTACAACTGAAACAGCTAAAAATCAAGGGACACAGTGTTTTCGTGGTGACTCGCCAAGTCTGTGCCAGTTTGAATCCGTGTGGCCAGCAGAGCAGCCCAAACTCATTCTTGCTGCCACTCACAGGACACATAACAGCGCTTAAGTCGGAGGTTGGTGAGTCCAATGGAGAGCGGAGCCGGTGAAGGGACATTCATTAATCCATGGTCAGTGCTGTGAGTGAGACCCCACTACCTACAGGAAGGGCATGATCAGATGGGCGACATGTTGGAATCGGGCAGGAGGAGCCTGAACTGGGAGCTACAGTGACTTCATTTGATTGCTCCCTCCCCAGAGCAGAATCTTGGGATTTGCTTGGACTGGGCCGCTCCCCTGACCGGGACCCAATGAGCCATCCTAAATCAATTCCCTGCGCCTAGCAAGTACTAACTTGGTGAAGGCCCCTGAAGTTTGGCTGGCCTGGTAGGGAGGGGCAGGCATATAGGGCCACTGCATACACCTCAGTGACAAGAGCAGGCAGGAGAGGGTGGAGGTCCCTCACCAGCGTGCTTTGTGGCCAACAGGGAAGGGGGCTGGGACCTGCACCTAACCCATGTGGAGGAAGCCAGGGCCATGACAGGAGAGAGAGGCAGGAGGAGGCCCCCATCCCAGAACCCTGAGAACCCTGATCCAGGAGAGGGAAAAACAAGGGAGACTGAGGGCAGCAAACATGCAACATCAGACATGGCTTCAATGGACATTAAGAGATATCTTCGGGACCTTGTAGATGAGCTTAAAACTGAAATATTAAATCAGGTAAAGCAGGATATGAGTAGAGTAATAAAAGAAATGCTCTCAGGAAGCATCTCTCAGGATGATACAGACGGAAGAAGGGAGGAACACAAAAAAAGGAGAGAAACATTTGATAAAGAATATAAAGAAAATATAGAATACATGAAGCAGATTCAAAGAGACTACGAGGAAATTAAAAACTCCATTGAAAGCTGGCAAAACTCCTTAAAAGAAACTAAGGATAA
>PVLA01001335.1:170074-371550 GCA_004027455.1 Hydrochoerus hydrochaeris
GTAACAATACAAAGGCTAGAAGATGACAAGAGAATCTACAATTTAAGAATAAGAAATGTGAATGAAGAAGCAGGAATACATACAGGTGAATTACAAAGGCTATTCATGGAAATAATTAAGGAAAACTTCCCAAGCATGGGAAAAGAAAATGACATTCAGTTGTGTGAGGCATACAGAACTCCAGCCACCTACAACCAAAGCAGATCTACACCCAGACATATAATAATTGAGATGCCAGAAATTCAATATAAAAACAGAATATTAAAAGCCATCAGAGAAAAGAAAGAGATTACCTATAAAGGTAAGCCCATCAGAATCATGGCTGACTTCTCAACACAGACCATCAGATCAAGAAGAACTTGGGGCAAAGTGTTACAAGCCCTGAAAGAAAATAATCTCCAGCCCAGATTGATGTACCCTGCAAAACTGTCACTAGACGTTGATGGAGAAACAAGTTGCCTCCATGACAAAGAAGAACTGGGCAAGTTTGTGACCACCAATCCAACCCTACAGAGAATACTGGAGGACATTCAAGAGAGAGAGAAAAAAAATACCAGGATTTTAGGAACAGTGGCAGAAAGGCCTCAATGAGTGGGGCAGGCAGTAGAATGAAGGAGAAAACTAGACAAACAGGCAGAAAAATAGCATAGCAGAAATGAGGCAGAGAAGGATAACTAGAAACTATAATATAGATGGTCTTGATACGCTATATTGTAAATAGTGCACCAGGATTTAAAACCCACATTACCCACACTCTTTGCATAGATGTATTATATTCTGTTCCAGTCATTTTTACCTGTACTAGATTTGAGGGCACAGACAGTAATCCTGAAAATAACAGGATATAGTACGGCAATCATCCTTAATTTCCTATTAACTTAACCTAAAGCTCTGTAAAACCTACACTGTTTTACCATGACTGATTGTAATCGAATCTGGTTTGTTGGATCACTATTTTGTATTGATAGATTTTATTCAAAGCTGTTATGATTGATAGTATCAAGTCTGAGAGTGTAGGCAACTGCACTTAAGATGACAAGATCCACTAGAATATCCACTATGGTTTGATTATTACCTGCCTTTGAAGTTTTATACTGTCTACAATATTTTATTTTTACTAATATTGTTATTTACTGTATAGTCAATCATACTGCTATATTCAATTATGCCTGATGATATAGACATTCTATTGAAGATAATAAGAAACAACACAGTAATCATTGTAGATCACCTTGTACTGTGGTTTTATACGACTTTTTGGTTTCATGTTTCTATAGGAATTTGTTTTGTTTTGTCTTGCTAAGTTTTGTTTTTCCCTCTCATACAGAAAGTATAGAAATACATGCAGAAATTCATGCATGCGTAGCTGTTTACACTCTCACTGTTTGACTATCTACTTTGCATGCTTTAATTTTGTAACTTGAACAACTATTTCTAAGAGGACAATATGTAATTTTAACCAGTGATTTCTTATTGTTTATCTTTTTTTTTAATTCTGTATTACCGCTACCCTTTACATGCTTTTGTTTCTCTTTAAATAAATTTTTTTAAAAATGCAGGTGCGCTAAAAATATTTTATAGAATTATCTTCAGGCAGTGTACATATGCTATATATGAAGCAAATCAATTTTGTGGTTAGACTTGGATCCATCTCTAAGGCATTTCACATTCATACAAATATTTCAAAACCCATAAAATCAGAAATCTAAAATATTCTGGTGCCAAGCATTTAGATAAGGAATACTCTACATTCCAAGTCTCAGATATTATTCTTTTAGCTGTAGTAATATCTTAGATCGTTTGAATCACATGAACTGAACTCACTGACTAAATTACTTCATTTTTAGGTATTTCAAATTGGTGTTGGCTGCGACCCTCAAAAATTTATTGCAGTTAAAGGGCAAGTATATCTCCACTTGACCTGTCTTATTCTTGTAAAACAAATGGTGCACTAAACAGTTATTACTAGTGATGATATTAGCCTAATAACTGATATGTCTATGACAAAACCCAAAATTGAATTGACATCAGTGTCCAGTTTCAACTGGTTTGAACTTATTGCCAAATCAAATACTACATTCAAATCATACTGAAAATGAAAAGAATTAGTCTAGATTTCAGCATCTCTTTATTCTCTTTCCCTTTCAATAAGCCAGTTTCTATCTTTTATCAATTCTTCTCTCAGCTCTTCAGTCCACAGCACATTCTTGGAGAAACAAGAGAAAGAAACCATGCTCTCTGCTTGCCATCAGACTCAGTCATCATTTTCATTAGAAAATTCCTTACGCCCACATCACGAAAGCCTCAGCTTCCTGCACCTCATTTGCTATGGGAAAGTTGCCAGAGCCACCCTAACAGAACAAGAAGTGGGTCCTTCAGAGATTCCAAAGCGTACACTTTGTTGGCCTGCTCAACATTCGCCATGAGGCGCATGGGTCTTTGGTTGGCTACAGCTCTCATCCCTCCGTGTGGCAGAAAATCAGTGTGAATACAAGAATCTGACTGAGGTCAACATATAGGCAGCAATTGTGATTCCTTTCCTTGGGTTAGGAGAGGGATGGCAGTGGGGGGACAATGACATGTCCTCATTTAGGAAATAGCTTGCCCTCGCCCATAACACGGGCCTACTTTTCCGTCATTCTATTAGTCTTCTTCTGATTATTACTGAGTTGCAGTAACCACTTGCTGGGTTGATAATTAAGTACTGCCATCTTGGGCAGGGGCTATGGGTCAGTGGCACAAGGTCCTGAGTTTGATTCCCAGTACCAATAAATAAATAAATATTGCTGTCTCATTCAGCATTTCCTGGATTTGAATTTCCCCATCGCTTTGCACCCATAATCCCTTTTTCCAGGAAACACAAAATGGCTGACTTGTGCAGCCTGCTCCCTCCTTGCTTGTGGTTTATGGCTTTGCTCCTCAGAGTTTGGTACATGGACCCACACTGGCATAACCTGAGAATTTATTAGAAATGGAGGAGCTCGCACCTCATGCAGACTGACAATCTTCTTTGTACCGTATTTCCAGAAAATTAGTAGGTGAATTAGAATTTAAGAATGACTACTGTAAGCAGTAGGTTACCAAAATCGATTTCTAGTTCTATCATGTGCAGAATTCCTGCTCAGGACCCTGATTTCCATCCACAGTGAGATGTAAAGCAGCTTGAACTAGTCTATTTCTTTGTCCAGATTATCCACCTTGGTAGTTCATCAGAATCACTTGGAGAGCCAGAAAACTGGTGCCGCGCTATCATCCCAGGAAGGTTTAGGAAGTTTAAAGCAAAAGCTTTGCAAGTTTCCTGGGGAACTTAGGGAGACACTGACACAAAATTTAAAAAGGATAAAGAGTCTGGGAGTGTGGCTCTGTGGTAGAATACCTTTAGGTTCAGTACCCCGTACTAGAAAATAAATCACCCAGAGAACATGCCAAAATCACAGATTCCGGGACCCTACTCTGGGTCTCTTAGTCAACATTGCTAAAAACAACTCTAGGGTCTTGGACTTCGGTTGCAGCAGGCTTGAGGTTTTCACAGTTACTAAGGGACACCAGAGAGAGTAAGAGAGAGCCAGACTGGGCTGGCAATGAAGGAGACATGGCAATGAAGGAGAGCAACTTTTGGAGTCCAGTGTGGGTTTAAGGAGGGTGGTGGTGTAGACCCCCAGTGTCTATTCAGAATGATGGTGATGAGGGCCCCTTCCAGGTTACACTGGAAGCAGCTAGCTGAAATGATCGAGTGAATAATTCGCAAAAAGCACTATCATTTGTTCATAAGTCATTATAACCTTCTCTCTAAATAAACCCTAAGCAGAAATTCTGTAAATCAAAGTATACGTAATATAAAGGGTAAAATGAAAGACAGTAGAAAACAAAGAGACAGATCTTTTGCAGCTGGGAAGGGGATCTAGAGATGGAGGGACAGGAAAGGAAGCAAGTACAAGAGGAAGTAAAAAGAATTAAGATGCGTTGTGTACATGTGCCAACTTCCCACAATTAATGTAGTCACTATGAACTGCAACAGATATACTAATAAACATTAAAAATTTTTTAAAATAAGTTATGTAAATCCTTAAAATAGTATCTTACTTGCATAATGGAGTCTCTAATAGAAACTGGAATTTCATGTTTTAAAAAACAAAAGTTTATATTGTAAAATAAACGGTCCAAATAATTGTCTTCTGCATTCTGATACATTTTCTATAATGTAGCCCTTCTTTCCTTTTTTTGTTGGGTTTTGTTGTTGTTGTTGTTGCTGTTTTGTGGTTCTAGGAATTGAACCCAGGGCCTTGCACGTGCTAAGTAGTGAAACAAGTGTTCTATTACTGAGTTACATCCCCAGCCTTTTTAGTTTTATTTTGAGATAAGTCTTCACTAAGTTGCCACGGCTGGACTTACATTTGCAGTCTCCAAGTAGCTGGAATTATAGGACACACCACCATGCCTGGCTTAAGTTACATTTTTAAATTTTTATTTATTTATTTTGTTTGCCACAACCCACACAGCTCTCAAACTTCCCAGGGTAAGAACCCCGTAGGGCTACAAGAAAGTGAAGAATAAAGATAAGACACAGAAATCTGGGATCAGGTGGCGCCCTCTCTCCTGATGGGAGGGAGGAAACCACCATAGCATGTTTATTTATACACTCAGGAGGATGATGTCCATTTCGACCCCTCTGCCTAGCAACTTGTTTGTATGGCTGACCTGGGCCCCTTGCCTTGATGGAGCGGAACAACTTGTTTATGTGACTCAGTTTGGGGCTCCATATTTTCAGGGCTGGCCTTGCCTTAGCGCCACCTGTGTGATCCATCTCCAGCTTCAGCAGCTCCCTACATCTCCCCCTTTTCCCTGTAGTTGCAAGCAATTAGGAAGTCTGTTGAAGATGGAGGAGTTGTGTTTGGAGAACTCTGTAGCAGACCTTTTTATTTTTGAACGCCTTTATTTTGAGTGAACTTACTTGTTTAGAAAGATTTTATAGTCCAAGGACTTTAAGTCCCTGCATTCTGAAGTTTAACTCTGTATAGTCCATTAATCCATAACAATAGTCGGTTACCAGTTTAGCTGGCAATTGTCAGAAGATGTCAGTGATTTCAATTTCTTTTGTAGCTAGCATATTACTATGGCATTGTTTTATACCCCTTGTAGTTATACTTTTCTGCAGGATGTTTAAGACCAAGTAAAGGTGAGACCTGTATTAATTAGAATCAATCTCTTGCTGTCTGTTAAGTTTCCTCAGGAATTACCTTGGAACTGTGCACAGTATCTCTCAGTACATCTGTCAGGTCAGCCATCTGGATGAGTCATGGCCATCGCTTGACCAATTTGTATTCTATGAAATCTTGGGAGACTTTTTCTCTCTTGGTGACTCTCCTTAGGCACACTACATATCTTTGAACACTTTCCTCTGTGGTCTCCTTGGTCAGAAGACCAGGAATTCACTGAGTTATATAGGATGTCACAGCAGAGGTTCTTTTATGTCCTGGGTCCTCATTGACCTCAAAGGGCTGAGGCTAAAATATTGGATGTCCTCTTAGCCCATCTATCTTTCTGATTTTTTAATCTCCAAACCTCAGTTGTTGAACCTCCAGAAGAGAAAGCTAACATCACATTGTAATGAAAGCAGTAAACTCAATATTACTGTTTTATCTAAATATCAAAGACCTTACAACATAAAATAGAAACATTATTTTCTAACAAGCAAGGCTATTCTAATATTTGAATCCCTATAGAATGTTAATAGTTACATATTTTACACAAAAAATTAGAAATAAAAAGTCATACAAAATATTGCAACATGACAATCATGATGACATTTTGCAACATAGTATTTTGACATAGTATAACTTTTTAAATCAATCATCTCTATCTAATCCATAAGAAAATTCAACCTAACTTGTTGTCCTTAAATGGGATGTACCTCACATAAGTTTCGTTAAAGACAGATATCCAAATCTGAAAGAAAAGTCTATCACTATAAGCAATCCTCATTCCACATTTCAGAAGACCCACACATCTGCAGGCATGAATGCATTTAATACATGACAAAAATCAATTGTCATTGCCACATGAAAACTTCTGTACCAGAACATTTTTAAATCAAAAACCTTATTGTCTAGAAAACTTAATCCTTTTGATGATGACCAACATAAACATATCACAATAATATATCTTTAATAGCAATTATTGAGGTATTACCCATAAGATTATGGAGATTACTGGGGCTTCCTATTAATGAGCAAGTTATTCCAGGCAACTGCTTTTTTATTCATCAAGTGGAGTCCTGTACAACAATCTCCCCCACCCTTAAAGATTTTTGTTTAATATCTTAACAAAATTTTTCTGACTTATGAAAACCTAGTTTTGATATCATTTTGACCAGCTGGCAACCCAGGTGGCATGCTTTTTAAATCTATAACCCAAATTAAATTATGAACAAGTGATCCAAAAATGCAAAAGAAAAAAAGAAAAGAGGAGAATTGTTGAACTCAGATTTAAAAAAAAAAAAGCTGTTAACTTATTGGACAAATGGACAAACAAACAAGAACGCAACAGGCTGACAAACAGATACACAGGCAGACTGACAAACATCTGAATGCACTCAAATATATTTTTGACCAAATTTAATTATAACAATTGACTTACAATTTTAGAAGTTTGCAATTATAAATAGACTAGTCAGAATTATTGGTAGGTCAATTAGCAGAGACATCCTATAAGAAGAAGGTGGAGGAAATAAAATTTTTTATCTATAACGTATAATTTTTGAATTTTATTTTGTCTTAAGAATATTGGTAATTTTTGTGTCCCCTTCTTTCATGTAACTTTTAGCTCGGTTATCTCCAAGCACCCTACCACCTTCTCAGACCTTTGAGTCTCATTTTTGTTACCATCGCCTGGGTACTCTGAGTCAATTCCTTCAATTGGCTCCAGGTCAGGTTCAGTTCCACCCTTGTCTATCAGCTGTTGGGCAGTCTCTGAGCCATCACTGTCATAGCACTAAACATCAGTTTCTTGAAAGGTAGAATCAACTCCTCCAGGCCTAGGTCCATGACACAGCCAGACAGCATGCTCTGGTACCCAGAAAGGCTATTCAGAATTCTCTGGAAACACACAAGCCTACCCTCCACCCCAAATTAGCATTGGGTTCAGTCTTCCATTGACTATCATGAAGACCTCTCCAAAGGACCATTCCTAGCCTCTTTTCCTTCACTTGATTGAATTATTTTTCTGCTGATGTAGTCCCATTCCTAGTTGGATTTTAAAAATTAATAGTAAAAGTTTAACAATTTTTAGCCTGTGTTACGCATGAGGAACATTGTTTAACAATTTGTCAAGCCTGTTTCTGGGTTAAATGGAACTATTTGTGTAAGGCACAAGCATTTTGATGGTAGGTGGCAGGGGAAATAGAAGCCTGTTGAACAGTGTCTGAGGGAGTGACAGTTCATGGCATTGGAAGGCAGCAAGGTAGCAAGAACAAAGGAGGGAAGTGTAAGCCTCCTTTTTCTTCTACACTGTAAGCAGGCTCCCCCCAAGGGTGGGTACAGCATGCACACCATCTCCATGGTTGGCTCCTGCACAGGATGAGGATGTTTACAAAGTGAGGACTTCCAGGCACCCCACGGAGTCACTCAGCCCAGCTTCTAACCTCCAAGTTGACACAGTGTATCAACCATTCCAGTCCACCATTGTCAACTTGATAGCCAAACACATTTATTTTTTTAAATCAGTTTCCAGATACAAAACATGCTTATTTTTATCATTTTTCAAGTTGAACATCACATGTTTAACAATCCTTAAGAACCAGTATTAGGTCTATCAACACTATATTACATTAGAATGTAACATGTCTCCCTTGCAGCTAAAACCAACAGCATCATTTCTCCCACCTCTCTTCTCCAGACCAAACTTCAGGATTAGTGAAGTTCTTTGAGGCCTGTGAGAAGCGGCTAGTAAGCAGAAAGCAGCAGTTTCCCCCTGTTAAACAACGCTTTAAAAGTATGTAGCAGTCCTGATAGATTTGTGTGGTTTGCTTTTTCCCTAGCCTTGCTCTAAGCTGCTTTGCCACCTCTTTCCAAGTATGTAAATTTACAGCTCCTTCTTCTAGAAACAAACAAACTCAGGAAATTTAGCAAGCTGTGCAGTCTTAATAGGTGTGCAAATCATCAAGGCATTCCCTGATGCAAACCCACAAAAGTAAATACAGAAATCAAGGATACAACAAGCATTTCTATATACATTTGTGATTCTCGAGAGCCTGTTCATCCCACATTTTATACCTGATATGGGCTCAGTATTGATGATATTAATGGGCTCAATATTAAGGATATCAATACACTCTGGAGGCTCGATATTGATAATATCAATTGGCTTAATGCTGAGGATATCGATACACCTCTCTCCTGATTGTGCGCACACTATAGGTGTCCTTCTCTCTTGCTAAATGATGAATTTCTTCATGCCTCTGGTCCCTGTTTCGGCACCATTCTGTCATGACCCATGCAGCTCTTGAACTTCCCAGGGTGAGGACTGTGAAGGGACCTGAGAAGACAAGACACAGAAAGTTTGGATCGGGTGGAGCCCTCTCTCTTAATGGGAGGAAAAGAACTGCTCAATCACTGTAGTGCCTGCATTTATACACTCAGGAGAGCGATATCAATTTTAGCCCTTCTGCCTACCAGCTTATTTGTCTGGCTGGCCAGGGTCCTTTGATTTCTGGGAGCTGGAGTAGCTTGTTTATGTGGCTCACTTTGAGCTCTCCGTGTTTTTAGAGCTGGCCTTGTTTAGCCCCACACATGTGATGGATCTCCAACTTTAACCACTCCCTACATTTTTTTTTTATTTTAAAGAGGATAAAACCAAGGAAAATAAAACAGAGTAAAACCAATAAAAAATAAACCAGTATAAGTGATACAGGACTTCAAAACCTTATGAAACCAACAATAGCTACCATAATGCCTTTTGTTGTCTTCAAAATAGCTGCAGATACTTTCAGACATAGTAAACATCAAACAGAACAGAACAGAATAGAAACAATAAAGCCAAAACAGTGAATGCAATAAAGGACTTCAGAACAAGTCAATAGTAAATCCAAAATGGCTCCCATAATATTTCTTGTTATCTTTCAAACAGCTGCTTCTGCCATCAGATTTAACATAATCAAACAAAACAAAAGAGAATAAAACCCAACCCAACAAAACAATGAAAATGACATGGTTTCCCGGCCTGGTTGGCTTCCTGGCAAGACCTGGATCCCCCTCACCCACCCACACCCCGTAGTCCAGGAATGGCACTGACTCATTGAGAGAGGCGTGGGTGTGGCTGCCCCCACTCCAGCAGCAGCTGGCACATGGCACTGGGTGGTGCTGTGCCCACTCCAGCTGGAGCCAGTGTGTGGCGTTGCTTTCCACACAGGGATCACCTTCTGGGATGTCCCTGGTTCTCTCCCTCCACCCCAAAGTCCATGAATCGCCCTACATCTTTTTGATTGTGATAAAATTTGCATAGTATGTAAAACTTGCCATTTTAGCAATTTTTAAATGTACAGTTTCACTAGAATTAAGGACTTTCATGATGTTGTACACTTAGCATCACTACCCAGTTCCAAAATTCTTTCATTACTCCAAAAGGTTAACTATACTACTAAGCAGTCACTCCCTAGTTCCCTTTCCTGCCAACACCTGTCTCTGAATTTTCCTCATCTGGATAGTTTATATAAATATAGCACTTTTATGGATTTTGGGTCTGACTCCTTAGCACATTTTTGAGGCTCACCGGTGTGGTGGTACCTATTATTAGTACTTCATTCCTTTTTACAGCTGAGTAACATTTCATTGTATGAATACGCTACATTCAACCACTCATCAGTTCATGAATATTTGGAATCTTTCTACCTTTTGGCTTTTGTAAATAGTACTGCTATGGATATTTGTGCACAAGTTTTTGTTTGAGCATCTGTTTCAATTATGCATTCTGGGTATGTACCTAGGAGTAGAATTTTTCACTGAATCATATGATAATCTTATGTGTGTTTATTGAAGAAATACCAAAGTATTTTGTACAATGGCTGGACTATATTACATTGTTGTTACCATATTACATTGATAACAACCATGTAGGAGTGTTCAATTTCTCTACAAGCACGTGCCAGCACACTTGGCTTCCTATAATTTTGTAATAAATGTGAACAAAATATACGAGATATAACAGGTTTCTAATTTTTAGGTTTTTTACTTAACATGTACTAAACAATAGTTTTAAAGATAAACCTGTTTGGAAAATCAAATCCTAGATAGTAAAGAAAGAACTTTAATAAATTAAAATATCAATGCATTTCAAAGTCCAGTGTCTTCAGAAACATTTGTAAAATTGATTTTACAAAAGAAAAAATGTTTGGGCTACAAAATAACCCCAAAGATTATAATTTAGTAAATAATGATTCTGTGACACTCTCCAGTTTGAGAATTATGAACTAAATGATTAAATGTTTGTGCAAATATATTAAAAAATGATACTACAATATCATTGTTTTATTTTTCTAGATTTAGTAAATCAGCATGTGTTCACCATGAATTTTTTTACGAGATTGACAAGTAAGAAATCTTTTCTAAAAATAAGCACTGAGCTTTATACTAATGTAGCAATATTAATAGTAATTTAGAATCAGTACTTAGTCATTGAATTTCTATTGGCATCTATGTGCCTAACACAGCTTAACACTGTGAGGCTGGTTTTAAAATTAAGAAAATTGTACAAAACCTATAATTACCCTTCTCTGAAACATGCAAGAGAAAGCCCTAGTCACTGTCTTCTTCTTCATTGAAACTGGATAAACAAAGTAAGACTTATTTAGTCTCAAATTCCACACTGTTCCCTCTAGTGTAAGGAAGACATACAAGTGTATGGTTTTTCCTATATCATTATTCTTTAATTCTACCTTAATGTTGTTACAATTTTTGGATTTACCAGGAAAGTCCTGACATCAACTATTCTACTAACCAAACTTTCATGCTATAGTTTGCATTTAATTTTATGTATATTTTAATAATATGATTTATTGACCATATAACTAAGCAAAATCCAACTTTTACCTTTGTAAGAGAAAAAATCGATATTAAAACATGTTAACATGTTAAATATTTAGTGGGTTGTCCAAAGTACAGAGATTTATAGTCTCTAATGTATTTATTATCAGTGTCTTTGAAAAGGCTGTAGAATTTTCTAACTCTATTTAATCGAAATAAAGAAATATCTAACCATCAGGCAGATCCCCAGAGAGCCGAGGTTAAGCTGTGAGGCAGGACAGAGAAGTCATCGCCCGGATGCAATGCTGGGTGAAGGCAGAAGGTGAAATAGAAGGGGTGCACAGGAGACGTTTAACAATGAGGTCACTACCTGCCACATCCACATAGCAGCCGCCCCTCTCGAGACAGAACGTGAAGTTCTTGAGTTTCCTGAACCCTTCCCTGAGCATAGTTGAGACATACGGGACATGAGGCTGGCGATGAGAGTCAAGCTGGAGAACTGATAAGAAATATGTGAGGAAGGGAGAGAGGCTTGGAAGGAAAACACTGTGAATTCATAAAGGGAAAGGATTACATGATAGTGAGAAATCTAAATTCGAAAATAACTGAAATTGTAAAGCACGCGTCTATTGTTACTGATTCTGAACACTCCCTTTTTTCATCTATTAATAGTCTGAGAACTACTTTGAAATAACTCTACATTGAAAAGGACTGTGGGCTTTATAATCATGCATCCTTCGTAGGAGTGAAGCAAGGTTTGCTACCTTGAAAAATCTCTTATGATTCCTGAGACTGATGCCATATTGTCTTAGTGGGAGAGCGTCATTTGTACAGTTTTGTTATTGTAAGGATGTTTTAATATGTATAGAAGTATATGGGAAAATGCCTGAAATATAGTAAGTACTCAGTAGTTAATAATCCTGTTCATGCATTTGGCATTTCTTATGCCTCCTTAAACAAAGTCTTGGTCTTAGTTTTTAAGTTTGAAAAGAAGAAAAAATAAGTAATGAAGGATATCTCTTTTATAGGTTATATTTGAGACATCAACCACTTCAAAACTTGGTGAGAAAATTGAAATTTTTGTCAGTGACACAAATATATATATATATATATATATATATATATATATATATATAAAATAACTAAAAAAGGCTTTTCTTTTTCCAGAAAGTAAGGTATGATTGGGAAAAATATGGCTGCCCACTGAAACTTACTGGCCACGAAAAGTTTCAACCTTTGCTCCAACTGTAAGTATGTTCTGGTTAAAATTTTAACTCACTTTAGAAATTTCATAATTAAAGTATAAAAACAAGACTACTCGTGCATTTAATAATAAGTATTTTTGAGGACTCAGTCTATGCAGGTAATAGTTATGCAAAGTTGGGCAAACATAGTCTCTGCATGTTGAGGCTGAGGTATGAATAGATAAGAGAACCAGGAGCCTTTTCAGAAGTGCAGGCAGCTCTAATTTTATCCTCCTTAAATATCTCCCCGGAACCCCTGCCTGTGTAATAGGAACTATCTTATCCAGGTGACAAGACTGCTCTTTGCACGAACCTGTAATAATGAAAGCTTATTTGAAAAGAAACTAGATTGCTGATCAGCACATTCAAAAATATTATGGCTAATTTAATTCCTATAAATTAGATCTCATGATAAAAATATGAATAAATTGCTACAGGGGAGGCTCTTTTCTAAGTAATTTTGTATTTGTTTGCTTCCTTTGTGACATGTGTGTGAGAGTGTGAGTGTGTGTGTGTGTGTGTGTGTGGGCTCGTATGTGTAACCCAGACTAAGCACAGATTCTACCCCTGAGCTTTCCCCTACCCCAGTTCCTGACTTTGTTGTTTTATTCTTGGTTTATTTTTATAAAAGTTAAACAGCTTGTTATGAAATTTAATATATAGAAAAATATGAAAAATAAATGATGCCTGCTTCTAAATGTTTTTGCTATCATGAGCAAATTGTGATGAGTATGCATTTACACGTGTCTGGACCCTCATCCAGTTAGGCCATAGGATAAGTGACTGGAAGTAAATCTTCTGTGGCTAAAACACCAAAACTTTAGTCGAGGCTTCAAGCCATGGTTGACAACCACTCCGGCTGAAGACGATGTGGATCTCTTGGAGTGGGCAGGTGTAGGAATACTGAGTCAGGAGCTCCTGCTTAACCTTTCTGCCAGAGCTGTGGCAGGTAGGACCCACGTGCTCTGCCAGGGCTCTGTCACACGCCCCCACACTCTGTCCTCTGCCAGGATGCCCGGAGCTGGCCATAGTGTCCCCGCCGTCTTGAGTTTCCATCTTCCTCTAGATGTCTGCCCGCGCTGCTGCTTTTCCTGGGCACCCAAGGGCAGTCTTTCCCCTAGCTGAGGCCTAGTTTTCTTGGTTTTTGGTTTTTGCGTTTGCTTGTTTACAAAATGCTTAATCTCTTAGGGATTAAATAGAACAACAACAAAAAGCTGATGTTCTTTCCCAGAGATGCACACTCTTCAGTTCAGCCTGTCATGGCTGAGTACCTGCTTTCCACCAAGCACTCTGCTGGGCCCAGGAAGCTCAGAAATTAGTCACAGAATTTGTACGTGCAAAAGCTCAAGAGCCTGAAGAATTGAATTAGCTTATCAGTGGATATGGGAAGTAAAATGATGCAAAGGAACCGTGGAGGTGTTGGTATTAAAACCCTAAAGCAAAGAATAGAAGCCAACCTGGCTAAGAAGGCAGATGGGCTCTGGAAAATGTCCCAGAACACTTGCAATTGAGCTGAGTCACTAAGTCTTAAGCATAATGAAGTCACAACATGTCAGCAGAAGAAGCAGTTGGCAAGCTGGATGAAGCCCAGATCCAGGTGGACCAGGGAGTCACATTAACAAGTATCTTTTCCAACTCATTCTAAGAGAAATGTGTAAGAAGACTTTCAGGGAACCAGGTCTAAGTAGGGAGGCCAGCTGGTAAAACCGTTTTCGGGAGAGGGAGAAATGACTGAAAAGCAATTAGGACAAAAAAGAGGATTATTTATGAGACAACTTAGTGATTATAATAGGTAGAGCTTGGTAATTGATGTGTGGGAGTGGTAGGAGAAAGAGAAAAAGGGAAGCATGGGATCGAGTCAAAAGTGCAAGATCTCAGAGTTCTCTGTGCTGCCGTTAATGGGAGGAACACCAAGGCCGGACGCCTGCCGAGTGGCCTTGCTCTAGCCCCTAGGAGATCGCAGACCTCCAGCTCAGCAGTCACTCGGCTGCTCCCCCAAATATTTTCCTACAATTTCTTCATTTCCCTGCAACTATTCCTGCATCTTACTCCTTCTTTAGGGTTTATTATGGAACAAAAATTCTCAAGTAATTTTTCTTAAGGATTTTTGAAGTGTAGAATCTTATTTGCATATATATGTATATTTTGAATATACATTTATTTTACCTTCATTCTTAAATGAAATGTGTCTAGGTTTATCATGCAAGATGAACACCTGCTTCCCTCAGCTCAATCAAAATGGCATTCTATTATTTTCATCCTCTCTTTGCCAGTGAGAATTGTGCCCATGTAAGGAGCACTCCGCCGTAGGCATTCTGCCTGAACAGTGTGTGGGATTTTCTTTGATGCTTGTGGTTTTATTTGTGGTGCTGAGACTTCATATCAATCTTCAACATAGTGATTTAGGCCATCAGGCCCTTAATAAAATCTAAGTTTTCATATTTATTTTATTGAATTGAATGTTATCTCTCTTTTTTCAACCAGTTTTTTTTTTCTAACTTCACTTCCTGGAGAAAATTATTAGGCCTATATTGGAATTTGTTATCTGCCTGCAATTGTTTCTTTATTATTTTTTTGTATATCTTTACCCGTCCTGGTTGATTTCCACATATTTATCTTTTTTCTTGTTAATTATGACTTCATCTATATCAAATCTGGCTTGTAATCATGTCTAAAATTTTTAGCTTAATGACTTTTTATGTGTAGAATTTCCACTTTTAAAAAATACCCTTCCTTTCTTTTCATAACATTTTTATGATGTCTGTGTTATTTTCCCACTATTCATTTGAACGTATTTTATAGATTATTCAGATTTTTTTTAATTCCTTGGTGGTGGTGATTTTCCGCTGGAAATCTCATGCCTCTGGATTTGGTTTTCTGATTTCCTATCAAGCTCTCAAGGTTTCACGACCACTTGACAATTTCCCTGCATCATTTTCACATAGCCACTGTACTCTCATGTACTCTTGCATATTCTTATTAAGCATGTTAACTTTAGATCCACATCTATATAATGTTCTGGGATAGACATTTCACATTTTTGTTTGTTTGTTTGCTTTGCCCAAAATTTATGCAGGTTTCTGCTTTCTTTGCTGTTTCTCTAGGCATTTAAGAGTTTTTAAATTTCTCTTTTTCCGACTAGGCAATATATCCTGCCTGGAGTGATGAAAGAGCCTTCTGGTTCCACAATGGCTTTAAAACCCAGCTTCCAATCCCAAGTCCCAAAACCCCAGGCCGGCACCCCTGCCACACAGTTGGCCGGTTGTAGCCTGTAGCCGTGTCTTTGAAGTCTCCCTTTGAATAAGTGCTTCCAGATTGTTCCTTCTTTCTTCCAAGCCTGATTGTATATAAAATATCTTTGTTATATTTTATCCAGCATCACGTGTATCTATTGTGGGTGGGAGATGACTGAAGTCAGCTCAGTCTGCCATATTACTAAAATTATGACTCATTTTTAACCTTTATTTTTGTTCTCTTCAAACTGAAAATATGCGCCTCTATATTTCCTCTTTAAATAACAAACAAATAAATAAAAAACTCCCCCCCCAAAAAAAACTCATGATTTTGTGTTTTTAATATAGGTCCCTCTTTCCTTTATTTTCAACCAAGAGTTGAAAAACTATAAATTATATTTTGCTTCTACTTGCAAGTTTCTGGTCCATTTAGCAGCTCCCCTGCAATCTGGCTTCTTTCTCATCATTGCATAGAAACTACCTTTATAAAGAACACCAGTTATATTCTAACATCAAATCCAATGGATACTTTTCAGTGCCCAATTACAAGATCTCAGAGTTTGAGATTTTCATTTCTTTTTTTCTTGAATTCCCATTCTCTTTGGTTTTTTGTTCTTTGTGGGGTTTGGTTTTTTTTTTTTTTTTTTGGTTGTTTGTTTGTTTGTTTTTGGTTCCGGGAATCAAACTTAAGACCAAAGCAGGCGCTTATGCTGCTGAGCTAAATCCCCAGCCCCTCCCATTCTCTTTGATTCTATAATTCCACATTGTCTGTGCTGTCCTTGTGTTTCTCTTGATCTTATTTCTAGACTCACTGTCTTGGAAGGGTTACTCTTTGGCTCAGAATGCCTCTCTTTGCATATGATTAATGAAGAATATACACCACTTTTTTTTTTTTTTGAGACAGGATCACACTATCTATGCCAGGCTAGCCTTGAATTCACTATATAGCCCCAGCTGGCCCTAAACTCAGCAATCCTCCTGTCTCAGCCTCCTGATTGCTGAGGCACGCCACTGCACCTTGCTGATTTGATACTTCCTTTTATGTGAACTACCCCTGTCCTTCTGTCCATTTTGCCTCATGTGAGATGGTTTGGCTTAAATGGTGAGTTAGAGCATTATAAAACAGGGCATTCCTGGCTCTGCTTCTCCAGCTGTATTACAGCTGGTTGCATTTAGGATAAACGTGTCCCTCTGTGCTCCTTCGTTTATGCATTTCACCTGGTTCCAGGAGAGACACCGAGAACCAGCACCACCTGAGGGTGCTGGGATACTTCTTGTCTTTAGCACAGTATTACTGTAGCAGGAGGTTCATTTCCTGCGTGTGTACATCATATCCGCCAGTATATTTTTGCTAGTAGTCAATGACTAAGCTCCCATATTCTGGCTAAGCTCCCATATTCTGGCTAAGCTCACATATTTGTCATACTATTCACTTTTTTCAGGAGTTAAGAAGAGGAGCAGCAACTGAACCTCCTGGACACTCCAATAAGTCTTTTTGATCACTCACAACTCTTGTTTTTGTTGTTGTGTTATTATTATCATTATTGTTGCTATAGTACTGGGGATTGAACTGGGGCCTTTACACTGAACTACATTCTGGTGCTTTTTATTTTTATTTTGAATTAAGGTCCTGATAAGTTGCTAATTGCCCAGACTGGACTTAAACCTATAATCCTCATTCCTGAGCCTTCCAGAGAGCTGAGTTTATAGAGTGCACCACTATGCTTGGCTCATACTCATTCCTGACGTCACAGGATTTCATTGGACACTGAGGTTAGGACATTGTCACTGCCTCCCTATCAGAAAGGTCAGGTCCCACCCAGTCCCAGCTTTCCTTTTAGTACATGTCTATAGTTTTTTCTTAATCTTCTAACGTCCCCTCTGAGGACCTCACTCCTTATACAGGTTGCAGCAAAATGTAACCAAAAGTGAACTGTAGGAACAAGAAGAATCATGAATATCTCTGATGCAGGAGAAAACAGGGCAGAAGTAGAGTGTTACCTAACACATCAAATGGGAACAAAGTGATAAGAGTTAAATTGTTCCAAAATCATCATGTCGTTTAGGAGTGGAATAAAAACTTTTTTAGTATATGTACTGCCAAAGTGAGCACGAAATAAAGACTTTTTAAAGTGAAGTCATCAGTAATAAGAAGAACTGAGTAGGGAGAAAGGATGGCTTGATATGGAGACAGCATGATATATACACACAACCTGTGACACGTCCTTGTCCTCCAGGACATAACCTAGACTGTGCCCAAGCTTTACTATAACTAACCAGAGCTATACTCCTGGGTTCTGGCCCATGGAATAAGGACCAACTGTCATGTGACCTGTCAGACTCAGACTGCATCCCACAAAAAATCAAGCTTGTGTATGATCTTTTGATCTTGTCTCATCTACCAGTCAGTTTGAAAGAATCTAGAAAGGACTTGAAAACATTGTGTTCACTAAGATTTTAAGGTTTGGTATAGCAATTATGTGAGTGTGAACTACACTGTTAATACTATAGATTGAAGGAGAAAACAGAAAAAAAGTAAAAAGCTAAAGTCACATGGCAGAAATATATATAAATAGTGATGAAACTTTTAAAATAACTTCTTTGTTAAAAGACCATAGTAATTCTAAAATTGCCTTTTTATGGAAATCCAGGTAGTGTGCATGTGGACCTCACCAGAGCGTTTTTGATTTTATGACAGTGTAAAAGCAACAAGCCTTTGGTAGGAACTGTACTTCAAATTCTGAATTTCAATCTTTTCCCAGACTATCAATAAAAAACCATTCTGTCTGTACACTGTCAGTATTCAATAAATTACATGAGATATTCAACACTTTATTACAAAGTAGGCTTTATTTTGATTATTTTGCCCAATTGTGGGCTAACATAAGTATTCTAGAGGTAGATTAGACTAAGCTATCATATTCAGTGGGTTAGGCATATTAAATGTATTATATTTTCAATTTATGATGGGATTATTGGGACATAATCTCATAAGTAAAGATCTGTGTACATATGCTGCAATATTATTTGGCATTTAAAAGGAAGAGAATCTTGACATATGTTTAAACACGGAGACCTTGGAGGACATTAAGCTAAGTGAAATGAGTCAGTCACAAAAGGACAAATATTCTGTGGTTTCACATACGTGAGCACCTAGACTGGTGGAACCCAGAGGGGTATGTGGGCTGCGGTAGGAGAGCAGGCCACTCAAACAGGTTTTGGGGTTAGCAGCAAGCTTGGTCTATTCGATCTGGGTGGGGAGAGGGCTGAGATCAAAAAGAGTGTCAGCCCTCAGCCAGGGCAGAGGCAGAGTCTTATAGGGTCTAGAGAGGGAGCTGTCGTCCTAAGGAATTCAGGCGTGGGGTGCCAGTGACGGAGATTCACAGAACGGTCAGAATGGCCGGTGCAGGCGTGTAGATAACATCAGAGTCTTCGCGCCAGGGAGGCGGCACCCTCTGTCCTGGTCTCATCTTTGTGGCTCTTCGTGGAACGGTGTCTCCTCCGGGCCAGGCATGACAGAAAGTACAACAGCATTTCCCAAAGTTGGGGAATGAGAGAAATGGATATTTAATGGGTACAGAGTTGCAGTTTTGCAAGATAAAAAAAGTTCTGGAGATGGAGAATGGTAATGGTAACACAAAAATGTGAAAGTATTTAACACCACTGAACTGCACACATAGCTAAACTGATACAGTTCATGTTATTTATATTTTACCACAATGCAAAATTAATCTGTAGTGAAAATATAGCTCAAGAAAAAAGAAAAGAGGTGACTGAAATGAAAACAACACAGCAAATTACTCTAATGAGGTCTAGAATAGTGAGAACCTGCCCCACATCCAAACTCCCCAGTGCCAGCCAAGGACTAAACTTATCAGCAAAGCATACAAAGGACAGTATTCCCAGGCCTGCTAACTCTGTTCATGGAAGATGAAGTCTTTGGTAATTAAAGAAATGAAAAATTAAAATAACATATCATTTTATACCCGTCAGAATAAAAAGGACAAAAAAACTAAAATCTTACTCCAGTATTAGCAAATATTGGCAAAGATATAGAACAATGGAAATTCCTATAGAGAGCTTCTAGAAGTGTAAATTGGTACAATTATCTGAGAGCATTTCAGTAAGGGTAAACAACTTCATAGAGTGAAATTTTCCACTGTACATACATGAAAGATTTTTCATGTAGTAAAAATTTAGAAACAACCTAAAAGCCCATTAATGGAAGACTGGATGGATAAATAATATGATTAGTTAAAAATGAATGAACTAGGATGCTTGTGAGAGATGGGAATCAGATGCCAACCGTGAGGTAAAGTTGGATAGGGAAGGAAAGAGGTCAGGAGAGAGAGGCTGCTACAAAGGAAAACAGAGATGGAGAGACTAGAACATTTTACAGATATATCTCAATGTGCAATATTTAGTGGAGGAAAAAGTCAGTTAAAAAATACAGTTTTAGCTGGGCATGGTGGCATAGCCCTGTAATCCCAGCACTCGGAAAGCTGAGGCAGGAAGATCACTGTGAGTTCAAGGCTATGCTACTACATAGTAAGTTCAAGGCCAGCCTGAACTACACAGTGAAACTCTGCCTCAAAAAAAAAAAAAAAGGATACTTTCAATTTAATATATGTAAGCATATTTTCAAACCCATAAAATATTGCTACATATTTATGAATCCACTTATGTATAAGTAAGACATGAAAATAGAGTTGCAAATGAGATATAATTTTCCATTTTTTGCTTATTTGGAATATTTCATGATTAAATACTTATAGAAGCAATCAAGGTCCGTGAGAAAGTAAGGTTAAAGGCCTAAGAAACAAGGGGAAGAACTTACCCTCTAAGACTTGGGGAAAAGGAGAAAAAAATGAATACAATAAGTGGTTGTTTTCATGGGAGTCCCAGAGTAGAAACTGCCTCCTAGAGGCACCAATTGGTGAGATTCGGCCTCTCAGGCAGAGATGATGATGGTGAAACCAAAAAGGAATTTAATTTCAGTGGGGCTTAGTGAGAAGATGGGTCTAAGGGCTGTCTTTGGGGTGTCTTGATGGAGGGGCAGAGGCCAAGCTGAGGGGGGCTCGCGTAGCTGGTGATCCCAGTTGGATGGTGAGCTGGTTGATCATTATGCTGGGACTGGTCCCACAGTCTTACTGGTGTCAAGGAAACTGCTGCTGCTCTGGAGGCAATCACCATTTGGTTTAAAGGATCTTTATCTGTCAGGCCATGAGCCTGGAGTTTAAGGTAAACCAAGGGAAAGAGCATTTCAGACAAGGACAGATTAGAGAGAGGCAAAATGGAGTCAGTTGGGTTTGTGTCTGGAAATAAGAACGTGGCAGGTATGGAAGATCATGCCTGATAGCCTCAGCTGACTTACACGAAGTGGGAAGAAGGGCCAGCGATAAAGTGGGAGGAGGAAGAGTGGAGAGGGATGCGAGCAAGAGCAGCTGGGTAAGGACCTGTACAAAGGCAAAGCTGAGGAAGCCCACTGCGATGGGGTGCCAGCCCCAAAGATGCCGACTTCCTGAAGAAGTCATATGTAGCATCCAAGGTTGGGGTATCTGTTGAACACAAGGTGAAGAACAACACATGAGCGACTACAGGTCATCGAGGTGGTCAGACTGGGCTGAGTGAGGAATGAGCCGAGGAGGAAACTGTTGTGCAAAAAGCGAGGTGTTGCTGGGAGACTGGAAATCCCTGTGAGCTCCAGGGACAGAGGACAGGACCTGTGGGAGGCGCTAGAGGCTGGCGTCAGAGATTCTCGGAGCAGCACTATACTGGATGATTGCATCAGTAACTTCTTTGTGTCCTACCAGGAATTACTCAATAGCACCTTTTTACTTCTGATTCTCCTCGGCTAATAAACCGAATGTGAGAGGTCAACTACAGGGGCAGTCAGATCAGCGAGGCTTAGTGTCCAGTTCAGCTGTATCATCCCAAAATGCAGTTGATATCGGGGCATTCAATCAGCTGTTCATCAGAAGTGGGTTCGGATGCTAATTAATTAACTTTGCAAGACGGGCAACTTTGATGAAGCTTTGAGGATCAGTGGAAGCAGTGGCCCCGGGAAGTTACTTCCTCCAAGATCAGCAGGGCCCCAGACGTTCAAACACAGAGAGTAAAAGAACTGGTTAACAAAATGCACTGTTCACAAATCCCGAGCCTAATGAATCTGTAGATCAATGCAGAAGTCTCTCCAATTCCAAAGGTAGAGCTTCAGTAGCAGAAAAATTTCCAAGTGTTGTAAAGTTAGTTGCCAACTGGTGATATTTCCTAATTTCTCAGGCTTAATTATTATTCTATCCTACTCTAGTGAACATTACTGAAAATAATCATTTAATGCTTACATAGGCAACTGTTTCTGTCACACGTTCTCAATGAAATAAAACTAGTAGTACAAATCTAGAAATTATGGGTCATGCAATGCATCCTTGTTGCCTCTAGATAGCACTGTAGATCACTGTTCGTACCAGAATCAAAATTCCAGCCCGCATAGTACAATTTTTTTTTTTTAAGTATGCTGCATGGCTTCGCAAGTTCTTATTAATCCAAGAATCTTATTATTTTCAAAATATGCTATCAAAAGTATGTTCCTTCCAAAGATGCTAGCATTAGAGCTTTGCTAATCCTGACCCAATTCTCTAAAACTCTGTGTGTCTGTGTGTGTCTCTGTGTGTGTCTGTGTGTGTGTGTGCACATTCTTCTGTGTTGAGAGGGTCCCATGTGCTCATTAGAGTTTCAGAATTCTCTGTGATCCTCCTCCCTCCCCGAGAAGTCGAGCACCAGTATTCTAATTCCGAGTCAGTCATGCCTTCTGGGTACTGACTGAGTTCATCTCTTTATAGTTTACCAAAATTAATTAATGTGAAAGTGGAAATAGCTTCTCAGATACCATTTTCTGACCGTTAAAGTTTTTTCTGCCCAATTTTCATGAAGGGCACTGTAACAGCTTCTTATAACCACAGTTATATGGTGGCAAGTTGTGACAGTCCTACCAAGCCAGTGCAGCAACCACAAGGTAGAGCAGAGATCTGGGCAGAGACTAAGGAGACACAGGCAAAGACCTCTGCTGTTTTATGGATCACCCAAAGCGACCAAGAGGGAAATTATATCAAAAAGTGGAGCAAGAGTCAGCAGGCTAGAAGCAAGTGCTTGTGACCATGGTCCTAAGTGAAATTCCACCCAATGGGAAAGGGGAGATTTTGTTCAGAAATATAAATAATAACTGATGGAGAAGGAAGCCAGGTGATTGTTGGTACAGTCATGAGGTCTGCAAAAGCGTGCATGCATCAAAAACTGGACTTTAGCTGTAGTCTCCAGTTCCTGTTTTTATATGATAGCAGGAAACTATATGAAGTATCACATCTCTCTGGAAACCCAGTGGGTCTGGGGGAAATACTCCGGCTCAGTGGAGCTCTGCACCTGGTCCCAGCACCGGGCAGGGTGAGCTGTCCTTGCTGGTGTCTGTTTGGTAGGAGGCCTCCTCCCACTCTGAACGCATGAGAGTGACTGCACCCTAGCCCCGCGCTCACTGGAGCTGCTGACCCTTTGACTCAGCCGTGCTTCCAGCTGGGTCCTCCTGGGGGATCTACAGCATCTCAGTTCTCATGGTAGTAGTTCCATGGGTTCACTCTCCGGTACTCAAAAGGCAACCAATGAACACTTGCTGATTAAATGACATCAGAGTATTCTTGCCAGCCCTTCCTCCGCTCATCACATTTGCCTTTCTCCCAAGTGGAAACCATGACGGAGGGCCCTCAACTCCCTTCATCAATACGCGGTCCTAGCAAAATGAAGAGAACTTCTGGTTTCAGTTTTATACTTCATGACTAGGTCTTACTCACTCATCTACCAAAACAGACCTATGAGGCAGGAGTTATTTTTACAGATAAAATTGAGGCTGGAAAAGTTTAAGTAATTTCCCTAGGGTGACAAATAAAAACAGAATTCAAACCTGACCCCACCTCACTTGAACCCTGTAACTCTCAACTCTTCTATTTTATGTTAAACTATTAATCTTGCATGTGATCTTTCTTTTAGATTTGATGACAGTGGTTATATTGAAGACGTTGCTGTAGATTTCATACTGTGGGAAATCCATGGCAGGAACGATTACAGTTACAATAAAAGCATGAAGCAGGTATGAAGCCTTGGAATTTAAGCAGAATTTAGCGTGAAATTAGACGTGGTTTTCTATTTTAAATGTATATCTGAAATATCTAAGGAAAATAGAACCAGGAAGCTATAAAACACATATTGCCTCTGTATTAAGTTACATGACCACTGAAATTCATTTATGAAAAACGAACGCATTGTCACATGATACACATAACTGGGTCAGAAAAAATAAAATAATGTTTGTAGTGGGATGGTGCAGTTATATAGGAGCGTTTTCTTTTTCTTCCAAACTATACTTAATATTTATTTATGGGTCTACCTTATTGCATTTATACTAAACCAAACAGACACTTTTTAAACTAGCTGATCTCTTTGCATGCTTTGACCCTACTGATCTTGGCTTCAGTGTCTCTGCACCCTCCTACCTCTCTTCCAACCTCCATTACCAGTTGATCTAGGGCTCCTAGGTGAAACCCTCTTATTCTGTCTTTTCACTTCTAGGGACACAACAGAAACGAGGTCTCCTAATCACCACACATCACCTCCGTGCCTGCCCTTGACAGCCTCCCATCGTGGGGAACCTCTTTAGACATTATCAGAGGTTTCCCAAGAATTTTAGGCTCAAACAAAGCCAGGGCTCTTTCCAAAGTGACTGTCTACTCTACCAGAAACATTAATTATTCAAGAGGTACAGCTCACTTTGATGGCAAGCGAGGGAACTGAGTTCCATTTGCCATTTCCCAGGGTATTGCAAGAACTAATTGTCTTTCAATTATGTACCCAAATAAATCTATCCCAGAACACGTTCCTCTAAACTTGTCCAGCACCCATTACAGTGTATAAATCCTCTGGTCTACTTTCTCTTCACAGCCTTATCCCTGAATCACTGCCTCCTCCTTCTACCTTGGTCCAGACTCCCATGACCCTCTTCCTCCTCAAACTTTTACAATAGACTTCATAGCTAAATGCCCCAAGGCTCTTCTTAAATAAAATTTCCTCAGAGGGATACACCTGTCCTTCAGTTCCATCAAACCGAGGGTACCCATCCTCTCACCCCACATGTTTAACAGTGAGATGTGGGTTTATGTTCTCCCTAAGCCGCAGCACCCCATGGATCTGTATCTCTCCACTCTTCAGTGAAACTTTTGCTTGAGGGTCCTCCTATCCAACGGACAACTGTTCCGTTCCGACTTGCTGACGTCCTATACTCAGAACTTGATCGTGTTTCCCCATGATCTGAAAATAATTATAGATGGCTTCTGAATCCTAGGAATAGTGAAAATAATGAGAGAGCTGAAGGATTAGGGGTTCTGAATACCTGGGAATAGTGGTAATAACAATGAGAGAACCGTCGCATAGTGCTACAGCTGGGAAGGCTTCTAAACGGGGGCATTTCCCAGACACACCTGCCTCTTCCTGGGGCCGTGTGACTGGGGCTCAGGCCTGGAATACGAGCTGAAGTGATGCGTGCCGCTCCCGGATGAGGTACCTAACAAGGAATCCCACTAACTCAGTGCTTCCCTTCTTACCTCCTGTCAGTGTATTACAGAACAGTTAAGGACAGGGCAGGGGAGAGCTGGGTGAAAATGATCCAGTGAAATGACCCAGGCAACCTCTAGATAGAAGCAGCCTGGACTCCTAATTCATTTCTTAACGAGAGTCACCCATACAGACCATCCAGTCGGGAACCTTTGCTTTAGATGATGTGTAATCAAGAATTAAATTTTTATCAGGTAAATCTCCTGAGAGTTGCTGTTTATCACTGCAGCACTGCAGAGACCATCTTGACTAATAGAGCTCCTCCTAATAAATTGCTTTTAAAGTCAGATGCATCAGCTTCTGACCTCAACCCCCGATCCTTTAGCTATCCATCCCATTGCTATTTCCACTATACCTAGGTATCTTACTTTTTCTCACATAACGACTTTTGTTATGTTGCACGTTCTCATCTCTGCCCCTCTCCCTGTCCCATTTTCCTCTCCTTTTCCTATCCCGTTTAAACTCTGCAGTTAAACCTTTTGCCACAGTCTTGCTAATGCATAGATCTCACTTTCCCAGAGATTGTTCTAGGATGGACATTGTAATGGCCACTTGGAACACCAGAGCAGCGGACCTTGAGCCAGGCAGAAAGTGGACACGGTTTTGTCCCATCTCCACCTTCTGTTCTGGTTCTTCACTTTGTACTGTTAATTTTCCTGTTAGATATGTCCTGTTCCTCTCTCTCTCTCTCTCTCTCTCTCTCTCTCTCTCTCTCTCTCTCTGTCTCTCTCTCCCTCTCTCCCCCCTCCTTCTCTAAATTGTTGTTTTCTACCATTTGAATTCTGAGTCTTGGAGAGGTTCAATTGTCGTCACTCACCACTTGGCCATTTTTTCCTTCCTCTGGCCCCAAATTTCCTAAAAGAATATTTGTAAGACAAAAGTTCAGTTCACCAAGAATATAATAACAATTATAATCAGGGTGCAAATTTTTAATTTATAATTATATAACCTTAAAACATGTCAATGGAAAGTTGAGATAATTGGAAATAGACAAATTCACAGACATAATAAAAGTGATTCAACATACTGGCAAAATAAAGAAAAAAAACATAATATTATTATAATAACTGATGAGAAGTTATTTGGTCAAGAATTTATCTGTACATAACATTATTTCTAAGTAAAATTTAGAAAAGTATAAATAAATCATAACTTCTTTAACCTAACAAAATATAGATAGAAAAAATTCGTAGTGCACATTGTAAGTGATGAAAATTTGTAAGGCTTCCCTCCAAAATTAGGAAACAAGCATAGTTGCCTATCACCATTTTTATCGAGCATCATTGTTGGAGATCCTTGTAATACACAAAGAATAAGCAATAAAACTTTTAAAAGATGTAAGAGTGGGAAAAGACTATAAATGACACACTTGTCCTGTGAAACAATTAGAATTAATGAGTTTAAGACATTCTCTCAATACATGATCCATGTACAAAAGCTGATCATTATTCATGTATATTGCAGGGAACATTTATATGATGGAAGGTTCAAGAATATAAACTCTTCAGTGGCACAAAATATATTAATACTTGGAAATAAATTGGCACATCTTCTCCATATGTTTGTGTGCCCTCTTTTCACAGAGCGGGTGTTTAAATGAAGCCCAGACGTGGAAGACCATGATCCAGCCCCATAAGGACCTCCCCTTGGAAAAGGTGTGGGGGCCGGAGGTAAGAGCCCATTGCCTAGCACGCTGCCCAGGTAGAATGGCAAACTTGGCCTTTGGGTATTGGCAAAAGCTCGATGGAAATACTTTGGCCTAAAACATCTTTTGGTAAATCTTACTTCATCTTCCATCTTACTTCAGAAAGAATGGCTATTATCTTATTTTTTATGTTGATAATTACCAAAAAAAATACTTCATCTTAATTTCTGTGTGTGGATTCTTGTTATTAAATTAACTTTCACTGCAAAATACCTGAGTTTGCAGATTATTAAATAATCTGATAAACTTGTCAAAGTGTTGAAAGTGAATTTTTTAAGATGACTTATCGCTCTTACTTTACTTATTTATTTCTCCTGGTGCTGGAACAAGCTTTCCTTAACAATCAAGTAGTGGACAAGAATTGACTACTTGGCACCATAGCCATGAGAGCCACTGTCCAGGAAGGCACATATCACCCTTTCCTATTTTCTTTAATATCATGGGTAATTATACCTCTCTGGGACAATAAATAGCCTACTTTTTCACCTTATTTATTATCTGGTTTCCCAACTAGAATGTAAGATCCAAGAGGAAAGGGAATTTTGTTTACTTTTTTTTTCACTTCTGTAACCCCAGTATCTAACCCATCATAGATGATCAACATATATTTATAGATTAATTAAATAACTATAGATTATTCACCTGTTTTGAAGAATAGTATTCTGCTGTTTAAAAATCTTAAGAAATTGAACATTAAATTTGCTGGCAGATAGAGTAGGTAAACTTTTGAAGACACTGGTGTAGGCAAAGACTTTATGAACAAAACCCCGATTGCACAGGAACCATCACAAAAAATCATCCTATTGAAAAGCTTTTGCACAGCAAGAGAAACCACCAACAGAATAAAGAGATAATCCACAGTGTGGGAGAAATGTTTGCCAGCTGTACCTCAAAGGATTACTATCAAGAACACAGAAAGTACTCAAAAAATCAGTCCTCCCAGATTTAAAGACCCAATCCCAAAATGGGCATCTGAGATGAATACATACTTCTCAGAATATAAAATACAAGCAGCAAATAAATATGTGAAAAAATGTTCAACATCACTGGTCATTTGAGAGATGCAAATTAAAACAACTGAGATTCCATCTTACTTCAGAAAGAATGGCTATTATCAAGAAATCAACTAATAACAAGTGCCGGTGGGGCAGTGGGGAAAAAAGAATCCTTCTGCATTGTTGGTGGGAATGCAGATTGATGCAAACATTGTAGAAATCAGTGTGGAGATTCCCCAAAAAACTAGAACTAGAAGTCCCATTCTACCCAGCTATTCCCCTTCTGAGTATCTTCCCAGAAGAACTGAAAACATCACACCACAGCGATATATGTGCATCCATGTTTATAGCAACACAATTTGTAATAGCTAGCTCTTGGAAACAACCTAACTGCCCATCGATTGAGGAATGGATTAAAAAAGATGTGGTATTTTGATACAACGGAGTACTATTCAACCATAAAGAATAGAAACTGGAGACCTTTATAGCTAGATGGGTACAATTTCAGGCCATACTGAGTGAGATAAATCAGACGTGCATTTGTAAACATCATATTGTCTCATTAGCATAAAAAGCTGGAAGAAACAGCATATGTATATGATATATATGTAGATACAAAATGTTAACATAGTTATACTACTGATTTCTCTGAGTTCATTAAAGGGAAACATTTGTGCTAGTATTGTTCAGACAATTGAAGGCAGATGCCTTGTGCTCTGGGTGAATGATTTGGGGATGACAATGTGCAATGTATGCACCATGCTGCCCCTGATTGATGTGTTTTGAAGTTTTATTTTCCTCTTTGAAACAAAAATGTATTTAAAAAAATAAACTAGCAGCAGAATCAGTTCAAACCAAACTTACTCTCCTGACTTTTTGTTGAAGGATCTCCACGAGGAGGGATACAAATGATACTATCTCTATCTGCAGGTCCTGCAAAGATCACCTACCTATATGTTCTTAGATTCCGTGAAACTATGGTAGCATGTTCCAAGGAAGCAATGAGCCAGTTGGGAAATGAACAACCATGGAACGTGCTTTAGACAGTATGAAATAATGCAATGGGTCTTTCTACCATGCATCAGAATCACATGGAGGACTTGTCAAAACAGATTTCTGGCCTCACCACCAGTTTCTGATTCAGCTGATCTGAGGTTGGGTCCAAAATCTGCATTTCTAACAAGTTCCCAGGTAATGCTAATACTGCTAGGGAATGGTTAAAAGAGTAGTTACAATCTAGGAAGGTTTTAGAGGGCGCATTCTAGACCCTAAGTGTTCTGATCTACTGTCTGAGAAACAAAGCCCACCACAAAAAGGGTGAATTCAACCTTGAATCTGGATAGCACAGAAAGCATGTCCCTATAAAGGACTGTTATGTCCTGCTGAGCAAGGCTGCTCTTACAGAAGGTGTCAATGTATATTAAGATGACAATCACAGAGAGACATGACTTCCACCTGAAACATAAACTTAAAATGAAATGGAACCTTCCAGTTCTTGAAGATACACGGTTGCTCTGTAGTCCTGATTCTAGAAGGATGAATGATGCTTGGAGAAAAGATCTCAGAAGCAACTCTGAGGACCATAACTTCTCAAGGAAGGAAAAAAACCTAGAAGACTCATGCAAACGTGGCATTTTCACAGGTCCTGCCAAGCTAGTGTTGGAGATTAAGAGCAACAGCACAGTATAGGTCCCGAGTGACTGGCCACATATGAATAATACAGTGCGGGATTGGAACCTCTGGACTGGCTGAAAATACTAGACTGAAAAGTCCTCAGCTAGAGTGGAACGTAATTCATAAGACTAGGGGAGATTTGTTTTCTCAGAGACTAGATGACTTGATCAAGTGATGGTTTGCAAATGAAAAAGAAGAAAAAAAAATCATTGGGGGAGTCCAATAATATACTGGGAAATATCAGATCTGACACAAAAAGAGGTGTATCAGTCAGTAGGTACCATCATCCATATTAGGAAACAACAAAGTCAGAAACTATAAACAATATTAAAGATTCACAAATGTCTACATACGAAGAATATGCCAAATAACTCATTTTTAGCAATGCTTGTTGTAAGGTTGTATTCCAGTGCCTGCATATATTCAACAAATATCATGTATTTTTTCAGTTTAGCTCATGGTCCCATATATTAACTAACCAGGTATGACAAGGAGTTTCATATTCCAGTACTGACCCAAAAGACCCCTCTACCAAAATGTTTTCTGTTTTAAGTTAATATACATAAAAAATGAACCTCTTGTTTTTCATTAATCTGCATCCAGCATATTAGCTTATAAATGTCCTAGAGATTAAAGTGGTAGATAAATAGACAAAGGTGAGAAACGATAGATGCAGATTTTTTAAATAATTGTTTGTATCTTACCAACATGTATGGTAATACTTTATTAATTTGAACAAAGTCAAGAGTGTAAGGATGGCTCTTATGATTAAAGAATAACTGTATTTTGGGCTGGGGATTTAGCTCAGTGGCCTAAGTGCCTACCTGGCAAGTGGTTGTGAGTTTGATCCCCGTACCAAAAAAAAAAAAAAAGAATACGATATATATATATATATATATATATATATATATATATATATATACATAACTACGGAATGATTCATTTATACAAAATAAATGACCCACCAATAAGGAAAAAGGAAATTTTTGGTGTGAAGGCAGTATCCACCTTTTTTTAAAAAAATGCATAAGTCAGATGGTAAGTACTGAAGTATATATAAATAAGGATAAAAAAAGAACTAGGCAAGAGATTGTTGTGCAATCAGAGATTACATAGTCAAACAGAGGAATCACATCATGCATTCCTGATTACCTTCAAAACCTAATACACAGAGTTAAGATCGAAGGTTGTATGCACAATACCATTGTATTTGCAAACATTAAAATGTGGAGTGAATAGGGAAATAACACCACCAAGTAAATCGAGTGTCTTTTACTTATTCAAAGGCTATGGAAAGAACTTGGCCACCTGAACAGCATGATCCGGGAGAAATGAAAGTACAAACATCTATATATAAAGATTCACCAGGAGTTTAGCTGTGAGGATGAGGAGTGAGGATCACATCCATTCTGGTGAAAGAAGAGCATTTTCTCTTTGGGTGCAATCCTGTTACATGGGGCTGGAATCATTTTGCACATAGGCCAGTCTGGACAGTTGCCCTACCATTATTGCCTTTTCCATGGCAAACCTACAGATCGACACCCTTTTTAGTTGCTAGTCAACCCTTAGAATAGCTAACCCTCATGCATAGCCACTGAGGCTGCTATTCCTAGATTCCTACTCCCAAACTTAAGTCTTTTCACAGACTGAGGATGTGCTGCCCTGTGCAAATGTCCCTTCAAAACTTCTTTGTTGGACCATTGTATCTGGTATTGTAACCCACAGTTTTAGCAACAGCCCCCCTCAGCTCAGCACGGGGGTTCACACCACGTTCTCAGGGCTTCTATAGCTTACATCTCCCTGTGTATGAGCCAAGTCCTTGAGTCCCTGGCCCTGCTTCCTTGGTGTTTCCTCCCCTGAAGAGATCACCTCCATACAGGCTAGGTGTGGCATAAGGCATGTGGATCCTTCACAATGACTAACTAAAGCTAGAGGATGTGTAACAGGTCTGTTTCATACAAAAGTTTCTTGACAGTGTAGCCCAGTGTGTACAACCCAATGTTGCTCCTCTTGTGATTTCATCCTTCCATGTACAACCTACCATGCTTTACCCAGAGCTCTCCCAAGTGGAGCTAGGACATATGTGTCCTCTGCCCTTGATTGCCACTAACTTCATTTGGCCTTTCACATCACATTGCTATTAGCATGAGGAAGAGAACCACAGGCAAGGCAAACAGCCAGTGGTACACACACAGCCTCACCTCAGCTGGCCCTTCTCCACCATTTAATCAAGCTGAGCTCTCAGCTGAATTCATACTTGTCGCTCCCAGAATAAAAATGATAAGCAGTCTCTTCCTCTTCCTCTTGCTGACCCATACATTTACTCTTACTCAGTGACTTACCTTGCAGTGCTGCCGAAAATGCAGTTTAGCTTTTAATTTGATTATTCCAAACAATTCTCCTTCAACTTGGTTAGAGTACGGCTACAGTGATGAATTAACCTTTAAACACTCCTCCCACTGTCGCATTTGCCCATTTATAATTGAAATCCTTGGGAGAGAAATTTGGTAGAACCCAGATTTGAGCTGCCCCACCCTGATCCCAGCCGTATCCTGGAGTAGGGAGAGAAAGAAAATGTGCCTGTCCGCTTCTGTAATGAAAGGTGGGGATGTGGAATTACCCTCTCACTCTGACATCACCAAAAAGGAATCAGAATTCTATTGATAATGGTAACCCACTCTGGGCAGAGCAGAAAAACGGGAGAGGAAGTATCCATAAGCCCTGCTCTCGGAAAGCAGTGGTAACAGAATTCTCATTTCATTAAAGTCCTGTGTGGAATTAGCTACAGCCTTTGATGAGAATTTCACCTCTTTGAAGAAATAAAGAATAATTGGTTGTTGGAATGGACATAGAGGAAGTAGGGCAAGGGTCTGTATCCTCACATTTTATGACATCCAGTGCAGTGGAAACAGGCATAATGAGAACTGCACTTCACGCTTGAATAAAACAGTTTCCAAAAATTTCAGAGAAAACCGTTTGAATGGTATGGTCAGTAGAAAGGTCTCCAGAGAAACTAGGGCATGATGGCCTAGCATACCAAACAGCAGTCTCGGCAAGTTTCTGAGTGGAGCAACAGAGCCCACCCAAGAGACCAGAGCTTATTCAGCGTGGGTCCAGCGCAAGAGGTTAGCAGGTACAGAGAGTATAGCGGACTCTTAAATACTGAAAAATCAAAATAGTTTAACACTGAAAATTAAAGCTCAGTGTTATCAAATATACCACCCACTGTGTGCCAGACTGGAGGGAGATACAGCAGTAAATAATAAGCTTCTTAGCAAAATAAATAAAACAAAACATAAATAAATGTTTGCATTATTTAGCAAAAAAATAAATAAATGAACAAACAGGGCATGGCAGCACATGCCTGTAATCCTTGCACTTGGGGAGGCTGAGACAGGAGGATCACCACAAGTTCAAGGTCAGTCTGGACTACATAGTGTCTTCAAAGCAAGCCTGAACTACCTCGCAAGACCCTATCTCAATAATAATAATAAGCTTTTTTCTAAAGCTTACCGTTTTTGCTATTTAAATGTGATTAAAACTTTTGTCCATGGAGTTGTCATGAGAAACTCCTTTGGACACTATGCAAGAGCTGACTGAGGTACTATTGACTGGGAAGTTCTTCAAAGGGAAATGCTTCAAGATGGGTAGGGGGTAAAGAATAATACGTTCTGAGTGAATTTTGCACTGCTGTCCCACAATACCTAAGATTAGGTAAATTACAATGAGTTAAAATCACTGGCCTATGACTGGAGCACAGTGATGTCCACTGTGGGCAGGGGGTTTGGGCCTTTTCGCCTATGAGAGAAGGGTGGGAGGAGGGAAGGGCAGAGAGTGAGCAAGAGAAGCCACGTGTGTTCCTGTTAGAAGGAATCCACGCCCGGAATCACGGAGCTGCTTCCGCGGTAATAGCATTAATCCACTCTCAGGACAGCTGCCCAGTGATCCGGACGCTCCCACAGGGCCTCCCAAAGCCTTTCCCCGGGGATCCAGTGTGGAACACAGAGACCTGCGGGTGACACATTCCAACCAGAGCAACCATGAAGCATGGTGCTTGCTCCAGAGCTCAGATAGGGCCTAAGTAATTGCCTCATAAAGGCTTCTTATTTCCTTGGAGAGTGGTGGAGGAGTCTTAAATAGAATGTAACGCTTTGTTTGTTTGTTTGTTTGTTTGTTTGTTTGGGGTACCGGAATCCAACTCAGGGCCTCCAGCTTGCCAGTCAGGCTGTGCTTCTGAACTATATCCCCCGCCCTACACTATGTATTTTTGTAAGGTGACTCACCTGCAAATTTTAACAACCTTTTTATCTTGCTCTTTCAGTTTTCATAAAGTGATTTAAAAAAAAAAAAACATAGGCTTGTTTCATCTGTGATTATAAAAGTAAGGGATAAAAAGTACTTTTTGTGGTTTGTATTTTGAAACCCAGCCACAAGAAAACACAGTCATTAGCTGGCATGGTGGCTCACACCTGTAATCCCAGCACTCGAGAGGCTGAGGCAGGAGGATCCTTGCAAGTCTGAGACCAGCCTGGGCTAAAAGTGAGCTCAAGGCCTGCCCGAACTGCATAGAGAGACCCTGTCTCAAAAAGACCAAAAAAAGAAAGAAAAGACACAGTTGTGGTAGGTAATGGGGATAAATAAAAATTCTAGAGGAAGGTAAAAACTCAAGGATATATTACCTCAATGGTATCTAAATAGTGTCTGTCGCCAGTTAGCATTCTTGGAGGATTTCATGTTTTATTGGCTTAGGAAAATAATATGTGAGCAGTCAGGCATGGTTGTACATGCCTATAATCCCAGAACTCAGCAAGCTGAGGCTGGAGGGTTGCTGGGAATTGGAGGCTACCTCAGTCTACGTAGTAAATTTCAAGGCCAGCCTGCCCTACAAAGCAAGACCCTGTCTCTAAAAATATTTAAAAAATAAAAAATGCTAACATACCCTTAACACCCTAATTTAACTTTTGTTTCTTTTGATACCTGGGATCAAACTCACAAGCTCACATTTGCCAGGCAGGCGCTTATGCCACTGAGCTAAATCCCCAGCCCCTAATTTTACCTGTTTTAAAATACAAAGTAGCTAGATATGATGGCACATGCCTGTCGTCCAGCACTTGGGAATCTGAGGCAGGAGGATCGTGAGCTCAGAGCCAGTCTGGGCTACATAGTGAGTTCAAGCCCAGCTTGAACTATGCAGGAAACCCTATATCAAACCAAAACAAACAAACAGGCCAGAGATGTAGGTCAGTGGTACAACACTTGTTAAGTAAGTCCTGGATTCAGTCATCAGCACCAAAAAACAAACAACACTTGATTTCACTAAGCTTCACTTTTTATAAAATTTTAACCCAATATAGGCTCTTAAAATGTAATAAAGCATTGCAGTGATCGACTAGAATGGAAAAGCCATTATATCTCTAAATAATATTCCAAGATAAATATATGGAAATATAATTTTATTTGTTAGTCAGGAAATGATCTTTGTTCTTGTCTTTGTTTCTTTTTCAGAACTATAGGCCCTGTTTTTCGTATGCTATTGGAAAACCAGGAGACTTAGATCAACCATATGAGATTATCAACATTTCTAATAATAACCATATATTTTGGCCCTTACACCACTCGGGAATGTATGTGTTTTGTGTGAAGATCCTGGATCCAAACTACAGGTGACTATAAATGTTTTATTATGATGGTTTTAGCATTCATTCCTTAAAATTAAAGATTTGGTTTTCTGGATTTAATTTGAGGCTACCTAAGCATCCGATTGTTGTTAGTATTGACCTATTTGCTTTTTTATTTTGTAACAGTTATATCAAACATTCAATAGAGGTGGGAGATTTAATGGTAAACATTCATCACTCAGTTTGAAATTTCATTTTGGACCTTTACTGTGTTTCATGTACTGTGTTTCACAGACCCAATATAAGACAAGCGTAATTTACTTCTCCAAGATGCTTAGAATTAAGTTGAAGTTAAATCAGAGTAAAAGCATGAGATATTTTTCAAGTATAATCATCTGTGTTATTAACAGACCCAATAGTAATTCAGAGATGGGAAAGATTAATGCTATTTTGAGCAATAGAAGAAAACTTCCTGGAGAACATGGAACATTAGTACTGATTGAGTAGCCCTTATCCAAAATGCTTGGGACCAGAAGTGTTACAGATTTTGGACCTTTTTCAGATTTTGGAATAACTGCATATATATAATGACTTATCTAGCAATAGGACTCAAGTTTAAAAAGTCATTTATGTTTCACATACTCCCATACGTAGTGAAAACGCAGTTTTATACCATGCTTCCATCGTTCTTGTGTTGCTTTTCTGTTTTGTCTGTTTTGGTGAGTGTTTGTTTTCTGGTCTGCTGTAAGGATTACGACATCAGATGCAGGTGAACAGCTCACAGGGCAAGGCATGTGGAAAGAAGCACAAAGCTTGAACGCCCTCTCTGGGTACACTACTTCCAAGAACCTCCATGTGTTCAGCAGCTCTCTAAACCCAGTGGGGTTGCTTTTTATGGAGGTTTTATTACATAGCCATGATTCACTAAATCCCTGGCCATTGATGATCAATTTAGCCAACAGTCCCTCTATCTTGGAGACTGGGGGCGGGGTTTAATGTCTGATTTGGCTGTGGTCTTTCTGTTGACCTGTCCCCCACACTGAAACTGCCTCAGGACTGCAAGCCATCAAGCAATCATTAACTTACCAAAAGACATTTGTCATTTATTTGGAAGATACAAGGATTTTATGAGTTGTATGTCAAATAAAAAGGAGAAAAAAATAAGTTGTTGCATATTTCACAATATCACAGCTCGCCCTCTGGTCTTCAACAGGTCTCCTTTACATTAAGAAGACAGACAGCTGGGCAAAGTGGCACACACCTGTCATCCCAGCTGCAGTACTTGGGAAACTGAGGCAAGAGGATGGCAAGTTCAAGGCCAGCCTAAGCAACTTCATGAGACCCTATCTAAAAATGGCTGGAGATCCAACTCAGTTGTAGTTGTTTTCCCAGTATCACAAAAGAAAGAAAGAAAGAAAGAAAGAAAGAAAGAAAGAAAGAAAGAAAGAACTCAAAAGATAGTGCCACATTACTAGATTTCCATCTCACTATCATATTGTACAAATACATCTCCCAGGCCAAAGCCACTCAGGCTTACACACTTCCATTTGATCTTATTGGGTCCCCAAAACACAATGGTCTTGGCAAACATAGCGTTCCCCTTGCAGGCATTTGGTGTAATTTGCCTCTTGCTCTGACCTTCTTTCAAGGATTAATTTAATACTGAATTTCCCTTATTACCTGAATGATTTATTCATCTCTTTACCTTTGACCCATCCCATGAAGTCAGTTGTGAAATATTCCACTTGCGGCATGACAGAGCTTAAAATGTTCCAAATTTTAGAGCATTCCAGATTCCAGGTTTTCAGATCAGGGATGCTCAACCTGTAGAATTTACATTGCTAATGGACTGACTAGGATAGACACTTCCAGTGAGAGAAATCACACTAGAATGAAACTAAATGTTAGCATATGGTCTTCAGCTCACAGTCATGAAGGAAAGAAGATAGCTCCCTGAGTAAGGAAGGCAGAGACCAAACGAGAGACAAATTTAAGGCAATTCATAATGTTTAAGTAAATTTCAACACACGCTTTTGATAGCCTCTTCAATTTCTTCACTATGAGAGTGGAAGCATAGTTTTAGGAAAATAAACCTGCGAGCAGCATAAGGAATGGTGTAGAAGGGAAATAAACTCTACCCAGGTAAACGAGAAGAATGATGTAAATAAGGCAAGAGGTCAAAGGAAGGCGTAAAGGCAGTGAGAATGGCAGAAAAATGAGCGAAATATCTAATGTGTGTCAGGAAATATAGGGTTCATCTTTATCTAACTGACAAGTGAAAAAAAAGGAGAAATCAATGTGGTTTAAATTTTCCAGACTAGGTGATTAAAATAACATTATTTTCTTTAATCTTGAAGGTAGCTGGGTGGTTTTTATTTGGGGAAGCTTTTTTGTTAATGTTTTAATAAAATCAAACTCAGGGATATTCTCTTTTTTGATACATCTTTATTAGTGCATTGGAGAAAGTATTGAAATAAGAGTTTTGATTTTGAATTTGAGACAACAATGAACTATTCTATACATAGTTAAAATATGTGAAGATATTCTATACATAGTTAAAAATTCTAACTTGAGCCTGGAGTTGAAGGAAAGAGTTGAGAATGAGGGGGGATGTGGTGTGGGTATTTTTCATAGTGATTTCAAGAGCATGTATAAGTTAACTGATCAAAAGAGAGAAGAGAAGAGGTTGAGAAGCTATCACAGTTCAGAAACTGAGAGTGATGAGAAAAGGGACAGAGCAATAAGTGCTTCAAATACAGGAAAGAGGAGAGAAAATAGAAAGTTAATAGTAAAGCAAGATATTTAATGCAAGTCACTCAATCTTACTGTTTGAGCAGAGGCCTCAAAGACAATTTCTCCCATATACTAAAATCACAGTTAGTGTTATTTTTACTTTTGTTAATTTTTAAACTTTTAGTTTAGTCTGTTTTGTTATTGAGGATTTAGCAGAAACCCTAAATGCCAGGAGGGCATAAGGGATGTATTTCAAACCCTGAGAGAAAGTAACAGCCAATCTAAATTGCTATGTCTAACAAAGCTAACCTTCAGAATTAAAGGAGAAATAAGGACCTTCTAAGATAAGCATAAAGTAATTTATAACCACTAGCCAGCATCACAGAACATGGCTAAAGGAATCCTACAAACTGAAGAGGAAGAGTACATAAGTTATTGAGAATTAGCAAAAACTCAAATATTAGTAAAACACTAAAATGATAGCAATTAATACATTACTTTCAATAATAACCCCAAATGTAAATGACCTTAATCCTATAATTAAAAGTCACAATGGGCAAATTGGATTGAAAACAACTCTTTGGTGTATGCAAAGCTATACACAGACCAAAAGTGAAAAGACAGCAAACGATATTTCAAGGAGATGAAATCCAAAAACCAGCAGGAGCAGCAATATTCATATCCAACAAAGAATGCTTCAAGACAAAATTCAAACAGACAAATTCAAAGAAGTCATTGCATATTGTTAAAGGGAAAAGTTCATATGAAGATATAATAATTGTAAATATTATATATCTAACATCAGTGTACCCAATTTCATGAAACAAGCACTTTTCAACATAGACACAAAGATCCTAATATAATGATAGCAGGTGAGTTTAATAACCCATTCCCAACAACAGGTAACTCACCTAGATATCGGTGTTAAACTACACTATAGACCAAGTGCACATCCACAGAGCAGTCCATACAACAACTGCAGAAAAAGTCCTCTTTTTTAGCTCATGGAACTTTCTCCAAAAGAGATGATATTTTGGGCCATAAAGTAAGCTTTACAAAAACAAAAAAAAAAAGTTGAAATAATTTCCCACATTTTAAAAGATCTTAATAGAATGATACCAGAAATCAACTAAAGAGAGACTACTAAAACTATTCAAACACTGACAAATTGAAAATTTCATTTTTGAACAATTAGTGGATCATTTAAGAAACCAGGAGGTAAATGTTAAAATCCCTAGAATCACATGAAAAAGGAAACACAACTGTTACAATTTAGATTTAAAATGTGCCCCCCAAATCTTATGTGTCAGAGGCAAGGCCTGGTTGGAAGAATCAAGTCACTGGGGCATGACCTGGAAGGTTGCATTCTTGATATTGGCTCTTCCTCTCTCTGCTTCTTGGATGCCATGGGTTGTACAATTTTCCTTTGTCATCCCATTCCATCATGTCATTTCTTCCTTGTAAAAAGGCAACCATGCATGAACTAGAACCATAGACCAAATAGACTTTTCGTCCTTCAAGTTGTGGATGTTGCAGTGTTTTGTCCCAGAAATGGAAAAGTGATTAACACATACCAAACAACAGAATCTGTGTGATACAGTGAAGGAATTTCTAAAAGGGAAATTTATAACTATGAGTGCCTACATTAGAAAGAAAGCTGTCTCAAATAACCAACCCAATAATGCACCTTAAGGTCTTAGAAAATTAAGAACAAGCAAAACTTAAAACCAATAGAAGGAAAACATAATAATAAAAATCAGAGCTGAAATTAATAACATAGAGATTAAATGAATAAACAAAGGATCAATGAACCCAAGATTTGGTTCTTCAAAAAATTAGATAATATAGGTAAACTGTTAGCCAACTAATCAAAGAAAAAGAAAAAACACCCAAATCAGTAAAATTAGAAGTGAAAAAGGATATATTATGGCAGCTACTACTGAAATCAAGGGATCATTAGGAATTACCTTGAAAACTAATATTCCAATAAGTTGGCAAATGTAAAAAAATGGATAAAGTTTTTATACACATATGGCTTCCAAAACTGAACCAAGAGGATATTAACAAAACAAAAAACAAAACAAAATAACAAAAAACTACACTGGTCAATAACAAGCAACGAGATTGAAGCAGTAATAGTCTCTCAACAAAGCCCAGCATTAGATCCAACCTTTAAAGAACAGCTGTTTTCCTCAGATTATTTTATGAAATACATAGGAAGGAACACTTCGAACTGTATTCTAGGAGGCCAACATCACACTGATACCAACACCAGACAAGGACACAACAACAATAACAACAAAACTATAGATCAATGTCTTTGATGAACAAGTTGCAAAAAGTTCTCAATAAAATTGCAACTGAGGGCCGGGGTTTCAGCTCAATGGCACAAGTGCCTGCCTGGCAAGTACGAGGTCATGAGTTCAATCTCCGGTACTAAAAAATAAATAAATAAATAAATAAAAATAAAATTGCACCTCTATACACCATGATCAAGTTGGTTTTTCACCAGAGAAGCAAGGATGATTAAACATACCCAAATCAATCAATATGATAAATTGAATCAAGAGTAAAAATCACAGGATTATATTAACAGATAGAGAAAACACCTTTGACAAAATCCAGCATCCCAGGAGCCTACTGTGGTGGCTCACGCCTGTAATCCCAGCACTCGGGAGGCTGAGGCAGGAGGATCGTTGCAAGTTCGAGACCAGCCTAGGGTACAGAGTGAGTTCAAGGCCAGCCTGAACTGCATAGAGAGACCCTGTCTTAAAAAGACAAAAAAGAAAAAAAATCCAGCATCCCTTCATGATGAAAACCCAAATAAAATCAGGTATAGAAAGATCTTGCCTCAACACAATAAAGGCTGTGTGTGACAAACTCATAGCCAACAACATATTGAATGAGAAAAACTGAAAGCACTTTCTCCAAAATCAAGAACACTTCTGTTAAACATAGTCCTTGAAATTTTAGACAAAGCAATTAAGCAAGAGAAAGAAATGTTTGACACAAATAGAAAAGAAAGAAATCAAGTTAGTCCTTTGTGGAGATTATATGATTCTACATAGGCACCTAACAGACCCTAAAAACACCATGAAAAGCCTCTTAAAACTAATAAGGAAATTCAGCCTAGAAGGATACAAAATTGACATATAAAAATTAATAGCTTTTCTATACACCAATAACCAATCTTCTGAGAAAGAAATCAAGAAAACAATTTCATTTGCAATAGCTTCAAAAAAACTAAATGAAATACCTAGGAATAAACGTAGTCAGCAAGATGAAAGACCTCTACAGAGAAAATTGTAAGACACTAAGAAAGAAATTGAAGAAGACTCTAGAAAATAGAACTTCCATATATGTATCATCAGAATCAAAATCATAAAGATGGCTATGTTACCAAAAGTAAACTGCTGATTCAATGCAATCCCCATCAAAGTACCAATAACCTTCATGGAACTAGAAAAAATAAACCTAAATTCATATAGGAGCGCAAAAGACCCCAAATAACCAAAGCAATTCTAAGCAAAAGGAGCAATGCTGAAGGTGTCGTGATACACAATTTCAAAATATACTATAGGAATACTGTCACAAGAACCTTGCAGTGTTGGCATAAAACCAGAAATATATGCCAATGGAATAAAATAGAGAACACAGATATAAATCCATGAAACTACAGCCACCTGATTCCCAACAAAGATGCCAAAAACATATGTTGGTGAAAAGACAGCTGTTTTAACAAATGATGCTGGGAAAACTGGATATCCACGTGCCGAAGATTGAAACTAGATCCCTACCTCTCACTGCGTACAAAAACCAACTCAAAATGGATTGAAAACATAACGGTAAGGCCTGAAACTTTGAAACTCTTAAAAGAAAGCAGAAAAAAACACTTCAAGATATTGGCACAGGCAGTGGTTTCCTGCATAGGACATTAATAGCCCAGGAAGCAAAAACAAAAATTGACAAATGGGATTACGTCAAATTAAAACACTTGTGCACAGTGAAAGAAAAAAACAGGCTGAACAAACTTTCTACAGAGTATGCAAAACTCTGCCAACTATTCTTCTGACAGAGGATATCTAGAATATATAAATAACTCAAAAACCTAACAACACCAACAAAGTAATCCAATCACTAAGTGAGAAAATGAACTGTATAGACACATCTCAAAAGAACTTTAAAAAAAAAAGACCAATAGTTATATTGATAAATCCTCAACATCTTTAGGCATGAGAGAAACATAAATCAAAATTACACTGAGATTCCCCAGTTAGAATGGCTATCCACAAAGATACAAAGCAAAAACCTAGGAAGGGGTAGTGGGTCAGGAGCCCTTGTATACTATTAGTAAAAGTGTAAATTGGTTCAAACACTATGGAAATTAGTATGGAAGTTCCTCAAAGAACCAAACATGGAACTACAATATGACCTGGCTATACCACTCCTTGGCTTCTACCTGAAGGAATTAAAGTTAGCGTGCTGTAGAGATATCTGCATTTCCATGGTTAGCACAGCACAGTTCCCAACACCAAGTTACGGCATCAACCTAGTGCCCATCAGTGGATGAACGAATTAAGGAAATGTATATATACACAATGAAATATTACTCTGCCTTTAAAAAAGAACAAAATCATGTCATTCACAAGAAATGGATAGAACTGGAGATCATCACATTAAGCAAAATAAGCCCGACTGAAAAAGACAAGCATCACATGTTTGCCCTTGTAAGTGGACTTGAGAGAGATGGAGAAGAAAAGATGACATGAAACAGGAAGAGAGACTATTAGACAACAGGAAGGGGTAAAGAAGGGAAAGTAAGAGAGGATTTAGGGAGCATTACAGCATCAATATGTGAAAATGTGACAAAGTAGAGTTTGCGCAAAAAAGAAAATGAATGATCGTTCCCCTCTGCACTATACTCTCTCTTCTTGTGTTCATGCCCAAGCTTAGGGAAGGAAGAAACTTTTTAATATTTAAAGTAGACGGGGCTAGGCTTTTTACTATCTGGATACTTAGAATAGTCATTCATATCTAAACCTGAGATCTGTCCGACATTTTACCCAAAAGCAGAAAAGAACAATTCTACAAAGAATTTGTTCAAAGGGATAATGACACAGTAGAATAAAGTTCTAAGACACAGCAACATCCTAGAGAAAAATTGTAATTCAAAATGATCTTTAAGTGGGCAAAAAAATTGATAAATAAGAAAACATAGTTTTATAGGGCACAGTTCAGGCTAGAAACTAAAAAGGTAAGAATAGGCTTCAATTTCCTCACTATGACAGACTTGATGATCAGAGAAAACTTTTTCTGTATAGTATACCAACAGTACTGGACAAAATTTAAAGTGCCTGTATGTTTTAAAACACATGACCAAGTTGGAGAGAAAGGAAATGAATTCCCTGCAGTCTAGAAATCTGTGAAAAGTAAAAAAATGTGAGGTCCCATTAGTGCTATCTGAAGATACCATTTACCCTGCAGGGTTACCTGGGTCATAAAGGCACTTGCAGGAGGTAGGATCGCAAGCTTGGGGTGAACCAAGCTTACAAAAAGACAAATCAGAAAACCTACAGCTTTGAAGAATAAAGCACTTAGGAGAAGATGAGGTTATGTGCCTGAACAAGTCTTGTCTTCAGGTGAAAAAAAAAAAGAAAACTTTTTCCAAAAAATTTTAACTATAAATCTAAACTCAATTGGTTTGAGGCTGGGTTTCTTGATTAGCTGAGTAATCAAGAATAACAATCTAGACCATAGTTTAAACTAGTCTTCACTTATGGGTACCTTTGATATTTTCTGCAGAAACAAATATATATCCCTTTGGAGGAATGTATTTTAAATGCAAACCTCAAAGAATTCCCTGGGAAAAATTACAATGAATACAACACATGAGAAAGGAGAAAACCATGAACAAGTGTTAGCAGAAATAAGCAATAAAACCAACCCACAACTGCTGTCAATATCAGATTTTTTAGATTAATATTTCTAAGGAAATAGTAAGATCAGTTTGCTGTTGCTGGCAAATATGATATTTCGCAGTGGTAGTACCCTGTCTCAGTGAGGAAAATACGGGCTCATGAAGCCATCTGGGTACCCCGCCATATTATTCACGAAGCTAGTGAGCAAGCATTCAGGTAGCTGAGGAAAGAGGCTACCCATATGGTTGTCAGGTGACAAATTGAAAGTCTTCTCTCTAGTAAACATTTATAGGAGACTATTCTAACACTCTACTGTGACTCCAAGTTCATTTATATACCTTTCTTTCTAAAGTTTCTTCACATCAGTTCTTACTCCTTCTGATTCCTGACCATGGGGCCAAACATTTAGTCCCTAAACATGATTAAGCTACAGGTCATCTCTCCTCTTGGGAAAAATTGAAACATTAAAATATATATATAAAATACATATAAATATTTTAAAATATATATAAATATTTAAAATATATATATTTTAAAATAAAAATATATATAATAAAATAAAAATACAATATATAATATACAATATATTATATATATTTTAATATATTATATTATATATAATAAAATATATTTAAAATATATATATTTATATATAAGATATATATTTATATAAATAGGATATATAATATATAAGTATATATCCTATTTAACATTATACTAGGAAGTTTTTCTTCCCTATTTTTCTTCAAGATTGTTCCTGAATGGAGATATAATGCCACAGCCGTCCACAGCTGAATTCAAAGCAACCTGTAAATGTTATATATATTTGTTTTTATGGTCAGGGAAGTCATAAAGAAACCCTCATGTCTAGGCAATGTGGAGCTGCAAATCAACTATTGCATTTAATGATAAGAGTTCAGCTGAGCACTGCCGACTTTATTGTGTTAGAGATGACACTCAATTGATGATTGGCATCTCAGGTTTCATAGTCATCTGGTCTTATGTAGTCAGATGTTTATTTCCTACCATATCCCTCACCATAAGCTGTTTCTTAGAACAGCTACCTAGCAAAGAATGCCTGCATTTGCTTCAAAACTGTATAGAAGTCTGCTGATATTCCCTATCACAACTTCCACAGTCATACCGCTTTCTAATCTTCCAGAAACAAATCAAGCACCTTTAAATCTCTTAGAGCGTGAATCTAGACCCATCACTATTTTCATTATGTGGACCATCTGGGAAAACTTTCTTTGCCCTAGGTCCCATTCTGGGTGCTTTTCAGTTCCTTCTATTTGGAGAAGCACATCCAAATGTGTTGCATATTCTATGGGCAACAGAAAGGACATAAATATAGTCCTTTTTTGTGGTAGAGAGTATAGAGGAGGAGCAGCTTGTCTTTCATTCTCAAAACTGTACCATGCAACCTACAATTCACGAAAAGTAGGAGGAAGATTTTAGACAAGATACACAAGTTGTTGTCATGTTTTTCTTTCTCGAGAATTCTCATACATTCAACCTGTTCCAGCTACCTCATCAGACTGAGGTACGGGAATTAGGTGAAGGTATGTCACTCTATTATAATGGCTCCTCTGAGGCCTCTCACTGTGTACCAGATTAGCTTTCTTTGTAGAAGTCAAGAAAACCTTAGAGAGCTGCTCATGTGTTTCTGTCCAAAATGCACTATCCAAATTCAAGGATTCATTTACACCTACTCATTTTGAATAGTACTGGCTCCAACAGCTTTTCATTGCTGTGACATTGCTGATGTACATACATATCTAGTCACTTTGCTTGTCTCCAAGACACAGTAGCTGACACTTGCAACTTAAAAGGAAGAGATGTTTATTTTAATCACAGTTTTCAGAGTTTTCAGCTCCTAGTCTGCTGGTTCCAAGGCAAGGCGACATGACAGAAGGGCATGGCAGAGAGGGTAGCTTACAGCACTGTGAGCAAGAAGCAGACAGAATCAAGAGAGCCCAGAAAGAATGTATAACCTTCATACCGACAATGATCACCTCTTTTAACCAGGCTCCACCTTTTAAAAACAAGTCGGCTATAATGTATCAATAATCCAATCACTTTCCAAAAGTCCTGCTTATGATCCCATGAGGCTTTAGGGGGACATCTGGACATAAACCATAACAATATACAATTTAATAGAAGAGGGGGCTTATTTTGACTTATGAGTTTGGGGGTTTCAGTCCATGGTTACTTAGCTCTGTTGTTTTGGGACTTGGATGAAGCTTGGTAAGAGAATGTGTGGTACAGCAAAATGGCTCACCTCATGGCAGAAATAAAGAGAGAATGAAAGAGTATGCATGGTGGGCTTCCTCCTTTCCTCTTTTGCTCTGTCTGAGCACTTGCCCCATTGGATGGTGCTGCCCACATTTAGGGAGGGTCTCCTACAATCATATGCTGTCCCAAAATGCCAATCATCTCTGACAACTCCCTTGCAGACACACCTAGAAATGTGCTTTAGTCACTTCCTAGGATCTCTCCATCCAACAAAGTTAACACTAAAAACTGACAATCACAAGTACTAAAAGCCCATTTTCACTAAGAATAATTGTTTTCTTCATCTCTAATTATTTAGTTCATATGACGTCTGCTATAGAGAATCCCTTCATCTTTACTGAAATCAAAGAATCCTTTTCAAAGGCAGAAAAGAGTCATAAAACACTTGTGCTTTTTTAAATGCTGGTGTTTCTAACACTGATGTAGTTCCCATTGCCGTTGTGAATGGAGTATATTCTGGACCCTCTCTCAGCATGGATGAGTTATTCATACCTGATAAATTCACTTCAACACTTTTCTTCCCTGAGATTTTAGCTTTACCATACACAAAGAGATTTCTGACATCTCCATTTTTATTCAGTTTAGTACCAATTTTCTGTCTACTTTGCCTAACAATTTTTTATTTAAAGAAAAAAGAAACAAAACAGGAAAAAGGTAGAAATAATACATAATTTCAAAAAACTATTAACACTAAGAAATCGCTAGTTGATAAATTGCATATTGTCCTCTTAGAAATAGTTGTTCAAGTTACAAAATGGAAGCAAAAAAGTGGATAGACACTCAAACATTGACAGTACAAACCATCCTGCTCAATGATCCAATGAAAACTTAGTATGGTTATCTATCTTACACACTTAAACATACATAGAGTTATATCCCTTAGAGCACTTTCCTTCCCTTTCATTTTTACCATATCTATTACACATTTTGATGTTATTACTCTTTCAGTTTTTATTATTTTTTACACTAGAGAGATAATGTGATATTTACAAATGTGAGTCTTATTTATTTAACTTAAGAGGATAGTCTCGTTGCCTCCATTTACCTATAAAGACCTCAAGATCATCTTTTTTTCTAGCTGAGTAGTATTCCATTGTATAAAAATATCACATCTTTTTCATCCATTCTGTGGTTGATGAACATTTTGGTTGTTTCCAAGATTTAGCTATCACAAATTGTGCTGCTATAAACTTGGATGCACATATATCACTGTGACATGACCTTTTCAGGTTTTTTTTGCAGGGGGGGATACCCAGGAAGGGAATAGCTGGATCTAATGGAACTTCTAATCCTAGTTTGTTGAGGAATCTCTATATTGATTTCCGTAGCAGCTGCAATAGTCTACACTCTTACCAACAGTGAAGTTCCTTTTTCCCCACAGCCTCACCAACACTTGTTATCAGTTGATTTTCTGATGGCAGCCATTTTTTCCAGAGTAAGATGAAATCTCGATGCTATTTTAATTTGCATTTCTCAAATGACCAGTGATGATGAATATTTATTCATGTATTTATTTGCCATTTGTATATCTTCATCTGAGAAATGTGTGTTCATCTCTAATGCCCATTTTTGGAGAGGGTCTTTGAACTTAGGGGGTGTTTTAGTTACTCTTTACTCTTTGTTGAGACAAAATACCTGACAGCCAAAATGAGGTAAGGAAAGGTTTATTTCTTAAGTTCTTGGAGGCTTCAGTCCATACTCAGTTGGCTCCAAGGCAGCATGGCATGGCAGGGCCACAGTTCATGGCGGCTGCAAATAGCAAGGTGGAAACCAGCAAGAGAGAGAGATGCCTTCTTCCTGCCATTACATCACATCCTGGCTCCACCCCTAGGCCGGTGTAGCACTCACACCACCAATCCAAGCGCTAGACAATGAACTAATCACAAATGCATAATGCAAGTGCATGAGGCTTGGGAGCCACTGACATAAACCATGACAGGGGGCTTGATGTTTTTCAATTCTTTATATATTCTGGATGTATAAGTCCATTTTTTTTTTTTTTTTGGTACTGGGGATCAAACTCATGACCTCGTGCTTGCCAGGCAGGTGCTTATGCCGCTGAGCTAAACCCCCAGTCCCTATAAGTCCTTTACCAGAGGGATTGTTGGCTAAATTCTTTCCCATTCTGTAGGCTTTTCACTTTGTTGGTGATTTCTTTTGAAGTGTAAAAACTTTTTAATAAGATGAGATCCCAGTTGTTGATTCTTTGAAGTATTTCCTGTGTGGTTTGCGTTTTGTTCATGAATTCTCTGCCTACCCCTATGTCTCTAAGATTTCTACCTACCTTGTCTTCCAGTAGATTTAGTGTTTCTGTTTTAATATTTAGATCTTTGATCCATTTTTATTTTAGTTTAGTGCACGGTGATAGACATGGGTCTAGTTTTAGTCTTTGGCATGTGGAAAGGCAATTTTTCCAACACCATTTATTAAAGAGGCTGTCCTTTATCCAGTGAACATATTTAGCACCTTTGTCAATTATAAGGTGGCTGAGTGTCTTTGTAGTTGTGTTTGCATCTTCTAATCTGTTCCAATGATCCTCAGGTCTATTTCTTTGCCAGTACCATGCTGGTTTTATCACTGTGGCATTGTTGTATAGTTTCAAGTCAGAAACTGAGATGCCTCCTGCCTCACCTTTGTTGCCCAGAATCACCTATTCTAGGTTACTTCTGTTTCCAAATAAATTTTAGGAGTGTTTTATCTAGATCCATAAGGTATGTTAATGGTATTTTTACTGGGGTTGCATTAAATCTGTATAACAGTTTTGAGAGTATGGCCATTTTCACAATGTTGGTTCTTCCTAACCAAGAGCATGGAATATCCTTCCATTTTCTAATATCCTCTTCAATCTCTTTTTTTAGAGTAGTATAATTTTCAGCATATAGGTCTTTTACATTCTTGGTTAGGTTGATCCCTAGTTATTTCATTTGTTTAGATGCTATTGTGAAAGGTGATATTTCCATAATTTCTCTCAGTGAGTTTGTGTGTGTGTGTGTGTGTGTGTGTGTGTGTATGTATGTATAGGAATGCTATTGATTTTTGAGTGTTGACTTTGTATCCAGCTATGCTGCTGAATTTGTTTATTACCTCTAGTAGTCTTTTAATGGAGTTTTTTGGGTCTTCTATATAAAGTGTCATGTCATCTGCAAATAATGATAATTTAACTTCTTACTTTCCTATCTTTATTCCTTTTATTTCTCCCTTTTGTCTGATTGCTCTGGCTAATATTTCCAGAACTATATTGAATAGGAGTGGTGATAGTGGACATCCTTGTCTTGTTCCTGACTTTAGAATGAAGGCTTTCAGTTTTTGCCCATTTGGTATAGTGTTGGCTGTTGGTTTGTCATAGATGGCCTTTATGAGGTTGAGGTAAACACCATTTATGCCAAGTTTCTGTAGGGTTTTTATCATGAACATGTGTTGGGCTTTATCAAAAGCTTTTTTGGTGTCTATTGAGATGATCATGTGGTTTTTATTTTTGACTCTGTTGATGTGGTGTATTACATTTATTGATTTGCATATGTTAAGCCATCCCTGCATTCCTGGTATAAATCCCACTTAGTCATGATGTATAATCTTCTTGATGATTTGCTGCACTCTATTTGCCAGTATTTTATTGAGAATCTTTGCATCAATGTTCATTAGTGAGACTGGCCTATACTTCTCCTTTTTGGTTGGGTCTTTCTCTGGTTTTGATATCAGAGTGATATGTGCCTCCAGCAATGATTTAGGAAGGATTGCTTCTCTTTCAATTTCACTGAAGAGTTTAAGGAGTATTGGTATCAAGTCTTCTCTAAATTTCTTGTAGAATTCAGTCGTGAATCCAACAGGACCTGGGATATTCTTTGTTGGTAAGGTTTTAATCATGTTTTCAATTTCAATAGCTGATACTGGGTTATTCAAAATTGCTATATCTTCTTGGTTGAGCTTTGGTAGTTCATATGTTTCTAGAAATCTGTCCATTTCCTCTGTGTTTTCCACCTTATGTGAGTAGAGATTGTCAAAGTAGGTATTCATGGTCTTTTGAATTTCCATGGGATCTGCAGTAATTTCTCTCTTTTCAGTCCTTATTGCATGAATTTGAGTTTTTTCTTTCTCTTGATAAGGTTAGCTAGAGGTTTATCAATTTTGTTTATTCTCTCAAAAAACCAGCTCTTTGATTCATTAATTCTTTGTATTTTTTTTTAGCTTCAATTGCATTGATTTCTGCTCTAATTTTTACAATTTCCTCTCTTCGATGAGCTTTGGGTTTGACTTGCTCTTCCTTTTCTAGAAGCTTGAGATGTAGCATTAGATGTTTATTATTAGATGTTTAGCATTAGATGTTGCAATTAGATGTTTATTTGTGTTCATTCTGTTTTCTTGATGTGACAATTTATTGCTATATATTTCCCTCTTAGGACCACTTTCATTGCGTCCCATAGGTTACAGTATGTTGTATTCATATTTTCATTGAATTGTAGCTATTCCTTTATTTGTTCTTTAATTTCACTTGTAACCCACTGGTTGTCCAGAAAATTGTCATTTAAATTGCATGTATTTATGCAGGTTTTGCAATTTATTTTGCCATTAATTTCCAATTTCAGTGTGCTATGGTCAGATAATGCATGGGATAATTTCAATCCTTTTGCATTTTCTTAAGAATGTTTTATGGGTTAATATATGATTATGTTTTGGAGAATGTCCCATGTGCAGTTGAATGTATATTATGATGTGGTTGGGTGGAACACTCTGTAAACATCTACTAAGTCCATTTGCTCACAGGTATAATTTAATTCCATTATATCTTTGCTGACTTTTTGTCTAGTTGATCTATCTCTTTGTGACATGTGGTATTAAGGTCCCCTATTACAGTTGTGCTTTTGTGTATTTAGTTTTTCATGCCCATTAGTATTTGTCTTATGTAGCTGGGTGCTCCTGTATTTGGTGCATATATATTTATAATTGTTAGTTCTTCTTGAAGTTTTCCACTAACAAGTATATAATGACCTTTTTTATCTCTTTTAATCATTTTAAGTTTGAAGTTCACATTGTCTGCAAACAGAATAGCTACCCTTGCTTTTTTCTGGGATGGAAAAAAGCATGGAATATTGTTTTCCATCCTTTGACTTTTAATCTATAAGTTTCCTTTTGAATCAGATGTGTTTCTTGTATACAGCATATTGTGGGATCCTGTTTCTTGATCCATTTTGTCAACCTATTTATTTTGATAGGTGAATTGAGGCCATTTAAATTATGGATATAACTGATATGTACTGGCTCAACTTTGTCATGTTATGTTCCTATTGTTTGTTTTTTGCTTTCCTCCCTTGTTTAATTGCTTGCCCTGCCTTGTAGTTTCTTTCTGTTGTTGTTCTGGAGATTGTGGTCATTTTTATCTCTGCCTAGTATGTCTTTCAATACTCTTTCTAGGGTTGGTTTGGTAGACATGAATTTCTTCTGTTGTTCTTTGTCATGGAAGTATCTTGTTTCTCCATTAAATTTGAAAGACAGTTTTCCTGGGTACATCAGTCTGGGTTGAAAGTTTTTTTCTTTCAGGACCTGAAATACTTCACTCCAAGCTCATCTTAACTTGAGGGTTTGCACTGAAAAGTCTGCCATGATTCTGATGGGCTTTCCTTGATGAGTGAGTTGTGTCTTTTCTCTAACAGCTTTTAGTATTCCGTTTTTATGTTGTATGTCCTAATTATTATATGTCTGGGTGTAGATTTGTATTGGTTGTGACTTTGGCATTCTGTATGCCTCACTTATCTGTATATCATATTTTTTTCCCATTTTGGGGAATTTTTTCTGCTATTACTTCTGTGAATGGTTTACCTATGTCATTTGCCTTGACTCCTGCCTTTTTGTTGGTGCCTGTTAGTCTTATATGGTTTCTCTTGGTGTCATCTTGAAGCTTTTGGATTGTCATTTTATGCTGCTTTGTTGTTTTTAAAAGTTCTACCCTTTCAGGATTACTAACTGCAATCCTGCCCTCAAGGTCCAAAATCCTATCCTCAGCTTCATTTAAATGGTTTGCCAGCTTTCAATAGAATTTTTTGTTCCTTGGCTATCTCTTTGAATTTGTTTCATGGATTCTGATTGTTTTCTGTATTGTTCATTCAAGGTTTCAATCAATTTCCCATGTTCCTGTATTTTTTTAATCTAGTTCTTCTCTGGCAATGCTGAGCAACTCCTTTACTAAGGTTGTTATTTCTGTCTTTATGTGGGAAACTATTTCTAATTTGATTTCCTCTATAACCTCATGGATTTGTTTCTTTATTTCATTTGTTATCTTTTCAGATTTCTGATGTATGACTTTTAAATTCCTCTATTTCAGTGTCACCTGTACTTGTTCCTGATGGACTAGATGTTTGAGATTGCATTTTGCTTTTTCATGTTGTTATTTTTGCCTTTTGGATTAATATTTGGTCTTTCAATCCCAATAGTCTCAACTGTCAGTAGTATGAATCTTAGGGTCCTACTATGTGGTTGATGTTTGTCTGATTGCTGATTGGTTACCACGATGTAGAGGAGGGCCAGTTACCTGTATTTTTCCTGCAGGGCCTGTTGGGTGAGTCCTATATTCTTCCTGGGCTAACTAGCCTAGGAGTATTGATGTAGGTCAACCCTTCATTCCTGCTGTTACTATGTCTTCAGGTTATTCTAGGTCACCACATCTCCCTATCTATAGTGTTTGTGTTGGCTAAGGCCCTACTATGTCACTGGGTGTTTCATAAGCCCTTTTAATTTTCTCCAAGTTGGAGGGCACACTTCTCAACCTGCCTGATGTTCTCTGTATGGAGGAGGGAACCACCTACACTCTTGCCAAGCTCGCCAAGATCTTACACTTGGAGGGAGCTTCACTACTGTTCCTGTTTACCCACTGAACACCTCTATTTTAGGGGAAAATTTACCACACTGACTGGAGCCTGCTGAGGTCTTCTGTTTGGATGAGGGGTTACTGAGTCTGTCATCAACCCAGCATGGTTAATCTACTGCAGTTCAAGGTTCTGGGAGAAGGGGTGGGAGCTGAAGATCAGCATCAGTACTAGGTCCAGGAAGTAGGGGGGCATAGGTGGGCCAGGCTGAAGGGATTTCTGTCTAAGGGCTTCCTAACAATTTTTGAGAAAGGAATGCTTATGTCTTCAACTATAATTAGGGATTTATCTACTTCCCCTTTTAGTTCTACCAGTTTTTGTGTCATGTATTTTCTTTAAGGTGAATATACATTTAGGATGATTACCTCTCCTTTACCAGTGCAAAATATCCTTTCTTTGTTCTGATCAAAGTTAAATTTAGAATTAAGCAAATTTCTAGGCCTCTTTATGGCTATATCTTTATCTGTCAAATGGGTTAGCAGTCCCTATCTTATAGCACTCTGAGAAATAAATGAAGTACTTGCTGAGTGCATAGTAATTACTCAATAGAAGTAAACTATTTTCTTTTGGCTTCTCCCACATGAAGGTAAGTAAAATCCCATTGCATTTACTCTCCCACCTTATTCCAATATGCTCAGTTATGAGAGAGACTCAATCATTTTAGACATGGTAATACCATTCCTTGTATTGAGCCCTGTACACTCTCAGATTTCCAGAGGAGTCACTGTGCTTCAGGTGAACCTCATGGTGTCTAGGACCAGAAAAACCTGAGTTTGAATGCCAGGTCTCCTATTCAAACAATTGTATTAACTTCTTCAAGTTCCTTAACATGCCTCAGTTTCCTCATCTTAAAGAGTTGACTAAAGTAATGCATGTAAGAATTTGGCATATTGCCTAGTACATAGCAAATGCTCAGTTTGCGTTTATCTTCACTGAATATTAATGCCCAATAAATATAAACTCTTATTACTTTTGTCAATACTTATTATTGCTCCCAATTTACATATATATATATATCACTATTGCTGTTGCCTTTGGAGCCACTACTAAGGTAATTATGCCAGACCTAGTATGGTGGCACACACCTATAATCTCAGCACTCAGGAGACTGAGGCAGAAAGATTGCTGCAAGTTCAAGGCCAGCCTGTGCTACAAAGTGAGTTCAAGAACAGCCTATCTCAAAAAGTAAAAAAAAAAACTTTTAAAATTTTTTTAAAATTAAAAAAAAGTTAATTCTACGAGGACAGTATGATTACACTGTGTTACACTCACTTTTAAGGTATCTCATAGTAGTCTAAATATGAAAAAATCATCTATACATAAATAATAATTAATAAATGTATCTATTTTATCCCTTGTCAATAAAATAACACCCTAAGATTATATTTTATTTGATTGTTACCATAGCAATATGGGAGAAGTTTTAAATATATATAGTTTAACCTTTAATATTATTTTTTCTAATTTGCAGTTTCTGTAACCTAACAGCTATCTTTGCTATAGAGATCTCTGGAGTGATTCCCAGGTAATGAGAAATGCCTGAAAGGGCATTAATGAAGGAATTTTTAAAAGACATGCACAGCAGCTAAATAAGAAACACACCCCAGTGTCTTCCAAAAACAAAGGTTATACAGTTGCTTTGTGGGATTCCCAATGTAAATCCTGTTGTATAAAATATTACTATATGGCATGGAATTTAAACAAATCCTCAAGACAAAACAAAGCTAAATTTAAAACTCACATGAAGTGTTTGTTGCAAATTCAGTGACTTTTATGAAAGTCTATATATAAATTTCTTTCTTGCTTTCTATGAAATCATTCTGTGTCCAGGAAACAAGCAGTATAGACATTTCCTTGGACTCAGCTCGTTACCTTGAAGAATACACTAAAAAGTCTGAAGACCAAATGTAGGGGCACCTCATTTTTCTGAGCACCTGCACTCCACTCTTGAGTGCACCTTATAGCTCTCTCTAATTAATTCTTCTCATGTTTCTATTAACAATGACAAAAAGAGCCGGACGTGGTGGCGCATACCTGTAATCCCAGCACCCAGGAGGCTGAGGCAGGAGGATTGTTATGAGTTCGAGACCAGCCTGAGCTACAAAGTGAGCTCAAGGCCAGCCTGAACTGCATAGAGAGACCCTGTCTCAAAAATACAAAAAAAAAAAAAAATGACTAAAGTTAGAACCTCAGTTGATTCGCTTTTCTGTCCTGGGCCTGATGCTTGGAATGTGTCTTATTTGCTCTGCTTTTTTTTTTTTTTTGTAAAATGTTAAATAAAAATGAAAATAAAAAATATGGGCTGGAGGTGTAGCTCACTGGAGGAGTGTACACATAGTATGTGTGAGTCTCTGAGTTCAATGACAGAACCAAAAAAGTAAAGTAGAAGACAAATTATTCGTGGCCCTACTTTAAATATTACTGATGGCTTGATTTTTCATGCTAATGGAAAGTTAATGGTATAAATAACCTGCAAGTGAAGTAAGCAAATAGTTGTTTCTAAGGTTACTTCAGGAATCACATTTAATATATTTCAGGAACTTTTCTTCCTCATTGCATTGGCATGGTTGATGTGAGTACAGACAGTAGAATCCACCCAGGTGAGGAGGAAGGAGAGGAGTAAGACTAAGTGAGGAGGTCCTCACCAGTAGCTTCAGCCAGCAGCCAGGGCACATGCAGAGTGCCTCAGAGGGAATGGTCCTCTAGGTTAGAGGCCAGAGATTGGCCTCTGCTCACCCCACAGAGTACCAGAGCCAGACAGGTTAGCTGGTGGTGAGTGTTTCCCAGTAAGGGAGCCCCTTTCATGAGCATGAACTGGAGACCCATGACCTCTAATCCAATCACCATGGCTTCTTTGAATTTTCTGTCCTGTGAGAGAACAGGTCCACTCTCACTTGAATGGGTCCACTTCTTAGTAACTCCATCACCATTGCTCTTAGCTAAGCTACCACTATCTCTAAAACAGACTCCTATGCCACAACCCACGCAGCTCTAGATGTTCCCAAGGGGGAAGGACAGTGAGAGGATGGGAAAATAAAGAAAAGAGATGAAAGGTGAGGTCAGGTAGAGCACTCTCTCCTGAGGGGAGAAAAGGGACTGCTCAACCACTGTAACACTTTTATTATATACTCTGGAAGATGATGTTAATTTCAACCTCGCTGCCTAGCAGCTCGTTTGCCTGGTGGGCCTGGGCCCCTTGCCTCCTTGGAGCTGGAACAGCTTGTTTAAGTGTCTCGTTTTGGGCTCTTTGTCTTCTCAAGTCTGGCCTTGCTTTGGTCCAACATGTGTGATCAATCTCCACCTTCAGCTGCACCCTGTATCTGTCCCTTTTTGTTTTGTAGTTTCAAGCAATGGGTGGTCAGTTGGAGGAGTTGTGTCTGTCGAAGGTCTTTTCATTCTTGAACCTTTTTCATTTTAAGTGCATTTCAAGGATTTTAAGTTCCTGCATTCCGCTATTTAACCCCATATAATCCATTAATCCATAACAGCAGACAGCTATCAATATAGCTGGCAATTGTCAGAAGATGTTAGTGATGTGAGTTTCTTTTGTACCTAACATATTACTATAGCATTGTTTTACACATTTTGTGGTTATGCTTTTCTGTTGACATCCAAGACCAAGTTAAAGTGAAACCTGCAATAATTACACTTAATCTCCTGCTATCTATCAAGGTCAGTTAAGGCTCCTCAGGAACTGCCTTGGAATCATGCACAGTACCTCTTAGTACTTAATGTCAGTGTCAGCCATGTGGCTGAGTTACAGCCATTGCTTGACTGAGTTGCTTTCTATCAAAGCTTGGGAGATTTTTTTCTCTCTCAGTGACTCTCCTTAAGCACACTACATATCTTCGATCACTTCCCTCTGTGGTCCCACAATCTCCCGGGTCACAAGATCAACGACTGACTGAGTTATGGAATGCAGCAGCAGAGGTTCTCTTACGTCCTGGGTCCTCACTGACCTTGAAGAGTTGGGGTCAAAATACTGGTTATCCCCTTAAGCCCCTCTATCTTTTTAGATTTTTTTTTTGTCTCCAACCTTCACTTGTTGAACATCCAGAAGAAAAGATTGATAACAGTACAGTATAGTAACAACAGTAAGCTTAACATTACTGTCTTATCTAAATATTAAGGACCACAGAGCACAAAACAGAACCATTATTGTTTAAAAACCATGGGTATTTTAACATTTGAATACCTGTAGAATAGTAACAAAGTTACACACTATATACAAAAAATTAGAAATCAAAACCATATACAACATAGCATGACAATCATGGTGACATTTTGTAACACACTTGAATTTTCTTTTTTTTTTCCCCTTTGGTCTTTGTGAGACAGAGTCTCGTTATGCAGTTCAGTCTAAACTTGAGCCCACTTTGTAGCCAAAGCTGGTCTCAAACTTGCAACAATCCTCTTGCCTCAGACTCCTGAGTGCTGGGATTACAGGTGTGCACCACCACACCTGGCTTTGAATTTTCATTTTGACATAAATATCCCTTTTAGTTACTCATCCCTGTCTAATACTTAAGAAGCCTTTACCTAACTTGTTGACCTTTAGTGGGGTGTACATCATATTATGAAAACCTTTGTATCAAAGCATCCTTTTGATGATGACTAATGTAAGCATATCACCATAATATACTTTTAGTAACAATGATTGGCGTATTTTCCAAAAGGCTATAGAAATCACTGGGGCCTCCCAGTAACAAACACAAGAACTGGTTAAAGTTATTTCAGGCAGTGCTTTCTTATTCATCAGTTGGAGTCCTGTCTAACCACCTCTCTCCCACCCTAAGGGATTTTTGTTTAATATCTAAACAATTTTGTTTCTGACTTGTAAAACCCAATCATAACATTTAACACATTATTTTTGAACAATGACAGACTCTCAAATTATGATAAACAACAATATACATTGCAATTACACCATCAATTTTAGCATCATTTTGACCAGCTGGCAACCCAGGTGGGAGCATGCTTTTTAAATGTATAACCCAAAGTAAATTATGAATAAATGGTCTAAAAATACAAAAGAAAAAAGGAAAAGAGAAAAAATTGTTTAGCTCAAATAGAGACATCTGTTAACTTATTGAACAAATGGACCAACAAGTACACAGCTTGTTGGTGTCAATGAGAGCTCCCTGAGCTCCTGGGGGCTATTCCATGCCCCTTTGTTTAACTAGCTCACTTCTTACCTGTGCTCAGGACTGGTACACCTGTTCACCTCTAGCATTTCAGGACATTTATCACGTGCTCACTATCCTTGGGGCACTCCTGGTCAGGCACTTGTGCTTTTGGTGCACGTGTGAACAATCACTCGCTCAGCAGCTCCCAACAACAGACTGGACCAACACAGACAGATACACAAGGGAACTTACAAACATCTCACAAAATCAGAGTGCGTGCAAATATATTTTTAACCAAATTAAATCATCTATTTAGATCCTTGATTTTTGATTTTGGTTACCATCTCTTGGGCATTCTGGGTCAATTTCTTCCACTTAGCTCCAGGTCTGGCCTAGCCTTATCCTTATTTATCAGCTGCAGAGCAGCCTCCAGAGTATCACTGTCATAGGACTGAGCATCCACTTGTTGAGAGGTGGAATAATCTCCCTCTCTGGGTCTGATTCCATGATACAGTCAGACAGGATGCTCTAGCACCCATACAGGTCATTCAGCATTCTCTGGAAAGACACAAGCCTAAATTAGCACTGGGCTGGGCCCTTCCATTGTCTACTGTGAAGATCTCTCTGAAGGGCCCTTCCTCACTTCTTTCTTTTACCTGATTGAATTGTCTTGCTGCTGCTGTAGTTCCATCCTTCGTAGAACTACAACCTTAACAGTACATACTGCCAAGTGAAGTCTATTATGGGTATAAATTTTGTAGATAAAATTCCCCTTTTTTGTCTTGTAATTAAATTTTGAGCAAGTTTAACAATTTTTAGCCAGTATCATGTATGGGGAACATTGTTAACAATTTGTTGAGCCTGCTTTTGGGTTAAATGGAAATGTTTGCATAAGGCAGAAGCATTTTGATGGTAGGTGGCATGGGAAGCAGAAGCTTGAACAGTGTCTGAGGGAGTAACAGTTCATGACATCGGAGGACAACAAAGGTAGCAAGAGCAAAGGAGGGAAGTGTAAGCCTCCTTTTTTCCCCCTACATTATAAGCAGGCTTTCCCCCCTAGGATGGGTGCAGCATGCACACCATTTCTGCACCCTCCTTCTGCACAGTATAAGGATGTGTACAAAGTGAGGACCCCGGCCTGGGCCACCAAGTCACTCAACCCAGCTTCTAAACTTCAAGTTGACACAGTGTATCAACCATTCCAATCTACCATTGTCAACTTAGCAACCAGATGCTTTATTTTATTCTACAGAAAATCAAACTCAGGACCCTGCACTTGCGAGGCAGGTGCTTATGCCATTGAGCTATATCCCAAGCCCCAGACACATTGCTTTAAACCAGTTTCCAGCTATAAAGTCATACCAATTCTTAACATTTCACAACTTGAATATTTTAACACAGATTTAACAATCCTTAAGAACCAGTATTATCTCTATCAACATCATATTACATTAGAACCATAACAGTTTGCCCTTACATCTGAAAAAAGCAACATTATTTCTCCACCTTTCTTGTCTGAGCCAAACTCCAGGCTGCAGAGCTCATTGGTTCCTGGCCCTGCCTGGGGGCCTGTGAGAATCGGTGAAGGGAGCAAAAGCAGCAGTTTCTCACTGTTAAATAATCCTTTCAAAGTCTGTAGAGGTCCAGATAGATTTGTGCTGGGTTGTTTTTTCCCACTTGCTCTAAGCTGCTTTCCCATTTCTTTCAAGTATGTAAATTTATAATTCCTTCTTCTGGAAACAAACTTAAGAAATTTAGCAAGCTATGTAATGCTAGTATATTGAAAACTAAAAATTAACATAAAAAAGATGTAAATAAATGTAGAGTTACATCGATCATGAATTTGAAACAAGTACCCCTGAAGTAAACAATTTTAGAAAACAACAGAGTTTAAGGATTTACCAGATATCAAGACTTACTACGAAGCCATAGTGAGGCAGTGATATGCTAGAGCCAGCCTATTATCAGCTTGTGAAAGCCAAATGTTGAATTTTTACAAGTTTTACATGTTAGTTGTTGTCGTATAGATTATTGAAATTGTCTTTTGTGAGAGTAATTTTGTGAATTGTGAATTGCCATTTGTAAACAAAAATCAGCAAACCTCACATCAGGACCACATTACCCCCCAACCACTAGGCGCCTGCCATGTCAAGCAGGGCTGTGCCATCTCAGGGAAGCTGTCTGAACTGTAGCACCCTTCTCTTTGGCAGGGCTGCTGCAGGTCCCACTGGAAGTTTTTCTGGAACACAAAGGCATTCCGCATCAGTTTTGAATGGCCCAATAATAGTGATGTCTGTACTTTCGACAGATAGTTGAAGGTCTTGTTGAAGGGACAGTTAGTGGCTGTGCTGCTCCTACAGGTGCAGCAGAACAACTTTTGGCAAAATGTTTCCCATCCCTGCAGATGAAACATGTAACTCTGTTTTTCCCCTTTTGTTTCTTGTCTTTCAATTTCTTCTAACCCTATTTTTCCTTTGGCTTCTCTTAAGCCTATTCCTCTCTTTGGCCTTAGTGAGCCCATTTTTTGGGCCTAGTGAACCTGTTTTTTGCCCCAAGTTTAACACCTAATGCTGTCAATATCAATTCATTCCGGTGATGAATATTGACCATTACCAATGCACTTCTCCCCTTTTTGCACACACAACAAAAAGTGTCCTCTCACCCACTATTTCTTCTTACCCCAGTCCCTGTTCAGGCACCATTTGCCATGACCCACACAGCTCGAGATGTTCCCAGGGGGAAGGACGGTAAGAGGATGGGAAAATAAAGAAAAGAGATGAAAGCTGAAGTCAGGTGGAGCACTCTCTCTTAAGGGGAGAAAAGGGACAGCTCAACTACTGTAGCACTTTTATTATACACTCTGCAAGATGATGTTAATTTCAACCTCGCTGCCTAGCAACTTGTTTGCCTGGTGGGCCTGGGCCCCTTGCCTCCTTGGAGCTGGAACAGCTTGTTTAAGTGTCTTGTTTTGGGTTCTCTGTGTTCTCAGAGCAGGCCTTTTTTGGTCCCATGGGTGTGATCAATCTCCAGCTTCAGTCACTCCCTACACTCCTAGCTGAACTCCCCACTTCCATGCCTACTTTTTTCTATCTCATTCTCCTCCCAAGAGCCAGAGTAGTATTTTCAAAATCCTAATTGTAAGTTTCTTTCCATAAAAGTAAAACTCCTTAACATGGCCTAGAAGGCCTTAGATCTAGCATCTCCCTACTTCTCATTTGGGATCGTGTTTCCCATCTTTTTCTCAGCTCTAGACCCACCAACCTTCTTTCAGTCACCAGCCAGGTATATACTTTGTCTCAAAGCAGGACATTTGTACATGCCACTTGTCTAGCTAGACTCTGTTTTTAATTTTTACTATTTAACTTTACCAACTTTACTTCTGTTTATTGTTCATCTATTAGAATAATTATCTTTTCCTCATGAAGGCATTTCTTGATCCCATTCACCAAGTTAAACCTGGCTATAATAAGCTTTTGGTACATTGCGTATCTCTCCTTATCAAAATGTACAAGTTTAGGTTTATTTTATCATCATTTGTTTATTTATTATATCCCCACTGAAATGTAAGCTTCTTAAGGATGTGCCTGTTTTTATTTATCATTTTATTGCTCATATCTTGTGCTGTGCTTAACAGATATTAGACGGTTATGCTATTTGAGTTCAAAAGAAGGAAGCTATGCACTGAAGCTGGATCATGTTTGTGGCCATAGAAGAGAAAGATCAGGCTAATGTGACTCGAAAAACTGTAACATTTCAACAAATAATTAGGGTTCAAAGGAGAACTGAAACTAACATCCAATACTGGGACAACAAATAAACAACAGCAGCTCAGTGTCTGGCCTAAGAATGAAATTGTCTCCTAGGGGAGGCACCCATGCAGAGTCCTGGATGAAGAGGTGGATGTCTGATACTCAGCTGAGAGTGCTGTCTAAGTGCTGTACACATGTATGCACACACGCACGCACACATGCATGCACAAATCGTGCTCCAAGCCAGGTATGGTACCATATACCTGAAGTCCAAGCTACTCAGGAGTTCAAGGCCAGTCTGGGCAACAGAGATCCCATCTCTGGGATGGGGAGGAAGAGAAGGAGGCAGCAGAGGAGTATTCTCCCTTCTGAATTTCCTCTGTCAGTGGTAAATGATGACATTGGTGTCCCAGTGACCTATCCCCAAAACCTAGGTAACAGCTGCCAGTCCTGCTTATTACTCAAATCCCACATCTCAACAATCACCAAGGCCAATACAACCTAACTGCTGAACATATCTTAAACGTATCCATTTCTCTCCATTTCTTCAGCCACTGATTTAGTCAAGAGCTACATCACCACTTGTCTAGAAATATCTACATCATCACTTACCTAGATTCTTACGAATACCTCACGACTGGGTTTTCAGCCTTCATATTCAAGCTTTCCTGACTGTTCACATTACCACTGGAAGCATCCAAAATGTCAGTCCTACATTACATATCTACATTACATATCTCATTTTTCAGCTAAAATCCATGCTCTAGCTTGGTGTAGTCTGACCCCTGTCCACTTAGCTTTTTGCTTCCTTGTTTGTTGCAGTGCTGAAGATTCATCCCAGGGCCTCACAGATGCTAGGCAGGAGCACTACCCCTGAGCAGCACCCCTGAGATTCTCCGCCCACCGAATTGTTCCTCATCTCTAATCACTCCACCTGGCTGGCATTTGTGCCCTAGTCAGATGAAATAATTTGAGTTCCAGAACATCCAGGAGAGATTTTTAAATGTCATTGTGCTTCTATTGCCTTACATATGCCTACAACACTGTTCCACCCTAGTTGCTTCCTCTAGTCCCAGGCATTTTTATCTAACTCCTGTCTATTTGTCTATTAATATCTATTAATATCTATTAATATCACTCAGTTCAGGGTCTCCTGTATGGCATGGCAACACCTGTGATGCACAGCTCCCACAGCATGCTTCCTTCTCTCTTACTGACCACACCGTCTTCCTTCCTGGCCAGCCTCAAGAACCTTAACGTAGATATTGTGTCTTATTAGTCTCTGATTGGTGCCCAAGATATAGTAACCAGCTATTCAAACATTGTTTGGCTAAAGAAATTAAGAGTCAAAGTGAGAACAATAACTACTGATGACTTTTTGCTGTTCTTGTTTCAGACCAAGTGGCTACCTGGTCTCTGCCATCGTCTTCGTCATGCTGCTGCTGTTCATCAGTATTCTAGTTTTGAGCTACTTCCAGTATATGAAGCTGTTTAAGAAAACTATTTATAACTCATATCATAAAATTCAAAGAAAACAAAAGAAATATTAGGCATACATGTATGTCATATTGATTATGAATATTAATTATAAGCTCATACTATTATCACATTCAAGATTTCAAAAGCATTCTTAAATTGCTCCCAAACAGAAATAGTGTCATCATTGCTGTTAAATTGATCCCTAATGTGTTTGTTCATTTTAAAGATATTCTATGTACTCATATAGCATTGTAAAAAATAAACTAAGTTTGGCTATTTTAATCCTCCCTAAAAAAATTGAAAATATATAGATGTCAAACACTATTTTGCATAAAACTTTTCATATGAAACATTATATGGCTATAGTTACTGTGCATATAAAGGATCTAATAAAAAGTGCGTGGACTTAAATAACTTGTCTGAAGCAGATTTCAGAAGTTTTTCTAGCAGAAGATTTGTATATGAAATGTTATATTAAAAATGAGGCAGCTGGTGTTCTAGGTTTTAACTCTAAGTTAATCTGTCTCCTGACAACCACCTCAAATAAATCTTCCTGGTAGGCTCTATTACTGTTGTCTCTTGATTTAAATTATAAATTGATTATATATATATTTTTTCTATCTTTTGCTGGGTTGTCAGCTTGAGAACAGATATCCTGTCCATTTTTGAGGGATGAACTAGTGACACACAGTGAGTGACACATAAAAATTACTCATTTAATGCCAGTTCAATGATTGAACAATGGATGATCTCTGTTATTATAGCTCAGACCTATTTAAACTCATACCACTCTTCTCACCTCTCACTCTTGTCTAACAATTCATTAAGAATATTCAAAAAAATTAGAAAAGAAAACCCCCATTTCCCACACTCTAGTACTCCTAGATTGCTATCTCTGTCTCTCTTGCCTTCTGTGTCATCACTATGCACCTGCATGTCCCTGTTATGCTGTCATTATCGATGAAGCATCCCTCAAACCAAAGGCCTATACACTGGAGCCCTCCTCTTCCTTCGACCTTGAAAATCTCCTCTTTGTCCCATACATAATCAATCTCTCGCTCTCTCTGCATACAAATATGCACCAATATCTCCAAGCTTTAAAATGCCCTCCCTGGACTTCACTACCCTACCCAGCTGTTGCCCCAAATGTAAGAGTTATTTCCATTTCTTCATCTTAATTTGCTTCTCCAGTCTTCCCTAGCAGCTCTTTAAAAACCACTCCTCCATGAGACTGCTCAGATGACTGGTAATCTCTGTACCACTGAATCCAACAGTCTTGTGACTTTTGTGTTATTATATTCTTTCTCATTTCCCTCCTAACTCTATCATTCCTCTTTCATCTTTGACCACTAAAGGGTGAAACACACTAGAACTTTGTCCTTAGTCTATTTCTTTTTAACTACACATTTTCTTAGGTCATCCAACCAGTTCCAAAGCTTAAGTCTATTTGTCTATTAATATCTATTTTAGCCCATTTAATAGCTATGACTAGAGGTTTTTTATGCAAATGTCTATAACTCATGGATGTGTACAAGGCATCTCTAACATAAAATCATCAAACCATACCTCCCAATTTCACTCTCCCCACCATGTTTAATGTTAAATGGCAACACTATCCACCCAGAGGCCCACATCGAAAATCTAGAAGTTATTATTAAATCTCCTCTATCAAATTCAACATTCAACCTAAATGCAAGCTCTATAAACTCTGCCTCCAAAATATTTAAATTCCAACTTGATTAGTCTCCACCACTATCAGAATCTAAGCCACCTTCTAGCACTTAGTTCTGGAATAGTTCTTGACAACCCCAAAACTTTGTGATTTAAAACACAGTTTATCACATTATGTGGGTTGGTTGGGTGGTTCTTCCGGATGGCCGGGCATGGCTAGAGCAGGACTAAGGGACCTTCACATATTTCACAGCTGATTGGATGTCAGTGGGATATACGTGAAGAATTGACAACGTGTCCCTTGTCATTCATGACTACTGCAAACTTGTATGATGTGGTCACAGGATTCTCCAAGGGGAGAGGGTCCAGCTGGAAAGTACATTTCAAGTCATAGTAGTCTTTTCGTTTCCTTGAACACCAAACACTCCTTCATGCCTCAGCTCTTTGCATTTCTCTTTGACCAGAATATTTGTCCTTCTGATACTTGTAGGGCTTTCCTTCATTCAGATATAATTTTAAAATTTATCACGTAGCTTCTCCATGCAGCAATCTAAGATTACTCTCAATCGCTCCTGTAATGTTCTTTAAAGCACACAGACTGATACTTTGTTCCCCCAGCATCCTTTACATCAAAGGGAGATGCCTAGCATATGGGGCACACACCACAAATACTTGTTGAATGCATGCACAAGTGCCTTGTGCGTCCGGGTAGTGCTAATTCACGAGTGCTGTACTCTCGTCCTATCTCAGCAGCATGGTTTTTAAAATTCTACATTGCGGGTTAACTGGATGCAGATTGTTTTCAGTCCTTCACCGGCATCCTACCTTCCTCAATTTCCTCACCGCTCCCCTTGCAAAAATAAAGTAAAAGCGAGGGAGGGACTTAAAAACTTAGGGTCATGATTTTGGTCTCTTTGCCACAGTCTGTCGGCTTCATCAGGTTCAATGAGACATAAATTAACAGTACCAGAATCAGCGTTGTGAGCTTGAAGGTGGGTGACTTCAGCGTTTGCCAAGGACGAACCGCGAAGCCTCCGCAGGCTGCATGCTGGGAGATGTAGTCTCTCGGGACACCTGCTGCGGCTCGGGACCCTGCAGGATGGTGGGAACTGTAGTAAAGGGCTGTAGAGACTCCGCCTCGGCGATGCTCTGCATGCTGGGAATTGTAGTTTTCTCGCGACCTCGCACCCCCAAGGTTGGAACGGCTCCGAGGTTGCCGCCATTTTAGGTCCTGAGGTGCGGCAGCAGAGAACCAGAGCGCAGGCGGCTCAGCCCGGGCGCCGGGCCAGCCCCGCCTCTGGGGCGCCTGGCGCCCGCCCCTCGCTCAAGCCCCGCCTTTCCCCACGTGTCTGCCGCCGAGGGGAGGTGCCTGAGCCGGAGCGGGCCCGCCACCCGTCCGGCCCAGTCCTTGTACCGGCTCCTGCCTGCGGCGCCCCAAGCGGCCCGGCTGCCAGATGCTTCCGCGCGGACTGATGCGGGCTGGGCTGTACGCGTAGTGCCCGGCTCGGGCCCCCCGAGGCGCCCGCTGAGGTGGGAGCGGCCTCGACCCCGCGGAGAGCGAGCGGCTGGCGGACGAGGCGGCGGCCGCGGGGAGGAGGAGGATGGGGGCGAACCAGTTAGTGGTGCTCAACGTGTACGACATGGTGAGTGCGGCCCCGGGCGCCGCCTGCGCGCTCCCCGCCCCCGGCGGAGTTCCCAGGGGTGGGGGAGGGGACGCGGTCGTTTTCTAATCCGGCGCCGGCGACGCACGGGTCGGCGCGACCCTGTCCGCCCCCCCGAGGCTCGGGTCTGCTGGACCCGCCCCGGGCTCGGCCCCTCGGCGGTGAACGAGCAGTGTTCTTTCCGTGGCTCCTCGGTCGCGGTTCCGACCTCGCCGCCACCACCTGGCCCCGCGGCTGCCCCGCGCTCGGCTTCTCTCCCTGCTGCTGCTGCTCCGTGCGTTTCTCTAAACGCTCAAGTCTTCCGAAAGTCCCGTCTAAGTCCAGAAAGTCCCAGCTGTCGCTCCCTCTGCTAGACTCTCTCCAAAGGTGGATACCAGCCCGCACACCCTGCCCAAAGCAGCCTCAGGAAAGTGAATGTGGTTAGAATTTATCAAGAAAATAGCCGTGCTGAGTTCTTTAAAGATCACTGTGCTGCCCCTTTCCTAGATCCCGAAGGCCACTTTCCAGGTGATGCAACAGGTGGATGACATGCCCACCAGAGGGGAAAGAAAGAACTTGTTTATTGCAATACCTAACTTTGAAGTGCTGCCTGCAAGCACAGACTCGAGTCCCAGGACTCGTTCGCCGGATCGTTGCATTGAAATACTCCCCCTCCCCCTAGGCTCCTGGTAGAGATTTACTGTCCTGCGTGTTTGGGTTTATTGGCTTGCCTTTGGTTACCGAGTTGTGTGTTTTGTAAAGATTATCTCTGCCTGCAGTGCTTAAAATTTTCTGTAAGTAGATGACAGATGAAAAAAAAAAGTCCCCCATCGATATTTTTGTTGGTTTAAAGATGCCTTAGAGCAGAAATCCTGCAGTGCAGATTCTTGGGTGTCATTCACAGATCTGAACTTTGTATTCCTTTGTATTGTTTGTAAGAGTGTAAGTGTAGAGTGTAAAAAAGGATTCCGCGTATCATATCTGGGAATTATGTCAGCAGAGTACAGGACCTGCCCCTGACTTGGAGCCCCCTATTAAGTTCTAATGTAAGCCTGGAGATAGAAGTTAGGTTAGTGGAAGAGGAGAGTAAAGTTGATATAAAAAAGCAAAGAACAGAATAATCAAGCCAAGAAATCTTAGAAAAGCATGGCACTTTGTAAGGCCTTTGGCTTATGCCACTGGTTAAAAATCTCTTTTTGTGTTTGACTAGACACTCTTCTTTTCTGAGACTTTATATTACCTTTTGTTTCAGTACTCTCCACCTGAATTTGGTTTCTTTTTTATTCAAAAAGACTATCTCAAGCCATCCCTCCAAGATAAATTCTACTCTTAAAAATATATCTTGAGATACAGCTATTATTTATAAATAGGATTAAGCAGTGGCCAGAAACCATGGCTTCAGAGCCTCAAAGAAACCTGTGAAAATAGGAAAAGGTTTTTTTTTGGTTTTTAGAGCTGGGATGCAGTAGTAGAGTGCTTCTCTACAATGTCATGGTTTCAATTCATGGTACCATCATGTGGGTACTTTTGAAATAAAACTGAAAAGAATGTCTTGGCATTTGGTAGATATTGTATAAATCAGGAAAACTTGTGCTATTTCTGTTAAAAGAGGCTAGAGATACTCAAACCAGTATTTTATAGGAAAAGAGTGTTTTGAACAATGTTAAATTTTTACCTAATTAACCAACAGTTTATTTCTCAACTTTAGTAAAAAGTAAGTAGTTATGGAGGAAGCCAGCAGTGAACAGGGTCAATTGATCTGCCCAGATGTCTAAAAATAGTACCTAGAATTTGTAGGCTACAGCCTTGATCCCGTCATTTTCTTTGTCAAGTAATTCCTGTCATTATTTCTTGTGTGTTGGTTTTTCCTCTCAACAGTAGGAGAAACGTATGACAGAGTGGTGGATAGCTGAATAAAAAGCTTGTATGTTCTTTTGAGAGTTTTTGGTCTGTAAGTATTGTATTCAATACTATAATTCAGTAACTTATTACTAATTTAATTTTGATCCTGTAGAAGCAACAATATGAATTGATTATCCTTTTTCCTTTAAGGAATTTAGACTGTCCTGAGGGAGATAACAATAGCAACAATTCAAGATGTGAGAACAGGATTTTGTTAAAAGCAGAAAAGGATGCAGTGGAGATTGTAGGTTATAGAATCAGAGAATGCTGAAAGATAAAAGGGGGCAAGCTTGAAACATTGGTAGGATCTCCAAAGGCAGAGTACAGGAACAAACTGGCAAGAGAAGGAAAAGACAGGATGGATTTAGGAAGTACCAGCCAGTCCAGTATAACCAGAATACAGGGTGCTTGAAAGGAGAGAAAACGGACAGTGGCACTGGAACTTCACAAGTGGAGGCCATGGTGGACTTGAGTGAAGGGCTGAGGATCTCTGAAGGAGGAAAACCGCTAAACATTTCTGTGGAGGGGAACAGTGTGATCCATTACACTGTAACTTAGAATGCAGACCAGTGGGTTGAAGTACACGTTGACACATACTCATTTTTCTCAAGTCAGTTTTAACTTTTGATGTTTTTGCTTGATGCCAAGGATGAATTCTTTTTGTCTTTGATTGTAATTCCTAGTCCTGTTAGATACCTTTGAGGCTGTTTTCTACAGGCTTAGTACATCAACTGTCTGCTCCAAATTTAACATAAAAATCAACCATTGGTTTTTTTCTGCCTGTGGTTATATCTGTTGCTATGTATCCTTGTGCATCTTTGTCAGATTGTCACCTGCTCAGGTCTAACTGTTTCCTATCCATGAGATTGGGGCAGCTATGTGGAACATTACTCTTGTTCTATAACTGCTATATATTCCTAAGTAGTTGTTTCAGAGCTACCTGTATTAATTGCTGAAAGAGTAGCCATCCTCAAAGGGTTAGTCATGCATGGTGCTACTAAATTACTACCTGCTCTCTTCTGGGTGGTTACATTCCTCTGTGTACTTAGGGTAATCTATCACCAATAAAATATGTCCGATAGTTACTTTCTGAGTCTTGGAAATGAGGTTATTCACGTATTTTAAATTTACTGGCATATATAGCAAGGAAGCTGATTCAGATTAGTTTAAAACATGAGGACAAATCACTTTAGCACAAAGTTTTCCTTTTTTCATTCATTGGTCCATATTTCTTTTCCATATTGTGGCTACTAATAAATATCTGTAAAATATGAAGGTATTTGATAGTTTTGTGGATTTATTCTATGAACAACTTTCTGTTAAACAATATCTGTACATCTTCAGAATGTTTTGTTTTGTTTTTGGTACTAGGATTCAGACTCAGAACTTTGCACTAGCCAGACAGGCATTGTGCCACTGAGCTGTACCCCCAACCTACATCTTTAGAATCTTAGGAAAAAAAGAAAGAAAAGGAATATTCTTTAGGACTCTTCAGATTTAGGCATTTTTGCCTGGATTCCATGCTTTTGCCCTCCATTTCTCCATTAGAAGAGTGTGAATTTTTATGTGGTTTATATATAAGGTCTTCGCATGTATCTGTAGATACAATTTACAGTTTCTGAACAAGTTTCCAACTTCTACATTTAAATATAATCTTTACCTAATAATGTCTCTGAATTGTAATATTCATAGTACCTCTGAATCATTATGTCCAGAAACAAACATCTTCCCCCTCTCCCAGCTCACTCTCCTGTTGACTCGCGCACCCACTAAAAGACCACCACTTTTGTTATAATTTTATCTTGGTAACTAATACTTTCTTTTACTCAGTAACCCAACCCAGAAACTTGGGAGTAAATCTTAAATTCTTTGCAAGACAAACCCTTCACAGTCAATCAGTAAGCCTGATCTGTGTTTCAATGTGGTTGATCCATCTGAAAATAACAGAATTTGACAATCAGTGACTTAAATTGGAAGGATACTTAGTCCTGGGTTAGCTCAGCAGTTAAGTCACATCATCAGAAAAATCAAGATTTTTAGACTGAGGCAGAATTGGCAGTTTGAGCAACTTAGCGGCCTGGTAAAATGCTGCCTTAAACATTTTTTTGAAAAGAGCTAAGGATGTATCTCAACGTGAAGGCCCTGGGTTCAGTCCCTAGTACCATAAAAAACAAACAAACCCTGAGATTTTTCCCATTTTTATACTCTCCTGTGTTTTCAGCCTTGTTGCCTTTGGTCCTTGGTTTGACCCCCATGACTGTGGAATTACTGCCATAGCACTAAGGGTAGTATTCCCAGTCAGCAGAATGTAAAGGAGGGCAGGACTTTCCCCATACACACTTGTGTCCTTTCACAGAGAGGAAGAACTTTGCTTTCCAAGAGAAGACATGATCCAGCATTGGTTCACATGTAACTGCTGAAACTGAGTAAGTGAGTAGCTTGCTTTTCTAGCCTATATAATGACTTGCAGGTAAGGAAGGCAGGCATTTGAAAAATGGCAGTTGCTGGGGAACTTAGAATACCTGTCACAGTTTACTTTCTTAGCACGTATTTGTTTAAATTGGTTGTTTAACTCCTGTTAACACTATTGCTTATCAAGTTTAACTTTAGGTCCTCATTATCTTGTTCTGTATAATACTTCCTTACTAGTATAAGGCTTCCTTACTAGTTTCAATCTCTGGTATTACTTTTTTTTTTTTTTTTAATTTCCATTCGTTTACAAAATTATTTTCTCAAAATGTGATTGTGCCATTTCTTAGCCTAAAATTAACCCGTAGGATAAAATCTAATACCTTTTATAAAAAGATACCTACCTAGCAGTTAAATGCCCATTTCCTCTGTCTGTATGTACACTTTTTAGGTTCAGGAATTGAAAATCTTTAGTTGTCCAAACAGGTTGGTGTATGTTACACCTCTGTATCTTGACATATGCTGATTGTTCTGTCTGGAATGTCTTTGTCCAACTCCTGCCCCTTCTGGCTGTAGCTTAACCTTTGCTTACCTTTCTTGGGTGAGCTTCTGGGCCCTAGTCATACTTTCTACTTGTTTCAGTTACTGCATAGAGCATATTGAATTCTGTGTGTCTCCCTAAACTGTATGTTCCTTGATAACATCAAAACAAGCATCTACAACAGGGCCTGTACTTACAAGGGTATGTAAATATTTGCCAAACAAATGGGATGTTAACTAGCCAGTTTTTACTAGGGGAAGCATCAGTACTTAAATGGATGAAAAGCTGATTTGGTCCTCTTTGTATCAAATCCCTAATTCAGAGTTTTGTTTTTTCCTCTTGTCTCTTTGCTTAGTACATTGCTGATTTTTAGCTTTGATTATTAGACCAGATGAAGATAGAGAGGATCATAGAAATGGAACCGAAGGAAAATATTCTTACCTTACAAAACATTTTTTTCAATACTGTGGGACTAGACTGAGGGAATAGTTTTACTTTTCAAAATTAGATTTTCAAAGATAGTCTCCAAAACATTGTCAGTTATTGACTTTTAACACAGATTTAACTAATTAATAGGACCTAGTTTTGATTTTCTTATAACAAAGTATGTTTCTTGGGTCAGTACCTCTTACATAGCGTAGAAACAGTGACATGAGTCTAAGCAAAAAGGGCGATCATAAATCTGCACTGCCCTACCTTGCCTTGCTCCCTCTCACTTAGTATATATGAAAAAATTCAAACTCCATATTTATTTTTATTGCTGCAGTAACAAATTGACAAAAACTTGGCCATCTAAAACAACACAGATTTGTTTAGTTCACATTTTTGTAAATAGCCCAGGTGTTCTAGGCTGGTTATTCTATGGCCAAACCTGTGTCCAAACTCATTCAACTGGTTAGCAGAAATCGTTTACTTAAGGTTTACTTATTTATTGAGACAGGATCTCACATATAGTTCAGGCTGGTCTTGAACTTGTAATGATCCTCCTCCCTCAGCCTCCTGAGTGCTGAGATTACAAGGCCCCACCACCATGCCCTGCTAGTTACTTAAGGTTTTAAATCTCAGTCTTATTTTTTTAAATAATTTTTTTATTTTAAAGAGAATAAAACCAAGCAAAAATAAAACAGAGTAAAGCCAATCTAACTAAAATAGTGTAAATGATACAGGATTTCAAAACAAGATAATAGTAAGTCAACAATGGCTACTGTAATGCCTTTTGTCTTCAAAATAGCTGCCCATAGCATCAGGCATAGGAAAATCAAACAAAACAGAATAGGACCAATAAAAACAAAACAATGCGATACAGGACTTCAAAATAAGATAATAGTAAATCCAAAATGGCTATCATAATATATCTTGTTATCTTTGAAATAGCTGCCCATGTCATCAGATACAATAAAATCAAACAAGACAAAACAGAATCAAACCAAACAATATAAACAATGCAGGAATGTAAATCAAGATAGTAGAGAATTAACAATTGACTCCCACCTTCAGAAAGAGATTACCCTTAGATGCTATATTGCATATTGTTACCCTCTAAATAAATTATCAGACTACTGGCTTTAGACCTGAAAACTCAATGAAACACTAACCACTATAAGCATTAAGTTACACTTTACTTCAGTAGCTATCAGCTTGTGTTTCTCTGGATCAGCCTGTCACTTATGGTGTGGGAGAAGGCTTGGCTTTTCTTGTCTCCCAGCCTGCACGCTGGAAGGGGCTGGCGTCTGGTTCTCTCCACAGCCCATGCATGGCACTGACTCATAGGAAGGGGCTGGCTTCTTGTTCTGCTTTAGTCTCATTTCTTGCTGGCTATCAGCTGGGAGCCTTGCTCAGCTGCTTAAAATGTCTTAAGTCTTGCATCTTCAAATCAGCAGTGTCTGTTGAGTCCTCCCGCTTCAAGTGTCTCTGACTTCTCTGCTTTGCCACATCTGTTCTACCTGCAGTTTGTGTAATTAAATGAGTCTCACCCATATAGACCTGTGTAATTTGCCTGTTTTAAAGGATTTTAGTTACTTCTGTAGTCATTTTGCCAGTAATATAATGCATACACAGGTTCAAAGACTAGGGTGTATATATAATTGAGTCAGTTTACCTACCACACCATCTCTGAAAGACATAAGTGGAAAACCTTCAGTATTCCCTGTTTAGTAATTCCTTGAGTTGGCACAGAATAACTATTTACCTAGCAACTTAAAATAGAAAATCTGAAGTGTTAAAAAAAAAAAAAGCATAGGATCCTTTTGTGATTGACGGCTTTGAAGATGTTGGTAGGATTTATGCACACTGGCAACTAAAAGCTGCAGTGATGTAGTATATTTAAGCTCACAGTTGCAGTAGTTTAGTGTACATCAGTTCCATGCCACATTTATGATGATGGATAGAAATTAACAAAATGGAACTTTGGAACATAAATACTTCCATACCAGGGAGAGACTATTTTGTTGAATAAATTCTTCTTAATATACTTTCTTTTGCTTACTGTCAGATTCTCCAAAATTACTCAAAAATTAATTTCAAAGCTTCAGTGCATTTTGGTATATATTACATGACTTCTAACTCCTAAAATAGTAATTTAAAAAATAACTGATTGGCCCCACATTATTCAGAATAGTCTTTCCTTGCTAAAATGTGATCATAATATCAAATTCTTAGCTGTCCACAATTGTTGATTTTAGTCTCATTACTACACAGTCTTGTAAAATAGTTCAGACATGCCTTGTACTCATGGTATTTCTCCTGCCTCAGCCTCCCAACTGCTGGGATTACAAGCACATGCCACACCATGCCTGGCTATCACACTATTTTAATTGTTAAAACTTCACATTGTATTTTGTATGTGGCTGGGCCAGTTTCCTTTCATTATTAGTCCAAAGTTTTCTTGGCTTTAACTCATTTTCCTTTGTAGGAGTATGTTTCAGTCTCTGAAATATTTGCACAGATTTGTTTTCTGTTTTGTTTTAATTAGGCTATGTTAAAATACCCTTAAAACTTACCATCTTAGCCATTTTAACTGTACAGTTAATAGTGTTGAGTATATTCACAGAGTTCTGGAGCTAATCTCCAGAACTTACTCATCTTGCAAAACTGAAGCTCTGTACCCATTAAGGAACCACTCTCCAGTCTCCTTCTCTCAGTCCCAGGTGTCTACCACTATGCTCTGTCTATAACTTTGATTAGATACATACCTTATGAGTGGAACTACACAGTATTTGCTCTTTTGTGACTGACTTATTTCACTTAGCATAGTGTCCTTATCATCTATCCATATTGTGGCTTGTCTCAACTTTTTAAGGCTGAATAGTATTTCATTATATATGCATAATCCCATTTCTTTATCTGCTCATCTGTCAGTTGTGACTTCTGTCCACCATTTGGCTGTGGTTAGCAATACTGCTGTGAACATGCGTGTCAAAATACCTGTTTAAGTCCTGGCTTCAGTTCTTTTGATGTATTCCACTATTGATCAGCATTTTGTTGTTGGGACAAAATACCTGACATACACAGCCTAAAGGTGGAAAGGCTTATTTTGGACTACAGTTCTTGAAGAGTTCAGTCTATGCTTGGCCGACTGCAAGAGAGAAACATCAAGTCATGATTGGAAAGATGTGGGAGAGGAAACATCAGCTTATGGCATCAAGTAGTAGAGAGAGTGCAGGGGAAGAGTCAGAAAGGCATCTCTGTGACCTGCTCCCTTCAGCCAAACCCACCTCCTAACAACACCTTCAAATACGGACTCATCCTTGGATCAGTCCATTGGTAAAGTTAGCACCCCTCCCTGATCTAATCACAACTCAGAGCCCCACCTCTGAACACATGAGACTTTTCAGGAACATTTTAAATCTAAACCATAGCAGCTAGGCCTAGTGGTTCATGTCTGTAATCCCAGCATTGAGGAGGCTGAGCCAGAGGGATTGCCATGGGTTCAAGGCTAGCCTGGACTTCTCAGTGAGGCCCAGTCTCAAAAAACTTAAAAAAAAAAAGAAAAAAGGAAAGCTAACCCATAGCAGTGCCCAGTCTATAGGTTTAAAAAAAATTTGTTAATTAAACCTATACATTAAGTTGAGAATTGGCATCTATTTTATCATTCTTTTTCCTTCCCATTTATGAATATTTTTTTGTTTTGAAGTTTTAAGAAAATGCATGCAAACAAATTAATGCCAAGTTTCTCTAACCATCTGCTGATAGATCAAAGCTATTAAGGAAAATACGTGGGTGTATCAAGTGGTAATAATGCTAAAAAGGAAAATTAAGAAAAAGAGGGGCCAGGTGTGGTAGCACATGCCTGTAATCCTAGCACTTGGGAGGTGAGGCAGGAAGATTGCTGTAAGTTTGAGGCCTGCACTACATAGTGAGACCCTGTCTCAAAAGAAAGAAGAGGGACTGTATAGATCAGTCTAGGTATAGTTATAGGTTTGTTCTGTTTTAAAGTCTTTTTTAAAAAATAAATAAATAAACAATGGCTAAGTTTTCCAGGGAGGATTTGAACTTATGGACCCTCCTTCCTTAGCTTCCCACAGTGCTGTGACAGGTTACAGGCTGCACCACTGTGGTTTGTAGTTTACAGTACAGTTTCTGATAGGGCGGTCAAGAACAGTCTCACCAGGAGGCATTCCCAAAAGGGGAAGAGAGTACACCATGAGGGTACCCAGGGCAGGAGTGTTCCAGCCAATCAGCATGTACACAGGCCCTCAGTCTGGCCTTGCAGTGCCTCTTCAGTGAATGAATAGCAAAAAGTAAGGGAAATTTCTGGTTTCTCTGCTCAAGTAAATTCATGAGGATCATTGAAAATAGAACAAGCAGTACCAGAGTGGGAAAGAATCAGAAATTAGGGTAGATTCCACAAAAGTGAAAAGCACCATTGCCTAATTTAAAATTTCAGTAGGAGTTAATGAACTATTAGAAACTAAAGAGCACACAAGCTTTACAAAAGTCAGAACTCTGTAGGATCAAGTGCTAGGCAGATTTTTTTTTTTTTTTTTTTTTTTTTTGGTACTGGGGATCAAACTCATGACCTCACACTTGCCAGGCAGGCGCTTCAACCACCGAGCTAAATCCCCAGCCCCAGAATTTTTTTAAAGTTAGGCAAATTCAGTTAAAGGCTAGGAAATTTTAGGAGTAAAACAGCAAAAGAATCTTACAAATAAACATGCCAAAAAGTTACTACAAGGGGGCTAGGGATATAGAGCTCAGTGGCACAGCGCCTGCCTGGCAAGTGCAAGGTCCTGAGTTCAATTCCAGTACGAAGAAAAAAAAAAGAGAAATTAATCTCTTTAATGACAACAAAGCCTAGGCAGATTGGTTATATTGGCCAAACTTTGAGTGTGAGAAGATAAAAAGTGTAGAGAGCAAGGCAGAGGAGGAGAAGCTAGGCAGTAAATACTGGTGATCTTGCTTGTATTGAAAAATTGTGAGTATTTGTGGAATTTTTTATATTAAGATATAAATATTACTGGGTTAAAAAATCAGACCTAGAAAAGAAAAAGTGAAGAGAACAACTGTGTCTTATAGCATCAGAGAGAAAACAAGTTAAAAATCAAATATAAAATGAAGACAAGTAGGACCAAGCATTTTAGTTATGAAATGACAGTAAAAAATGAAAATCTCCTCTTAACATTTCTTAACTATATTTATAGTGTCTTGCCTTACAGAACTTTTAAAATATACGTGGTCAAAAACTTTTGAGCTTTGCCCAGCATGGTGGCAGACTCCTTTAATCCCAGCACTCCAGGAGGCTGAGGCAGGAGGATGGTTGCAAATTTGAGACCAGCCTGGGCTACAAAGTGAACCCAAGGCCAGCCCGAACTGCACAGTGAGACCCTGTCTCAAAAAGACAAAAAAAAAAAAAACAAAAAACACAACTTTATATCATCAGTAGGAAAGTTTTCCCTCACATAAAATTATAATATGTAGCCTTGTACACTGCTTATTAAATAATTCATACTTCACCACGTTAATTTGAGGCACAAGCTACATCTGTCCTGTACTGTTATGATAGAAATATAGATCTATTTCAAGACTGCACTGTTTTATTAATTTAGTTACTTCCTGCACCATTATTAGATGTTTAATTACTATCATCTAGAGTATTTTCATATCTGGTAATATCAAAGTTTCTCTTATTCCCTGCAGAACTGTATTTACCTTTCTTATAGTTTCTTTTATCTATTTGTTTGTTTTTCTTTTCTTTTCTTTTCTTTTTTTTTTTTTTTGGAGACAGGGTCTTCTGTGGAATTCAGCCTGTCCTTGAAACTTACTGTGTAGCTCAGGCTGGCCTCGAACTCATGGTGATCCTGCCTCAGCCTCCCAAGTGCCGGGATTACAGGTGTGCAAAACCACACTTGGCTTACACATTCAGTTTTCAAATTAAATTTAGAAGCAGTTTGTTAGGAAAAAAAATCTCTGAAATTTTAAGTGTAGTGATGCTACATTTATGAATAACTGGGGGAAAGGGGTGTTGGTAAGGTTAACTGGATTGAGTTTTGATATAAAAAGAGCTAACATTTTCTGTTTTCTGTGTGCCAGCCATTGTTCTAGGTCAATTCTAATATTTTGAAGCAGACAAAACTGGCTTTGCTGAAAAACCTGCTCAGAATCTTAGGCGGTTGAGCAGTCTTCAACCAAGAGCTCTTGACATTGAAACTGTGCCCTTAGCCACCACATTAGATCTCCTTTTCCTTAGATCAGCCCTTCCATGTTTTAGGAAGGTACTGTGAGGGCGGGGTGTGGGTGGGTGGTGGGAGAGCCCTTGCCTTGCACATGCCAAGCCCCTGGCTCCGTCCCCAGCACAAGGCCGAGAGATGAGGGAAGGAAGGTGGAGCGGAAGGGAAGGAAAACCGTGTAGATGTTATTGAGATTTTTAAATATTTTTAACTTAAAATCAGTAGACCTTGAATAAAACAAATTATCTTCCATGATGTGGGTGGGCTTCATTCAATCAATTGAAGGCCCCCAGAAAGTAATTATGTCTCCATATAAGCCACGATATCAGCTCTTACCTGGGTCTGCAGGTATGCCTGCCCTACAAATTTCAACCCTCCCCCAAGGTCCTCAAAATCACTTCCTTCCTCTTCTCTTCATTTGGGATAGACTCTAAGGTGATGGTGATAACTACTCCCTCTGTCATGTTTGACTAATGACTCTAGATAAAAGCAATTGTCTGTACCTCAGCAGCTAAATAAATGCAGCTAGAAAAAACTTCTGACCAAACTGACTGATCTCTCAAATTGTGACCACAAATCCCAAGAGTGCCAGAAATGCTATCTGGCAGCGCTTCCTTATTCCATTGGTCCCAGTTGACTTCCCCACTCTCCAATACAACCACAGTATTTCTTACTCTCTCATTTCTTATCTTACTCTCAGAAATGACTGCAGCTTATTTCACTGAAGTGGCAGAGGAGGAGTAATAAAGAGAAGAGAGTTTTCTCATCCTATTACCACCATGCTCTTAGAATCTCTCTTCCCTACTTGTTCATGTCCCTACCTGGGGTCAAACCTTCCACTGTGGACTGGTTGCCATCTCTCTTGCCTGCTATGTTTACCTTTCTTGGAGTGGTTAGCACTCTATTCTGCCTATCGATTTACCACTCTGTACTGTATCATTTCAGTCAGTATGTGAATATGGTTTTCCAGTCCTCCTCCTTGAAGTGGGATTCATGATATGGTTTAATATTTCCTTTACCATCCACCTTAATTAATTTTTTTTTTAATTTTTGATACCAGGAATTGAATTTAGGACCTTGTGCTTGCCAGGCAAGCACTGTTCCACTGAGCTATATTCATGGCCTACTGTCTACCTTACTGTACCATGCTTCCAAAACTAGCAGAAAGAGAGCAAGACCTATGTGTTATTCAGTCCTGTTCATTCTGATCTGTTGCCTTTTTATCTTTAGATACCAGATAATAATGCAGGAGCATAGATTTTTAAAATTTCTCTACAGCAGCTATAAGGGCAGAGATGTTATTTTACCTCTTTTTATCACCAGAAGTTTTTGTACAGTGAATTACTTTAAAATGGCTAGTTGACCTGCATGAAGTTTCACTAGGATTTATCTCAAAAGAGCTTCTTTCCTCATGTCTTGTTTGTCACTGCTGCTGGAAGGACAAAATTCTGCCTATGATTTGATCCATTTAACTCATTTAACTTTGTGTTGTGAGTTCTAACTTTCTAAATCTTGTTCTCTTTAGTTTCCAGTTTTTGTTTATTAACTACTATTGCAATTTGCTGGGGGTGACCAGTAACAGCTTCTGTCTTTCTACCTTTGGGCTAGCTGTACACCTTAGAGGCTTCTCTTACTTTTTTTTCTTTTTTGAGATGGATTCTCACTATGTTTCCCATGCTGCTAGTCTCAAACTCCTGGGCTGAAGCAGTCTTGCCATCTCAGCCTGCTGGGGACAAGTTATCACTGGCTTCTCTGCTATTCTAAAACTTGTCCCTACCTGTTAGGTGGCAGATGAGAACCCTGAACCTAGGAATGGGGAGCAAGAGGCTATACTGGACCTGTTCTTTGGTCATACCAGGTATCTGGAATCTGTTATAAGAGGTGGCATGATGCAATTTTTTCTCTGTATTATTCCCTGGAATTGGGATCCATGGATTTATATCTTCTGCTTTTATTTTTAGCTGTGTGATCTTGGAAAAGTTGCTTAATTTCTCTGTGCCTCTGTTTCTCTCTATAATGGGAATAATAATGGTATGTAGTTCATGGAAGTTGTAAGGATGAATCGTTTTGAATAAAATGCATACTTGGCACATGATAAATACTAGAAAAGTGTTAGCAGTTGTTATTTTCAGGATTATTTTAAATTAAACTTAGCGAAACTGATGTTTAGAATTTCCTATTTAAAGAAATGTTACACTGCAGAGAACTATACTGTATAAATTGAAGTGGTAAAAGTAGAATTCTTTTATGTTTATTATTTTATGTTATATCAAAATCTCTTAATATATGTATAAAATTAGGGGATTGTTTTGTTTTGTTTTGTCTTGTTTTGTACAGGGATCAAACTCATGACCTCGAACTTGCCAAGCAGGTGCTTATGTTGCTAAGCTAGATCTCCAGCTATTTTTGTTGTCTTTTTTGAGACAGGGTCTCGCTATGTAGTTTAGGCTGGGCTCGAACTCATTTAGTAGCCCAGGCTGGCCTTGAACTCTCTGCAATACTGCCGCGGCCTCCCAAGTGCTGGCATTAGAGGTGTGTGCCACCACGCCCAGCAGAATTAGAGTTTGTTGAGATTTATAAATTTTTTAACATATGTGGAGGTTGAAATTCTAGTTTTCAAAGGGAATATATCCTCTAGATTTCCCCTTCAAATTAGAATTTAGGTACAGTCTTGAAATAGAAGTTTCTACATTACTTTAATTAGTGATAAAAAGTGAGCATGTTATATATAATGATTAGGCAAATAGTAGGTAATGGTGATTTCATTTTACAGTACTTACCGTGATACATGAGGGATCATCATAGCATCACATTCTAGGGAAAATGATGAATTAACCTCCATCTTATTCTGAAGTTGTGCAAGATATTTCAAAATGATGTAAAGAAAATCAGTTGTACAAGATGTTATTTGTTAGGAAATAAGTTTCATAGAAAAAGATAGTTGAAGGCCAAAACTGTGGGCTCTGCTGACAACCTAACAATTCATTGTGGGGACCGTGGATCAGATACTTGCTTGAACATAATTTGCATATTTTATATGGACTGTTACTATGAAAGAATAAGGGAAAATACATTTTAGAATGACATCCCCCAAAAGTTATTATTTTACTATATGTGTTCATGTTTGTTTTAATTTTTAGAAATTATGATTTATATTCTAAATGAGTTCCTTATAGTCAAAGACAGAATTACGCATCCTTATGTCTCCTTTCCTTAGCACAGTTCTTGACACAGTATAGGAAACATAAATATATTTTGTCCAGGCAGAGTTGCTTTGTTTGTAACTTTGCTGGTAAGTGGGTATTTAAAGTAAGATTTAAACAGATGCAGTTTAGGGGACCCTTCTATAAAGGTGTTTATTTTATCCTGAATCAAATAAAAAGTACATTTTATATCACACTTATTATACACATAACTAAAACCACATGTTCAGAAAATATCTTATGTGACCTCTGATAAGTTCTGTTCCATTACATTTTGTCTGTTAAGGTAAATGTAGGTGTAACCCATTGAAATGATTTTTGGATTCATCAGTGAGTTGTGGCCTACAATTCAAAAAACACCTCTTCAGGCAGGCTGTACGAGAAGAGGGACTTTGTCATGTTGCAGTGCTTGGCACATAGTAGGTGTAAGTACTTGTTGAATACATGAAAAGATGAGGAATTTCTTTTCTGTATGTAACATTTGCGAACAGGATAAGCAGGCTGAGGGTAATGCTCAGTGATAAGTGTGCTGTGCCTGCACAAGGCCCTGGATTCAATCCCAACACCAAGAAGAAAGAAAAGAGATCAGAATAAGGAGAAAATGTTACATCCTCCTTTCAGTGTTTCAGCTTATTAGTATTCAAGTGGTCTGCTAGGTATAATACAGTGCACTAAGCAATAAGGAGAATATGTAATTTAAATAAGGCTGTCTCCAGCCTCATGCAGTTTAGAGCATAATCCGGTTAAATACAAGAAGGCCTTAAAAGAAATTTGAAGATGTTTCTCAAGGTACTTGATACCAGCTGTAGTATGTGGTATGCAGTATGATTTTTTTTTAAAATGTTGAATGCTTAAATCTTTAAAAACTGTTTTACAGTGAAAGACATGTTTTCATGAATCTCCCTCAAAATAGTACCCTTGCCTTAAAGACACCCCATTGTTCTTGCCACTTTCTGTAGCAGTCATGGAAGTTGTCTTTTGTCAGTGTCTAGTTGCACTGTCAAGGCTGTCTCAGTGTCCTGAATCAATTCCAAATGTTTTCGCCTTTTTGACTTCGGGGAAAGCCGGAAGTTGAATTGTATCAGATCCAGTGAATAAGGTAGATGAGGACACAACATTTTTTGGCAAACCTGCTTTTCTGTTGGATGGCACTCCAATAGCATTGGCTCTATTTTTTATCATATCTCATAAAGACATTAAAGAGGATTTTAGAACTGATTCAAAAAGTGGCAAGAACAATGTAATAAGCATGTTTGAAATGAAGGGAAGGATTTTTGAGGGGGTAGTGAAAATGTGTTTTTTAATGTGATAAATTTTTTAAAATTTAAACTTTCTCCATGTATTTTGATCATCCTTTGTAAGTGTCTGGTAAGAGAGATTTGCCAAGAACTTTGTTCTTGGTCCTGCCCCATCTATTTCTCATCACTAGAAGAGTCAAGTAAAGTTAGTCTTAAAAATATTCAGGGAGCATCTGATTAGACATTTCAAAAATCTGTTCTTTAAGCAATTAAAGAGTAACAAGTCATAGTGATCCTGGGTCTAGCATGTTGTGGCTTCAAAAACTTAGATTCTTTGACAAACATGATAATTTTTATTCTGAAACTGATACAGAGGAGGAAATTTTAGTTCTATCCAAAATAACATAGCACCTCACTTCCTTCATTTTAGGCTGCTTTACACACTGACTCTTGAGATAATACATAGGGCCTTTTAAGAGTCAAAGTTAAAGTACATTTCTTAAGACTAACCTTCAGATTTATTCTTAGGCTTGAAACTTGAGAGTAAAAGAAGGTGCAGGCTGAATAATTGTGTTAAAACAGTTGTAAACTGAGACTATGCTCAGCAAATTAGGAAATATGGCACCCTACCTTTAATATGCATTTGGCTACATTCTCAAAAGGAGAAAAATGACAGACTTTACAAAACATTTGCAAAACTTAAAATACTATTAACTTAAAAGTTACTGGTGGCCCAGATATTTAGCTTAGTGGTACACTGCCTGCCTGGCAAGCATGAGGTCCTGAGTTCGATTCTCCCCCAAAGTTACTGGCAAATCTTATAAACGGAAGTGCAGTACTTTAAACTTTTGGCTATTTAGTACTAAAAGTTATCAGTAATATATAAGTAACATAATGAAGTAATATAAAGATTTTTTTTTTTTTTTTGCTAAGACTTAATGAATGATGTACTTATATTCAGTAATACTCCCTGGTAATGAAAAGATTGAATATTTTCTTTTCATAGAAGTAATAAAAATAGAATAAGAATGTGGTGCCATTTTATAGACATTGCCCAAGATGTTTATGATTTCATTTCAGAAAAATATGGGAATATCTTGTCACAAGTTTTTATGACTCAATTCTTATGATTAACAGGATTTAACGTGACTTACTGTTAGCCTTTGCTGTAAGATTATCTTGGGTTTGTTCCAGTAGTACCAAAAAGACCTCATGAGATAGTTTAGTAGTGAATATCAAGGACAGTTTTAAATGAGACAGCAGTGTAGCAATTAATTAGCCTACAATCTGCATTATTCACAATTTATTTGAGGCTTTTTAACTGAATAATTGAAATGCCTTCTGCCTCCTAAGTACCTCTTTTGGGGATATAAGTGAAATGCTTGCTTTAATACTCAAGATCTAACGTAAACACTATACTCATTCTAGTTTTTGGAGGGAAGCAATCATGCTTTATACATACATTATGTACCTTTTATAGAAGTTAGGCCCAGGCCCTAAGTGATTATATTAAGTTCCAGATGTAGCATTTATCATGGTTGCTTTCAAACTGGAAGGATAAATTTTTATTAAATTGATAAGGCAAATCATTGACTAAAATGAAGTTTACTGAAAGTTGTCCATCAAAAGAATAATATGACAGTAATATAGCACATTCAGTTCACTTATGCATACAGTGCTTTATAATGAATAGAGTATTTAGGCCAGGTTTGTTTGTTTGTTTGTTGGTTTTATTTTATTTTGATTCATGGGGGGGGGGTTACTGCCTTCCCAAATTATTTTTCTATTAATTGCTCCCTCTCATCTTCTGTTGGTACTTTACAGTGCTTTTAAAAAGCCTTCTAGACTTACATGACAGAGGTAAGTATCAAAATGTGTGATAGTGAGCTTTCATTGACCTTTGTATACTTAACATTTCCATTGGATGTTCGGAAATACAGGACTGTGAGATGCTAGGGCTAAAATGAGGTATAGTCTCTCTGGTCTTTTATTCATGTCCCTCACAAATACAGACATCCTGTAAACCTCTGCCTTAAAGAGGCCTTGTACTCAAATCTTTACTTCTAAAGAACATAAATAGTTCTGAGAATCTTAAGCAGATTCAAATTAACTCTGCCATTGTTTGCTATTCAATTTAGTGAGTCACCACCCTTAGTAATTTGACAGTATTTTTTAAAATTATAGAAATCGACAGATAGCCAGATTGATCTTATTTATGCATGTATACAATCTTTTCCAGTCTGTAGAAGAAAAATATTAGAGGAGGATCATAATGTCAAATATATGCATGTAGTACTTTAATTTTGTTTACTATGGGTCAAGCATTCTTCTAAGTACTTTATACAAGTTAACTCATTTAGCTCTCACAGTGTGCCTCTGAAGTGAATTCTGTTATCTTGTCTTCTACATAAGGATATCACCGGATGGATGGAGAGGTTAAATAGCTTTCCTCAAGTCACATAACTAGTAAATAGTGAAAGCAGAATTCAAACCAAGGTGTTCTGATTCTAGGAGTCTACATTAGACTCAATTTTAGAGACAAATTGAATACCTTAAAAAGTTATCAGATATACATGAGAAAAGGAAGGCAAATGTGTTAAGTCTTTTCTCAGCTTTTTTTTTTTTTTTTTTTAGACAGGATCTCATTATGCAGTTCATGCTGGCCTTGAACTCACTTTATAGCCCATATTGGCCTCACAGTGATCCTCTTGCCTCAGCAAGTGCTGGGAATACAGGTGTGCATCATCACACCCCACCTTTTGCTGCATTCTTTTGTGCTACAGTTAAATACTACATGTTGTTATACTTGGATGATTTTTTATTCAGGCAATAATCTCTGTGATAGCTTCACATTTAAAATAGAAATGCTCTTGTGATCTAAACTAGAAGAGAGGAATATTGCGGATTTCCCAGTTTGACTGTCAAAGAGACAGATGCTTAGATTGAACTGACCAAATTATATCCTCAGAACAAACAATTGAGATGGGTGGTTGACATGGGGATATTGTGGTGACTCCTCTGTTGTTTTGTGGTTTGAGAGAGACCATTTTGTGGCAGCCTCTGGCTGGTTCATTGTTTTCCTTTGGTATGTTAAGAAAAGAGTCAAAATGTAAGCTAACTTTGCAATAAAAACATCTGATCTTTTGTATGATACCTGAGGGATTCTATAGTTTTCACCACTGAGTAAACTGAATATGGAACCTCCTTGAATGTGTCTGCTCCTGATGTCTGGAGTCATTTCTTTCTTTCACAGCATTGCCTTTGTGTAACCAGTGTTCTCTGCAAAGCTGGCCCATAGCACCTGTGTGTGTAACTCTTCATCCCACCTTCAGTAGTGTCTTAATTTAGTTCTTAAATTAATCTGTGCTGAACAGTACTTGTCCTGGTACACTTGGACCACACTGTAGAAATAAAAGTGGTCTTCTCAGTTCAGGTAAAAGGTCAGCTTCTAGGACTGTGCATGGACAAAATGCTCTGGAGTATTCATTTTTCCCAAGTTCGTGTTTTAAAACTTTTGGCGTCTGGCACAACAAAACCAAAAAGGACATGTCCAACACAAATTGACAGGAATCTTGTTAACATCCAGTCATATCTAATTCAACACTTGTTTTGTTTGTTTTTCATGGGTACATATCGTGGCCATGATTTCGTTTTGCATATTTATATTTTCTGTTAGAAAAATTACGAATTCTGGCTCATGCATAGATCAGTATTACCTGGTACAAAAGCATGAATTTACACGGGTTAAGTTTGAGAAGCCCCATGAGTTTTGTAGGGAGACTTTCGCTCAACAGATGCTATGTGAAATAAGTTCTGGTGGTAGTAAACTAATTTTTAAAAGTAAAACAAAAAATGGAAACCACATTAAAGAAGCATTAAAAAATACAATTTCTAATTTCATAAATCTTACTATGAGCAGATAAAAATTCATTATAGTAGGGGAGTTTCACAAGGGAAATCATTCATTAAAAGGCTTGGTCTCATGCTTTTTGTTTGTTTACAGTTATCTCTTTAAATCTCTACTTAAAATAGGCACCATCCATAATGTCTGCAGAGCTTTGGCAGAAGGACTCAATAAGGGATGCAGACCTTGAATGAAACTCAGGTCTTCCACAGGCAGCCTGCCCAATCTGAAAGAATTGAGCCTTTCAGGCATGTTCTCTAATAACAGATCTAGGGAACCCTAACAGGAGCAGAAACATTTGGAGGGCATTTCTTTCCTGACCACCGCTCCCTGGAAGGGTTATCCTCTTTGCTTCTGAATCTATTCAGGGAAAAAAATTAAAAATCACACCAAAGAAAAACATCTAATTGCAGTTAATTACATCCATTTTTTGAAAAGTACATTCTAACAGTTTCTTCAAGTTTTGCTGCTGTGTAAAGAGTTAGCTGACCAGAATACATATTTTAGAGTTGTTTTTTCCTGCTATTGTTGAACATTACTTTTTATATCCTGTTTTCCTTTTGATAAAAAGCATGAGGTTTTTTTTAAAGGCAGCTAGTTAGAATTAGAAATGTAGTCTCTAACTTAAGAAGTAACCTGTTAAAAGATTTTTTTATTGGGAATATAGAATTCAAAAAACTAATTGGATTCATTATTAGAAGTTTTACAGTATCTCATACTTTAGGTTTTTCTCATGAGAATCCCACATCCATAATTTATATGCACTCATGTGCCATCTGATGGTGGTATATGCCATTAGTTGCCTGTCTGTATTATCACGCAGTTTCCTCATATAAACATCATAGAGTACACTTAACCTAGATGGTATAGGTCACTCACTCAACATGGACTGTTTTCCGGGCCAGGGGATCAAACTCGGCCTTGTGCATGCTATGTGGCGTAATGGTGTAGTCAGGCACTAAGGGACACTTGCATGTATGAGACTCCTGCTATGTAACACAGCATCTGGTTTTTTAGTAAGCTTTTTTCTTTTAATAAGTAGAAGGAGGAATACATTCTGACACTAAAGAGTAAAACCATAAGCCAGCAACATAGTCATTTATTAGCAAGTTTTGTGTATCACTGAACAGGGTTTTAGGGGCTCCTAAACGCACCCTACTCATAAAATTAAGTTGCAGGTTCACTGTCTCATGTTACAAAAAAAGGATTTTGCATCAGTTAGAGGCATTTGTTAGACAAAAATTTAAAACACGCAATGAAATAGAGTATAGGCTGTCAAGAAAGGGGCACTGTATGATCTGGTGCTGGCTGTATTTCTGGGGTCTGGGGTGCTACAAGATGGCTGATCTAGGGCATGAGGTCCTATGTCGGTCACGTTACTCATCTGACGTGCTGTGTCAGAATGTGAATTATGTGCAGTGTTTACATTTGAGATGTGCTGCCTGCTGATATTACTGCTGCTTTGAGGGTAGAGGTTTGTGGGAGGAAGTATAATTTACAGGTTTATGTTGTGTCTTTAAGGCCTTTAGGAATTTTTTTTTTTTTTAGTGAATTTCCTGAAAGGAGCAAAAATTTGAGCAGCTTTTATGTCCTAAAGCTGCAGTTTTTCTTAAAAATAAAATGAAGATTTCAGTGTTCTTGTCTCCTTTCTACTTATCTTTATTTCTTCTATCCTACCTCACTGTGTACTGTAAATAATTTTATGTTCTATTAGGAACACAGTAAGTTTGTTTACATCAGCATTATTGTAAATACATGAGTAATGGGTTCCACTACAACCTTAATATGCCCAGGATGTCACTAGACAATAGGAATTTTTCAGCTGTGTTACAATCTTTTTTTTTATTTCCAGTTGAGACAGTGTAGTGAAATTGGTAGAACTTCACAGCAGGTTAACAGTAATAGGTACCATAGTATATCTCGTTTTCTTCACAATAGTTGTTCTTTCAGTCGGGTATAGCAAGATCAAAGGAAATACAGAACATTATAGAACTTATCAAAACTATATTGAATAGAGCAATACCATTAATCAGAACAAAGCAAAACAGTGATAAAAATATTTGCCTTCAAAGAGATGGTAGAAGAAAAGCCCCCTTATTTGCTATATTGCATATAGTCAACCTCGCAAGAGATGCTCAGATCTCTGGCTCCCACTTGCTAAGGGGAAGAGGGGATGGATGGTTCAGTCTCAGCCGGCACGCCGGTAGGCTCACAGCCACTTACCAGGGCAGAGAGCTGGCTGCTTGGTTTCTGAGTGCCCTAAGTTCCAACATGGCGTGGATCCCAGGAGGTGCTGATGGTTCTTGCCCTCAGCTCTGTTATAATCTTATGGAATAACTGTTGCACATGAGGTCTGCCTTTGACTGAAACATCACTCTTTTTTTTAAATAAAGTGAATATATTAACAATTTTAATGAGATATTGCCATTCACCTGTTTATAATGTACAGTTCATTGGATTTTAGTATGTTAGTTATAGAGCCATGATCCCCACAACTTTAGAAAATTTTCATCACCCAGGAAGAAAATCCATACTCTAACCATCATTTCTTTGTTGGGGGAGGGAGTGTAACTAGGAGTTCACCCTGAGCTATGTCCCCAGCCCTTCTTTATCTTGAGGCAGGGTCTCACTGAGTTGCTGAATTGGCCAGATTGGGCTGGAACTTGTAATTCTCCTTCCTCACCCTCCCAGGCTGCTGGAATTAGATACCCACACCACCAGACCTGGCTAAATTCCCCCAAACCTCCCAGTCTTAGGAAACCACCAACCTACTTTCTATCTGTATGGATATATCTATTTTAGGAATATATATATATATATATATATATATATATATATATATACACACACACACACATACATACATACATACATACATATACATATATATGTATGTATGTAAATTTTTTTTTTCTTTTGCAAAATGGTCTTGCTGGGTAATTCAGGTTGTACTTGAACCCACTATGTAGCCCAGGCTGGTCTCAAACTCATAGCAATCGATCTTCCTGCCTTAGCCTCCTGAGTGCTATTATTATAGGCATGCACCACCATGCCCAGCCTGGGTATTTCGTATAAGTAGAATTGTTTCATATAAATAAAGCCTTCTTCCACCTCTCATGTTTTCAGTGCCCATTCAGCACTTCATCCCTTTTTGTTGAGAAATAATATTGTATTATATAGATGTATCACATTTAATTATCCATTCATCAATTGATGGATTATTTTTGCTGTCTGGTTATCAAAAGTATTGCTATGAACAACTGATTACAAGGTTTTTTGTGACTGTGTATATTTTCATTTCTCTGGTATGTGCATAGAGGTGAAATTGCTAGGTTATATGGTAACCCTAAATATAGCATTTTGAGGAACTGCCAAACTGCTTTCCAAAGAAGCTATACCATATTATGTTCCCTCCAGTAATGTATGAGGTTCAGTTTCTCTACATGCTTGCTGGTACTTTATGTTATCTCCCTTTTATTATGGTCGTGTGAGTGCGTGGGGAGTGATGCCTAATGATGAGTTTGATTTGTATATCTTTTGTCAGTTTGTTTTGTTCTTGAGTTCTAAGATTTATGAATTCAACTATTAAGTCCCTTATCAGATAAATAATTTACTAGTATTTTCTTTCACTGTGTGTATTACCTTTTCACTTTTTAAAGCACAAAAGTTTTAATTTTGATGACATCCAGTTTAACTGTTTTCATTTTTGTTCATGATGCAGGGGATTAAAACCAGGGTTTTGTGCATGTTAGGGAAGCACGCTGCCACTGACCTCCTACACATTCAGCCCTTTTTTTTTTTTTCTTTTGTTGTATATGGTTTTAGCATCAAATCTAAGAAACCAGTATTTAGTCCAAGATCATTTGGAATATACTTATATTTTCTTACAGGCATTTTATAGTTCAAATTTTTGCATTTTTTGGAGTCATTGTGAGTTTATTTTTGTACATGCAAATGATGGGCTTGGATTCTTACTTCATAAAATGCATTAACCCTAATCCTAACCTTTATACTTTTCAGGTACAAGTTATTATACATCTTACATTTATCTCTAAGTTTAATTTTTATGTAGTATAATTGTTTTAATTTCATTTTGGGATTGTTCACTGACAGTGTATAGAAATACAGTTAATTTTTTTACATTGATCCTGTGCCTTGCATCCTTGTTGGACGTCTTAGTTTTAAAAGTTTTTAGTGGATTCCTTAGTGAATTTATGAGATCCTGTAGTCTACAAATAAAAACAGTTTACTTTATTCTTTCCCAGTCTTGATGTTTTTACCTCTCTTCTCTAATTGCCCTGGCTAGAATCTCTATCACATATTTAATGGAATTAGAGAGAGCAGACATCTCTTCTTCCTGATCTTAAAGGGAAAGCATTTACTCTTTCAGTGTTAAATATGATGTTAACCATGAGGGTTATCAATGATGCTTTTTATCAGGCTGTTGATATTTCCTGTTTCTAGTTTGTTGAATTTTAGCATGAAAGTTTGTTGGGTTTTTATAAAATGCAGTTCCACAGCTATTGAGATGTGAATTATTAATCTTTTTTTATATTAAATCCTCCTTCCATTCCTGGGATAAATCTCACTTGAAGCCAGGAATGGTGGCACACACTGCATCCCAGCCCTCACACTTGGGAGACTGAGGCAGAAAGACTGCTGAGGATTCAAGGCCTGTCTGCATCACAAAGTGAGTTCAAGGCCTGCCTGAGCTGCATAGTTAGACCCTGTCCCAAAAAGACAAAAAACAAAACAAAACAAAACTTGTTTATGATATATAACCCTTTTTTATGTGGTTGGATTTGATTTGCTAGTATTTTATTGAACATTTTTGAGTCTGTATTTGTAAGAGTTACTGGTCTGTGTTTGTCTTGTGATAGCTTTATTTTTTACCTGGTTAATGTTGGCCTCAGAATGTGCTCCAAAGCATTCCTACTGTATTTCTGAAGAATTTGTGAAGAATCAGTAAGTTATTAATTTAATAGAATTCACCAGTGAGATCATCTGGCCCTAGGCTTTTCTTTGTGAGTGGTTTTAAAATTATTAATTCATTTTTAGCATTAGAAGTCATGAAAATATGCTATTTTCTCTTGAATGAGTTTTGGTAGTTTGTATCTTTCCAGAAATTTGCTCATTTCATCTCAATTATATAGTTTATACTTAATAATTTTTTCTCTCTCTATTAAAGGCAGCAGAGCTGTCTGTGGATTTTTAACCAGTAAATAATTATTTAGGCTCACAAAGAAGTTAACTCTTAAAATTTGGGTACGTTACTAGGAATAGAATATAGTAAGAAGCACAAAAAGTAAAGAACTACAGTACTGAGTCCCTCATTCTTATTAGTGAATGGGCACATCAGCATTAATTTCTGACTACCACAGAATAGTAGTCTTCAGCAACAACACAAATTGCTAGAAGTGGGATGTGTAACTTCTGTGCAAAGGAGTATCTAGGTTTTAAGAATCCTTTCCTAACAATTTATAGGCTTCCTATAACCTTAAGCAAAAAACACTTGCCGTCATTACCCAATTAGCCATGTAAAAGTGGAGGCAAACCATTTGCAAAGCTGTCAGGTATTCATTTTTCATAGTACTGTCTCAGCAATTCTTTAGGAACTTCATGCAGACCACATCTCATTAAAGTAAATTCCAAAGTACTGATTTTTCATATTTTGAAACTGCATCAAAACATACCCATTTATTTTTTAGTTTTGAACACAGGAATTCAAATTGAAGTATTGTAGTACCCAGGCAGCATGTAGGGAATCTGAGCGTGGAATCCCTCATCGTAGAGGAAATTATTTTCATTTGTTTGTGAAAAGAAAGAGAATAGTATATTGATGAGTCCAGGATTGCCATTCCGACAAGTGCATTCCCATCTTCAGCCCTTTTGCCAAGTCAGAGTATAATTTTTTTTTTCATGAAGACTGCATTTTTTTTTTATTTAAAGAGAAAAAAAACAGGAGAAGGGTAGAAATAATACAGAATTTTTAAAAAAGATAAACAGTAAGAAATCACTAGTTGATAAATTACATATTGTCCTCTTAGAAATAGTTGCTCAAGTTACAAAAAAAAAAGCATACAAAGTAGACATTCAAACAGTGAGACTGTAAACAGCTACACATGCATGAGTCTTTATATGTATTTCTATCCTTTCTGTATCAGAGGGAAAAACAAAACATAGCAAGACAAAACAAAACAAATTCCTATAAGAATATGAAACCAAAAAGTAATATAAAACCACAGTACAAGGTGATCTACAGTGATTACTGTGTTGTTTCTTGTTATCTTAAATAGAATTGTCTATATCATCAGGCCTATTTGGATAGAGCAGTATAATTGAATATAGCAGTACATAACAATACAAAAACAAAGTAAAAACAAAACATTGTAGACAATGTAAAACTTCAAAGGCAGGTAATAATCAAACCAGAGTGGGTATCCTAGTGAATCTTGTCATCTTCATTGTAGTTGCCTATACTCTCAGACTTGATACTATCAATCATAACAGCTTTGAATAAAATCTGTCAATACAAAACAATAATCTAACAAAATTCAATTAAGGTCAGTCATGGTAAAATAGTGTAATCTATACAGAGCTTCAGATTAAGTTAATAGGAAATTAAAGATGATTACTATACTATATCCTTCTATTTTCAGGATAACTGTCTGTGCCCTCAAATCCAGTACAAGTAGACAAACTGGAACGGGATATAATCCATCTAAACAGAGAGGTGTGAGTAATGTGGGCTTTAAATCCTGATACACTATTAACAATATCCTCTGCCTTCGTTTTTTTAGACTATTCCTCCCCTTTCACTCCCACAGGGTGCTGCACATTTTGGGTCCCACCAACTCCCTCAGTTTTTAGATTGGAGGGGCAACCTGCTGTTTACCTAAGTGGTTCTGAACCTTCTCACTCCTGAACTTGATCTCAAGTTGTATTCCTTTACCTACAAAAGCCTCAAGGTTTTCCTTCATTATAGCTGAGTAGTTCTCTACTGCACATAAGTATCCTGTCTTTCCAACCTATCTGCAGGTGGTGGTCGAGTTGCTCCTATTTCTCTCTGGCTCCCTGTCACATAGGGCATTGTTTTCTCATATTTGATTTTCAATCCATAAACCCTCTCTCAGGTTAATTATAGTTCCTATACAGAGCATCTTGATGAGACCCTACCTCCTGATCTACTCTGCTTGTCCTTTTTGGTGGGGGGTGGTCAAGGCCATCTGTGTTAGAGATTCTAGCCAACCTTCTCTGTCTCATTTCTGCTATGCTATTTTTCTGCCTTTGTTTGTCTACTTTTCTCCTTCATTCTACTGCCTGCCCTGTTCATTGAGGCTTTTCTGCCACTGTTCCTAAAATCTTGGTATTTTTTTCTCTCTCTCTAGAATGTCCTTCAGTATTCTCTGTAGGGTTGGATTGGTGGTCACAAATTCTTCCAGTTCCTCTTTGTCATGGAAGCATCTTGAGACAGTTTTGCAGGGTGCATCAATCTGGGCTAGTAGAGGTATTTTCTTTCAGGGCTTGGAATACTTTGCTCCAAGCTTTTCTTGATCTGATGGTCAGTGTTGAGAAGTCTGCCATGATCTTGATGGGCTCTCCTTTATAGGTAATCTGTATCTTTTCTCTGACATCTTTTAATATTCTGTTTTTATATTGAATTTCTGGTATCTTTATTATTATATGTCTGGGTGTAGCTCTGTTTTGGTTGTAAGTGGCTGGAGTTTGGTATGCCTCATATATCCAAATATCATTTTCTTTTCCCATGCTTGGGAAGTTTTCCTTAATTATTTCCGTGAACAGCCTTTGTAATTCACCTGTTTGTATTCCTGCTTCTTCACTCACATTCCTTATTCTTAAGTTATAGATTTTCTTGTTGTCATTTAGCCTTTGTATTACTGCCTATTTCCTTGTTATTTTTAAGACATCTTTCCTTTCATGATCACACATTGCAAACTTGTCTTCAAGTTTTGATGGTCTGTCCTTAGTTTCTTTTAATTAGTTTTGCCAGCTTTCAATGGAGTTTTTAATTTCCTGGTAATCTCTTTGAGTCTGCTTCATGTAGTCTACATTTTCTTTATATTCTTTATGAATGTTTCTCTCCTTTTTTTGTGTTCCTCCCTTCTGTCTGTGTCTTCTTGAGAGGTGCTTAGTATTTCTTTTATTAATCTGCTTATATCTTGCTTTACCTGATACAGTATTTCAGTTTTGAGCTCATCTGCAAGGTCCCAAAGATATCTCTTAATGTCCATTGAAGCCATGTCTGACGTTGCGTGTTTGCTACCCTCAGTCTCTTTTTGTATTTCCCTCTCCTGGATCAGTGTTCTCAGGGTTTTGGACTTTCTTTTGTTTCTTTCTCTTGTCATGTTTTTGGTTTCTTCCATACAGGTGTATAGTGGAGGTCCCAGCCCCTTTCTTTGTTGGTTATGGTTCTGCTGAAGCATGCTGGCGAGGGGTTTCTGCCCTCTCCTGTTTGGTTTTGGTCATTGAGGTGTAGGTAGGGGCTGCATATGCTGGCCCCTCCCCACCGGGTCAGTCAACCTTCGGGGGGCTTCACTAGGTTAGTGTGTTCTATGTGTTGGGAATTGGTTTGGGACGGCTTAATGGGTTCTGGCCAGGGGCATGACCCAGGCTGAGCAGATCCCACCAATCTGCTTTGGGAAGGGAGCAACCAACTGAAGTCACTGTCGTTCTTAGTTCAGGCTCCTCCTGCCCGATTCCAACATGTCATCCATTTGGTCACACCCTTCCTGTGGAGGGGGTCTTATTCCCAGCACTGACCATGGATTAATGGAGGCCCCTTGCTGGCTCCATTCTCCATTGGGCTCGTCAACCTCGGTCTTTAGTTGCAGCGGTGCAGTTTTGGGTGTTCCAGCCGGTTCGGGCCACTCCTGCCAGTCAGAGTGGGTTTTGGCTGCTTGAGTCTGGGCAGCTCTGGCCAGTCGCAGCAGCAGTGCAAATTCAGGCAGCTGGAGAATGCTGTGGCTGCTAATCTCAGCTTCTGCAGTGTACCCTGGGACTGTGTGTTTGACCAGCTCTTTTGCCTTTACTTTCTTCCTAGGTCGAGAAGATCTATCTCCCTCTGTCTGGACCTCTCCAGGGTGTTTTATTACGGCCTGAGTTGTCTCTCTCAGAGGGGGCTCTGTATCCTGTTGTCTATCAATCCGCCATCTTTTTTTGCACCTCAAGACTGCATTTTTTTAACAAACATTTTAGGTTCCTATTATAGGAATTTATTATAAAGATCTTTTGGAAGGATTTTTACTGTGTAAGAGATTGTTATTGAACATTAAGTGAAAATGTTCAGTTTACTGAATTTAAAACCTTTTGGTTATTGCTGAAAAGCCATTATGTATATATCTCATTTTTTAAAATACTCTATATTTTGAAAGAGAAGCACACACAAGAAAATCAGGAAAGGCTTCTTTAAAATAAAGCTATCAGCCAGGCGTGGTAGCTCACACCTGTAATCCCAGCACTCGGAAGACTGAGGCAGGAGGATCGTTGCAAGTTTGAGACCAGCCTGTGCTACAAAGTGAGTTGAAAGCCTGCCAAAACTGCGTAGAGAGACCCTGTCTCAAAAAAGACAAGTTAATTAATTAATTAAAAATAGAACTAAGGGCCTCATTTCTTTGAGCACCCATACTCTGCTTTTGAGTACATCCTGTATCTACCTCTAATAAATTCTTCTCATGCTTGTTTTTAAAAATAAATAAAAACAAAGTAGACCTATGCATACTCAAAATAAAAGCCTTATTGATGCTGCTCTTAAGGGAAGCAACAGCATAAACAACAAAACATTGCTTGCAAACTGTATAAATGATCAAATTTCTCAATTGGGAAAAACCATTTGAGTCCTAGAAGTTGACTGCCAAGGAAACTAATGATGAAAAAGATGAACAGAATTTGTATGTAAACTAGCATACTTTGTGGTATATTCTGCTTTCTTAATGACAAAAAGAGGCAGAAAGTAGGATAGTAGGAACTTGGAAAGATATTGCTTCTATTATGAAGAGGCAAAAGACTAGATTATTCTGTTTCATTCCTTCTAACTTACTTTGAAGGAATTTAAGCCTCAAAGAAAAATTGAAAGACTACAGTCTATATCCCCTTCACCTAGATAAACCAGTTTTTAATATCTTGCCACTTTTGCATCCTTACATCTCTTCTCATAGAAAGTCACAAACATAACTGTGCATACCTACTTTAATATGTATTTTCTAAAAACATTCTCTACCTAACCACAGTACTATGCTCACAGGAAATTTTTAAGTACTATGGTATCATCTAATATATAGCTTGTATTCATATTTCCTCCAGTTGTCAATAATGTCCTTTTGAGGCTTGTTTTGTTTTGTTTTTAACTTATTATCCAGTCAAGCTTCATTACATTTTCCATAAGGATAGGGACCCTTTCACATTCTTTTGACACTCTGGTTAATGATACTTTGAAAAGACCAAGCCACTTTTCTTATAGAATGTCACACTGTGTTCAGACATGATTTTGTTCTTTCTGATTATATTGTTTTACACATTTGACAAGCAAACTAACACAGGAAATTTGGACCTGTGCCTGGAGAAGACAAAGCAGAACCTCACCTGGGGATCACCAGACCTGAGATGTACAAATAATCTCTGCTGCTGTCCTTGAGATCAGAGCCTACCTCTTCCCAATCCTCATTTACTTACTAATACACCAGCAAATCATACTGATGAAAGCAGAGGCAAAGAAATAAATAAACCTTACACAAATGGCCTACTCCAACCCTCTATTTCTTTATCCTTAAAATGAGAATAACCTAATAAATGAGAGCACCCAATGTGAAGTTTAATAATAATAATAAGAGGGAATGTAACCTTTGTTTTATCAGAGGCACATGATAACAGTTTATCCAACTATTGATGGAGAGTCATCTTAGCCATTTGAATAAGGTGGTATTTGCCATATTTTTCCATTGTAAAACATCTTTTTGACTTGTAATTTAGTAAATGAGAGGCGGTGGCAGCTTTGAAACTCCAACAGCCTTTCTTCCAGTGCTTTATCATCTCCCTGGCTGAATCAGCTGAGGGCTACACAATGATGATTATCCAGTTCTGCCCTTACATTTACATTTATAAGCTTACTTTTTCTGTAAAGAAGACCTTTTTTCCTCTTCACTTTTTTTTTTAGTACTCTAGACATGTAAAACATCTTTTTATTAGGTGTTCTATAGTCCATTACTGTCTTTATTTTTTGATGTTCAAATGTTTCCAAAGTTGCCCTAATGGAAGGCCCTTCACATCACATTCTGTATCATTTTGACATATGTCCAGTAGGTGGTTCCCCATTCAGGGTGATTCAACTTAATAAGTTCTTGACTTTACCACGGTCCAAAAGCATTCAGTAGAAATTATACTTAGGATTCTTGAATTTTGGTGTTTTCCCTGGCTACTCTCTCAAGATGCTGGGTGGTGGCAGCAAACTGTACCTCCTGGTTAACCATAGAAACGGAGAAGCAACCAATAGTACTGCACTGCACTGCTCTAGGCTGAGGATATTCGGTGCATTTTCAGTATGAGTATCTGAGATGCATCTCTGGGTATTTTACCTTAAAATAACACTTGTCTAATTATGAAAGTAATATCTGCTATAACATTTAAGAAAAGGTCTTGAAATATAGAGTTAAAAATGATTCTTTTATATTCCTCCATTCCTACTATAACCCTGTCTAGTGCCCTTCTCCAAATTGTTAACAGTTTGCTTCAGACCTGTCACTTGTTATCTTTGGTGATCCTAATACAGATAGTGTAGGAGTGTGTCGAAAAATACAGTGAATGTTTTAAAAACTGTTTAATTTATTGCTGTAAAAGACATGTTGCTATTAATCACCCATAAAATTCTCACTTTAAACAGACTTATTCCTCATTCTTTCTACTTTCTAAAGCAGTTCTGAAAGTCCTCTTTTGTGTCTTTAGTTGCACTGTGGTGGCTTCCTCAGTGCCCTGAATTGATTCAAAATATTTACCTTTCATGACTTAGGGAAAGAGCCAGGATTTGCACAGTGCAAAGCTCTGGTGAATAATGTAGAAGGGGACATACCGTGATGTTTTTACAAGCCTACCTTTCCATTGGATGGTACTCGGTAACAACATTCAGCACCAAAAAAAATTTTTTTTTTTTTCATGATTCAGACTGGTTTTAAACTCACTATGTAGGCCAGGGTAGCCTTGAACTCATGACAGTCCTCCTGCCTCAGCCATGAGTGCAGGGATTACATACAATTGTGTGCCACCATACCCAGCTAGCATTGACCAACTTTTTGATTCTGCCTCTTAAATGGATGAAAGAGACTTTCCAGAGCTGCTTCAGAAAGTGGCACATGTGAAGACTAAGTGGGTTTGAAATAAGGGAATATAATTCAGAGGGATGTACGCATTCCCATTGGCTTGAACCACTAGTGTACATGCATGAGTATACCTTCAGGCAGCCTGGAACAGTCACATGGAGTGGTACAAGCAACCTGATGGGACAGTCATACATACATGTATGACCCCTTTGCAAATGTGTTCATGACAAAGTATGTTTTACTATAATAAGTTTATTTACTGTATGTTTTTATAAGTCTTTTTTACCTTATATAGTTTTTTTTTAATGTTCTTATGTATTGTTACTGCACTCTTTTTGGTAATTGTATGACAGTTTATCTTAGTTACTTTTCTCATTGCTGAAACAAAATTCATGCCTCACAGGGAACATGGCAGACAAGTATCGTGGAGGAAAAACAGTTCATGGTAGGCAGAAAGTAGCAGAGCAACAAAGTAGGAAAGAAACAAGCCCATCTGATCTTACCAGCTTCTTTCTGTCCCTTTTATATTCAATCTAGGCAACTGGATTTAGAATGGGTGCCAAACCAGTCAATGGACTGACTGATTTATTAATCCCACATTCTTAGTCCTAGCATCACACATTTACACTCCAGCCATCCCTGAAAAAACCCCACCTGAACTACGCAAGGCTTTGGCAGGATCATTTAGACACAAGTCATAACATAGTTCATGGTAAGGATTTATCATGATGTCTTTAACCATTCCCCTTCAAACATTTAGATTATTTCAAGTTCTTCAATATAATAGACAACTACAGTTAATATCCTATTTTAGACTATGTCTTCACATTTGTACAAATATTTGTATAGAATAGATTCTAAGAGGTGAAATGGTTAAGTAGCTATCATTTATTTACACCTGTGTAGTAGCTTCCTTATGTCCTTACTGAGTGTTGACATTATTTTAAAAAAATAAACGAACTTCATTTAAATGTTTCCAAAAAGTATAGAGGTTAATGACTGTTTGCTTCATTTTACTCTCCTATCTTTCTATTCCCTCCCCTTCCATTCCTTCCCGGGCTCTTTGGGCTCTTTGTCTCTCTCTAGCGGAGTTTTTATTTACAAGTATACCTGAGTGTCTGCAGTTTGGCTGCCTAAACTCTGTGATTAAATATAGTTGGGTATATGTTTTGTTGGGTATATGTCTTGCTGTTTACACTCATGCAACCCTCCATCCAAAATCACATTGAATAAGATTAAAAACAAACAAAAAAAACTATCCCTGTTTTCACACTTGCCCCCCAAATTCTGACTATCCAAAACAGGGGACCCAGATACAGAAAGACACTTAAAGTTCATACCAGTCTTTATTATATGTATTATACAATTTTTAGTCCCTGCGTTTATCTTTTGATCTTTTTATGTAGCTTACACAATAAAAAGGATGCACATGTTTATGTTAAGTATCTGTTGATGTTTTAAAAGTTCCAAGGGTTTTGCTTTACTCACATTGACTTTTCCCATCTAAGATTTTTCCCTGATCTTTTTTATTTTATTCTATGTATAGTTATTTTTAGATACACTAGAATTTTTAGATAGATAAAATTTTTTTGTACACTATCAGTTTTGTCAACATGCTTTCAGTGTTTTCTTTGTCATTAATTTTAAATTGTGATAACCATCATACTTCAAATTATTATGTATACAAGCACCTGTTTATCATGTTCTTAGAACAGTGCACATTGTTTTAAATATTCTGATACCTAGTTGGGAAATTCCTTTGTTCTTTGTAAACTGTTTCTTCCTGTTGCTAAATGTTCCTCTCGTGTACATGGGACAGGGGACAACTCGTCCATTTATAATTTGTGCTTCCTCCAACAGTGTATAAGACGGTACATTTTTCCAGATCTAGGACAGGTTGGCTAGGTATCTGGAACTAATATTATTATGTTGAATAAATCTGAAAAAGGTTGAGGGCAAATCTGTCCTCTAACCTAGGAGAAATGCAGTAGATTTGTAACACTGTTGGAGTGTTTTGTAAGCATTTACCTCTTCTAGGGTTAGCTCTGACTAGTCCACTCTTCATAGCCATTCCATGTAACTTCATATCATAATCCCTCTGTAGGTTCACCTTCTCCTCCCTCCTCTCACTGCTTCCTGTTCACCCTCCCCTCCATTCAGTTTTTTATCTGGGGAATTCTTACTTGTTCCTCAAGACCCAGTTCAGATGTTAGCCTTTGTGGGATGTTTTTCTTCATGCTGTGGGAAGGTTGTTCTAACCTCTCTGTGCTTCATATTATTTATTCCTGTATATCATCATTAATAACTTGAAACTGAACCAGGATATACATAACACATGCAATAAATGTTTGTTGAATAAGAATAAAATATCCTTACCTTGAGAAAATTCACCAGAAAATGAAAGCAGAAGCTTACAAGAAAAATAGATCCAAAGCAAGCAGACAATGCATGGGTTTTGTTTTTGTTTGTTTTTTTTTAAATCACTAACAGAAGAGCTTGCTTGCATTTCTATAAATTTGTTGCCAACCTGACCAGACTCAGGTTTTATTGCTTATTGCCTAAGCCTTAAATAATGTGCTGGACTCAAATTGAAACATTTGCATTGACACAGGAAGGCATTACAGATGAAATGTTGGGCAAGCAAAGACAGGAATACATCATTCCCAAGGGTGTTTCAGAATGGAAGGGAAAATACCAAGAAATAAGATTAGATACTGCACATAGTATGAAACTGAGGTGTAAATAAATGGGTAATTGAATCTCTCTCTCTCTCTCTCTCTCTCTCTCTCTCTCTCTCTCTCTCTCTCTCTCACAGTACTGGATGAATGAATACACCTCATCAATTGGAATTGGAGTTTTTCATTCAGGAATTGAAGTATATGGTAGAGGTAAGTGTGCATACAGTTTAAAAATAATTGCTGAAGATTTTATCTGTTAAAGGAATTGCAAAATTACAACTATAACTTTTTAAAAACCACTTCCATATGTTATTGAAGAAAGAAAAAAAATTCTACCCATATTTGTTTATACTGTGTTTTGGAAAATGCCCAAAGTAGGCTATATTTGGGGGGAAAGTACTTAAAACACAAGAGTATACATTCATTTCACTATCTCTTATTCTAAATTCTCTGTCTTTAAAAAACATGACTTTTGTGATTGTTACACCTTGTGTTAGTTTATTGTGCACTGATGTGTATTAGAGTTCTGAGAAACTTTGTACTTTGAAAAATGGCATAACAAAAACAATCATTTTGATTGGAAAGGATTTGGTACTAGAGAATGTCAAACTTGAAATACCAAGTTTCTGAGAGAATTTCAATAATAGTTTTGGTTTTGTAGACTATTAAATGTGTATTTATAAAGTCTAAAAATATCACAGCAAATTCTGCCTTTGATTACAGCTAACACAGGAATGATGGCCTTTGTCTTTAACTTGGCCGCTTTCATTCATGTTATCTTTATTATGATAAACATGACTAGAGCCATGCAAACCAAGCAGCTTGTATTCTCAGCAGCTTTCTCCTTTGTTCTGGTTCCCACTCTTGGTGCAAAATGATCTCCTTATCAAGTGGTAGTATATCAGTTTGAATCTTGACTCTTAAACCCACCTTATAGCAGAAATGCCTTTACTTGCATTAACTGGGCAGTTTATGTGGTCACTTAGAGTTGCAGTTTACTCAGGGTTACCCCTGAAGACTGCATACCAACTATAGGTAACACAAAGAAAAGTCGTTCACTTGCATGTTAGATGTGTCAGTACGGGTTTTTTATTGTCTCCCCACCCCCTTTTTTTGATGATGGGACTCAGCGCCTGGCACATGTTAAGCAGGTGCTCTGCCACAAGCCACATCCCCAAACCTTGTTCCTTTTTATGTTCCACATTAGTGGATTTAGTTTAGCAAAAAATAAATAAATCTTAACTGTAAAGATCTACCATTTAAGCTTCATTTTACTTGAAAGGCCATACTACCAAGTTGCCCCAAGAAGTGGCAAGTGGCTCTCACTGAAAGTTGAAGTGATTAGTGTTGCTGTGATTGTAGTCTATGCATTTGCTCTCTTCATTAGTCTGATTTTTGCCAAATTTGTGTATTACCTTTGAATCTGAATTTGGATGATGTGTAACATGTAAAGTATCATTAGTTTTTGAACCACATGATTATGCAATCAAGGGCATGTGCCATTTTCTTAATTTTTAGAGATGAAACGGAGGCCCACGGTCAGATTGGTAATAACTAACAGAACTGGGGTTTGGACCCAAGTTTTGTATTTTGGTGGTACTGAGGATTGTAGGCTTTCTCACTAAGTGACATTTGTACCCAGCCTTTTTTTTTTGGTTTTTGGGGGGTTTTTTTGCCTTGAGGCAGGATCTCACCAAATTGGTTAATTTGTCAGGCTGGGCTTGAACTTCCTGGCCTATGCTAGTTTATTGCCCTGTGACATTCTGGTCATTGACCCCTTCATAACATGATTTAGGAATAATTAAAAGTATGATTTAAAACATGTCCATGCAAACTTACCAAAACTAGGACCAAATAGATTCTTGAAAGTGAATGATTACTTCTTGTATAAAATTGTATCTGTCTTTCCTTTTATAAAGTTAAAAATTCAAATGTGATTTTTCCACATCTAATCTGATTATCTGAAATACTTTTATAAAATTATTTCATTAAAATATTTCCAAATTAAATCCTAAACACTTTCTCATCTGTGTTGGTTTTTTTCTGGCAGGACCAAATCAAAGACTTAAAAGAGTTTTCATTTCTTTCCTATGCATTGTTCTAAGACCTTTTAATACAATATTTAATAAATCTTAATTGTCTAATAAGATTTAGTCTCCTAAATATTTATGTGAGATTATCAGAATTATAGCCTGAAACTTTTGTTCCATCCTGATTTGAAGTCATTCTCCATTGTTCTAAGTGAGTTTATGTCAGAAAAGGTGGACGTAATTGCACTGTAATACAGATGTTGCCTTCCTAGGTAAAAGATTTGATGTGCAAAATGAGGGAGTGCCTGTTAATTTTACAGGCTAACTTTGTCTTGAATGAGGGGAATTAAACTTAGTGTTTTGTGTTTGATAATGTTCCGCCCTTAAAAAGTCAAGAGTATTTACTCAAGGTATCATGAGAACTCAGTGTCTTTAGACAATTTTCGATGAAGTGGCAGTATGAAAAGAGCCAGAACACAAAGCTGTCCACCAGAGACTGTTTACCTTTAAGTGTTAAGTCACTGTCCTCTTACCAATACAAATAAATACAGTATAGCAGTCATGATTACCTTAGGGTGTCTTTCATTATTCAGTTTTCAAATCTTTTGTGACAAGTGTTCAATACTGGTAATAACTAAATGAGATGTTTGTGAAACTATTTTATAAACTGAAAAATAATTGGATGGTATCATTATCCTCATCATTCGTCAAAACTAATTGAGAATTTGGTTGAGTTTTATGTGATAATTACTAAATACTGTGAGTTTTCTCTTTCAGAATTTGCTTATGGTGGCCATCCTTACCCTTTTTCTGGAATATTTGAAATTTCCCCAGGAAATGCTTCTGAACTAGGAGAAACATTTAAATTTAAGTAAGTCGAGGAGAATAATTTTTGTTATACTGTCTTAGGTACCAAAACTTGTTTTTGAGGCATACAGAATTCATTCTGTAGATTAAAGTGAAAGTGTTTGTTATAGCTGCTGACACTGTTTTTAAATGAAATCTATTTAAGTTGTTATGTAAAAATAGGTTCCCAAATCAAATGTCTGATAACCATTTATTAGAGACCTATATAAGTTATTCTGTCTCTAAAGTATTTTTGTCTTTAACAACATATGTATATATGTATGTATGTGTATATGAAAAAGATAGTTAAGATAGTTATATTACTGATTTCTCTGGGGCGTTCACTGAAGAGAGGTTTGTGCTGGTATTATTTGGACAATTGAATGCAGATGTCTTGTGCTCTGAGTGAATGATTTGGGGATGACAGTGCTCAATACATATAATTTGTTGTCCCCCATTGACATGCTTTGAAATTTTGTGGGGTTTTTGTTTTGTTTTTCTTTGTTTTATTTTCTCTGAAATAAAATGGATTGGGGGGGAGTATTTTTGTCTTTAACTCAGATCCTATCTCAGGAAACTTTCCTGCCTAATGACAGACAGTCTCTAACACCCCCCCACACATCCTATTCAGAGATAAAAAGGAAAGTTTTATTTTACCCTATCTACCACTGTTAAAAATCTCTTCCTTTTGTTAATGAAAGAAATACTTTATGAATTTGGAATAACTAAACAATTGATCACCCTGGGACCTATTGTTAAGATAGAGGTATACAAGTAATGATACAGTGTGTGGCTATGGGTGTTCCCTGGAGCCTGGGAATCAGCGGTGAAAATCTAAATGGTTTCCATACCTTAATCAAGGTTTGTATTTGAAGTATTATTTACAATCTTAGTTTCTTTACAATCTTAGTTTCTAGAAGCTTTAAAAAACCGCTGAATAACTTGCTGAGTGAAAAATAATGTAATGACTTTATAATACAGAAATTCAGTGTCAGGCTTACACTGTTTATGGTTCTCTTATTTTATTACTAAATTAAAACATTTATACATAGGAGTGCAGTAATACTGTACTTCCTCAATCTATTTCTTAGGACTTCCTTTTGGAAACACTACCTGATAAGATGACTTTCTAATTGTTTTCGGCTACCGTTGTTGCCTAACTTATATCTGACTAAAATTCTGCTTTTTATTATTACTGTAGGTAGTAATTTTTTTAAATAATGCTTGTTAAACATTGTTCAATTTTGACTGTTTGTTTCACTGCAAAACAGTGGCAGGTAACTTACCTGATTGTTTCTAAATAAAAATATGGTGAGTGGTTGGTGGGGGATTGTTTTGTTTCATTTTGGGTTTTTTGGCTTTTTGAGACCAGGTCTCACCACACAGTTCAGGCTGGCCTTGAGCTCACTTTGTAGCCCAGGCTGGTCATCCTCCTGCCTCTGAGTGCTGGAATTACAAGCGTTCACCACCATGCCACAACTAGTGACAACTGTTATTAAGCAGGAATATATTTAGCTTGGGTCTCTAATGACATATGTTTCATAAAGAATTCAACTTGTGTACTTGTATCTTTCAGAAGTGGTAAACTTACAAATTTATTGCAGAAAAGTAAAAACTGAAATAAATGAAATTTTTAAAGGCTCTCATTTACCAATGACTCTTACTACATGAACCCTGATTTGTTGCATCAATCATAATATTCCTGGAAATAAGCAAACATTTAAATATACTTGTTTATAAATACCTGAAACTCACACAGCTGTGTTCTTTTTTGTTGTTTGTTCTTTTGTTTTTTATTTTTGTTCTTTAAGAGAAGCTGTTGTTTTAGGGAGCACTGACTTCCTAGAAGATGATATAGAAAAAATTGTGGAAGAACTGGGAAAAGAATACAAAGGCAATGCCTATCACTTGATGCATAAAAATTGCAATCACTTTTCTTCAGCTTTATCAGAGGTAAATATAATTTTATCCTAAAAGTTCTTTAGGTAAATAATGTTTACTAGAATACTCACTGACTCTCTGTAGTCAATCTTGATTTGTTTCTTTTTCTGATTATTTGTGCTGTGTTGTATTTCTGTTGTATGAATGACCTTTCCAGAATTGAGAGCTTGAGAGTCAGCATAGCTATAAATGATAATTGTTCATTTCTTTGTAGTGGGTAAAAAGTGAGTCTTATTCTTTATTCATTTGATTACAACTTAGCTTCTCATGGATGAGACAAGTACCTGAAGAAAATACTTTGGCTCACAGTTTTTTTTTAGGCTATGGTCGGTTGGCTGTGTTGTTTGGGACCCTGTGGCAGCATGATGTATCCAAGCGGGTACACATGGTAGAACAAAGCTTCCTGATGTCCAGGAAGCAGAAAGAGGGGAGAGGAGCACAGCCCCCATGACCTGACTTCTTCTACCAGGTCTGCCGTCTCCCCATTGCCCTACAGGCTGGCATCCAGGCCTTTAGCACATGAGCTTTTGGGGGAGATTTAAGCATAGCAAACCTGAACTTTTCAATGTAAGAAAAATAAAATGCTTAGGAGACTGATGCTTCTTAATTACTAAAATTTCTCTTTTGTTAAACTTTAGTTAACTAACCTGAATTTTTTTCCTGGCCCTTATTTACAAGTAATTTATTTCTCCTATCTGAAAATCTGTTAGCCTGTCACACAGACACTTAAATTGTTTTTCCTATTCTTAAATTCCAAACAGAAGATGGAGAGAAGAAATGAAAATAAAAGTCTAGAGAATTAAATAACATATTTCTCCAACTTTAACTTTTAGCAGATAATTGCACTGGTTAGCATCAAGGTGCCACAGAAATTGCAGAAAATGTAAAGAAGAAAATGAGGTACTTATTTTAGTGACTACTGGTGCAGAAATGCTTGGCTATCTGGCCTTTTGCACTTCCCCTTTCCAACAGGGCTATAATGGTCTCTCACCATCCTAGTCAAAGTGTTTCATGAATAAGCAGTATCACCTAGGAATTTGTGGAACAAATATCCCTGCCCCATTATGTGTGTACTGAACCAGAATATTCGTTTTAACAAGATTTCCACGTGATGCATATAAAGATAAGAGTTTGAGATGCTCACTCAGTCTAGCACATGCATCAGTACCACAGAGAGGATCTAGTCAATTTTGCGGGAGAGGAGGAAAGGTGGTTCCGAGCTTTTTTGACCCTAGATATTATACATGTAAGGAATTCATTCAAAATTTGAAATGGACGCTTGAGTGAATTTAAGGCCACCCCACCCAGAACTACACAGCAAGACTCTGTCTCAAAAAAGGAGTTTGAAGAAAATGTTAATGGGATACAACTTCTAAAGCTGGTGATTAACCAGCCTGACGTGCATATTTCTTAGCAGGCCTTAGGGCTTAAGAAAGCCTTATCTGTCCTTTGAATCTGAAAACATGGCCTTCTGGCCCTCCAGCATCATAGCTTTACACCAGAGAAAAGCCTCCAGTTTTGCATTGCTTTCTCCCCACTAAAGTCATAAATATTAATTGCCTTAGGTTTGACTCTTAAGCTAAAACCAGACATTGTCTGCTATCCACAGTTTTGGCTTCACATAATCTCAGTTAAACTGCAAGGTAACAGGCTCAAAGAATGAGATTTATATGGGGGAATCACTGTAGATTTAGCCCAGCCCTCCCCCCCCCACCGTGAGGCCATCAGCTTTGTAAATAAGGAGAGCGCATCTCTAGTGGGATGATCTGAAACCAAGCACTGGTCAGCCTGGTATTTCCAGGGATGAATTCTGTTTCCGACTTTTGATTACTGCCAAAAATTACAAGTGATAGGGAAAGCCCATCACCAGGACTGTGACTCCTGTGCCCACCATTAACGGACGTGTGACTGGAGTCTAGGCTCAGGACCTTCTTAGACAAGTAGCTTTGGTGACAGTGGGCTGACAACTTTGAATTCCTTACATGTATAATATCTGGGGTCAAAACCACATTTTGGTTTTAGTTTTGGTTCTGGTTTTTCGTTTTGGTTTTGGTTTGAAACTGTGTCTCACTGTGTAGTTTAGACTGACCTTGAACTTACTATGTAGCCCAAACTGACCTCAAACTCACAGTGATCCTCCTGCCTCAGCCTCCCAAGTGCTGGGATTACAGACGTGCACCACCCTGCCCAGCCACACATTTTCTTAAGATGGTTTTATTACTAATTGTAATTGTCCCCTGAAATGGAATGGTCTTCTCACTAGACCAGTGATCAGAATAAAAGAGGTTAAGTAAGTGATTCCATTAGCCCATTTTGAAATTTCCTTTTTTTTTTTTTTAAACTACTACTTTTTTTTTTTTTTTTAAGGCAGGATTTTACTATACAGTTCAGGCTGGCCTTTAACTCATTATGTACTGCATGCTGGTCTCAAATTCACAGCAATCCTCCTGCCTCAGCCTCCCAAATTCTGGGATTATAGGCAGGTACTACCACACCCTGCTCTGTTTTGAAATATTTTGAAAATTCAGGATTTAATTTTGACCAATTCCTAACATATATTTTTCTGGTTACATTATATAAAAATATGTAATATTTCCCTATGAAAATTCTTTATTCCTCTTTAATACATCCCTTCCAGAGACAAGGTCTTCCATGAGAGTAGGGGATCTTTTTTTTAGAATGTGAACTTAGATTGATCACTACAACATACTGATTTTTGCGGTCAGAATCAAAATCTTGACACCTAAGAAGACTCAAAGGATGACTTAAGTTTTCACTAGTGAATCTTCATCTTTCAGTACTGGTGTTTCCCTCTTTGTAGAGAAAAATGTCCCTTGCTTTTTAAGCACTGCACACACTTTGAATGCCAGGCACCTGAGCCTCTGCTTACACCTGTCAGTGCTGACTGGGGACAGCAGAGGGGAGGAGACCTCCAAATGCCCTCCACCCCGGGGGAGTGGTGTGTACAGACAGACCTGGAACTGACTGCCCTCAGGTGATCCCTGTGGAAAGAAGGACACACTGACTTTTCATCTGGATTGGGAACTTAGAGAATCCTTAGACTTCACCTGTGTTCCTTTCCCCTTGCTAATTTTGTTTTATATCCCTTTGCTGTAATCATAGCTGTGAATACAGGTCTGTGCCAAGTCCTGTAATTCCTCAACAAGTCTTCAAACCTGAAGGTGGTTTTAGGGGCCTGTGACGTAGTTCCTTCCTTGTCGTTCTCCAAAGGTGACCTTTTTCCTCTCCCTCTTCCTCTTTCTCTTTTGAAAATTTAGTTTTGTGGGGCTGGGGATTTAGCTCAGCGGCATAAGCGCCTGCCTTATAAGCACAGATTCGTGAGTTTGATCCCCGGTACCGACCCCCCCCAAAAAAAATTAGTTTTGTGAATTTCCTCTCTTCTGTAGATTTAAAAATATGTTATGTTTTGGTTCAATGCAGTTGCAGCTTTTGGCCTAGCTCCTGTCCTCCTTCAAGTCTTAATTTGCCTCAGTAATCTTTAATAGACTTTCTGTTTTCTGGTATCAAGTACTCCAGGTTCATCTCTATACTATATTTTTTAACTCTGTTTGCTTCTAATAAATATTTAGAAACCTTAATCTGGGGTTCCTTCTTACTACTAAATTGATTTAGTTTCTGGATTTCTTTTTCCCCCAAGAGAGAACTACATGACTTTTTACAGGCACATTCATATTTTAATTCTTTATTTTTCAAAATCAGTTTATCACATTGTCCACAAATCAGCTGATGTGTTAATCCACACCAAAAGAATCTATTCAGATAAAAATTGGGGGAATCACAGAAACTACTTAGGACTAAATCTCATTATTATTAGCATAAAATAGCATTGGCCATGGACTAGAGTGCAGTGAGAGGGACCAGCACCAGTCTCCTGGTCCCCCACATTATTAAAACTTAAACTAAAAAACACAGTTAAATAGAGTTAGAACTGCAGTTTTTAGTTAACCTTATCAGTACTATGTGTTTATCTCAGGTCAGGAATTTCATTTGTCCACAACAACATAATTACTCATTTGTTTTATTACTCTGTACCTAAAACAGCTTTAGGATAATAGACTCATCACTGCCACCAACAAATTGATTATTGGAAAGTTGAAGTTTTTTATAGTTCCTTGTCTTTGAGTATAACTTAATAAAGTGATACAGTCAAATGAGTATATATTACAATTAATTGAAATAATTGCTTTCTGTGTGGTTGTTATCACCAACTTTGGTTCAGTTCATTTGATTTTTTTTTTAAGAGGTGTTCATTGTTGCATAATTTTTTGCTACAAGAAAAATCTTCCTATCATTTCAAAGTGGTACCTGGAAAAAATGGTATATTTATGGAAATCTGTCTTTATTGTATTCTACTCTGGCTTCTAGAACTATAGAAAAATAAAACAGTAGTGTTTTAACCTCCAAGTTTGCATAATTTGTTACAGCAGTCTTAGAAAGTTAGTACTGATGCTGGTACCTGGAAATACTACTGTAACAGATACCTCAAAGTAAGACAGTTTTGGAATTAGATGATAGAAGAGGACTGGAGCAATTTTGAAGGGTTTGATAGAAACCCTTGATAGAACAGACTGTTGTAGAAATATGTTTACAAAAAGTGCTGCTTAGTAAAAGGACATGATGAAGATGTCATTAAAAACTAGATAAAAGGGGATCCTTGTTACACAGTGGTAGAAAGCATAGCTGAATCATGATCTGCAGTTACATGGAAAGTAAAACTTGTAAGCAGTAAACTTGGTAATAGTCTGCTTTCTTGTTGCTTACAGTAAAATGTGAAAGAACAACAAATAGAAAAAAGCAAAAGAATCACTACTTGATGATTTGGGAGATTCTCAGCCTATTGAGAGCATAAAAGATGCTAAATCTAGGACTTTATTGATAGGAAAGCATATTTTAAGCTGAACATGGTGGCACACGCCTGTAATCCCAGCAGTCAGGAGGCTGAGACAGGAGGATTGCCATGACTTCAAGCTCAGCCTGGGCTACATAGTGAGTTCAAGACCAGCCTGGACTATAAAATGAGACCCTGTCAAAAAAAAAAAAAAGTTATAGAGAGACTAAGGGTTTAATGGGACCACCTTTTCAGCTCCTGAAGAGCTTAAATATATGCCTCATGGATCCTCTGAACCACCTCAGCAGAAACCAAGAAAAAAGATGGATTATCCAGAAAATCTAATGGAATCATTCAGGGAGTTTACACAAGAGACCCCCATTTTTGAGCTTGTTATATTAGCAGAAATATTGTCCCATTGGACTGAAAATACAAAGAGCACAAGATGAAAGAGTTGGAATACAAAATTTACAGGCAAGAAATAGGCTGGTGAAAGAGGAAGTGTGAGTCCATGGGCAGATGTCAAGGACACATTTAATATTTAATATCCAATTGGATTTTAGAATTGGTAGGGACTAGTACGTCCTTCTTGCCTTCCACTTTCCCTCTTTTGGATTTGAAATGTCTGTTGTAACTATTACCTGTCCAACCATAATATTTTAGACATGTCATATACTTTTCTCTATTTTGCTTTTTTTTTTTTTTCCATTTAACTGTAAAGCACGTCCCCTTATCTAAGGGAACGTGTTCCCAGACCTCTAGTGATGCCTGAAACTACAGATGGTACTGAATCTTAGTTTTTCCATATACATATATACCTGTGATAAAATTTAATAATAAAACAATTATTAAAATACTTCATTCTGTAATAAAAGTTATGTGAATGTCATCTGTCTCTCGAAAAAGAGTCAAGACAGTTTCAGTAGTTTTGGACCACAGTTGACAATAAGTAACTGAAACTCCAGAAAGCAGAACCTTAAGGGGAATGCTTTTGCAGTGCACCACTGTGCTGTGTGCCTTAGAGTTCACTCTGTAGCATGATAGAGACTTGTGCTTTCTCTTTCTCAGCTGACTAGTTCTTATGTAGATGACCATAATTTATTCCACCACTTTCCTATTAATGATACTTGGGGCCTGTTACAAAAAATACAGTTAAAAAAAACTACATACCTCTGCATATTTTTACAAGTGTGTCTCTGACATAGATTCTCAGGATTGCTGGATTGAAGACTAAAAGCAAAGGCATTTTGCTGTGTAAACCAAGTACCACTAGCCACAGTAAGAAGTACATTTTAGGGGTTGGGGTTTAGCTCAGTGGCACAAGTGCCTGCCTGGCAAGCTCAAAGCCCTGAGTTCAATTCCTGGTACCAAAAAAAAAAAGTACATTTTAAATTATGACCCAGATTATGTGTGTGGACATGTGCACACAGGCATATTCTTATGAAGTATCACAGTTACCTCATTTTTGATAATCTGTTTCATTTTAAAAATTCAGAATGCAATGCTAAATGACCTGCTAATGGATTTCACTGAAAGTTTTCAAAACATTGACACCAGGGTTTGCTCACTTTTTATGAAAAAACAGGTGCTTTTTAGGTTTATGAACTAAGAATTGGTAATCCCAACTCTGCTTCTGCCACTGTAGCCAAGGAGTCATGCATGCACAGTAGCTAAGTGCATAGACATGGCTAGTCCAGTAAGAGTTTATCTACAAAAACAGGTGTCTGAAGATTACAGAACTGTTTTAGGATAATCAAGCCATGCCCCAAATCAACTTCACCTGTATGCAGCACATAGAAATACAGAAGAATAAAATTGCTGAGTAAAATTAGAGCTCAGAAAAGAGTTGATTGTTGAATAGGTAGAGTGGCTGTCACAAGAATAACCTAAAAATTTTTAGTTGCCACTTACACTACACTACAGATATGCAAATATTCCTAAATGTGTTTCAGGTATAAAAGGTATTTGCCAGGCCAGGGGTATATCTCAGCAGCACGGCACCTGCCTGGCAAGCATAAGGTCCTAAGTTTGATTCCCAGTTCCAAAAACAAGATTTACCAGAGTTTTTAAAAATTGAAAGATGTTGAAAGACTGGGTTTGATCCTCAACACAAAAGAGAAGAATGGGGGGAGTGGTGTCGCATTAAGTCATTGCCCAGTTTTCTGCCAGATATAGTCCATGTGTGCATTCTTTTAAGTCTTTTTAAATACCTGTCTGCCCCATCAGGCACTGTAAGAAGTACTGGATAATCAAAACTGGTCAGAAGACACTACTTTCCTTGAAGTAAAACCTCACTTTACCTATAGTTCAGATAGAAAAGTTGTATTGCATTCATAGGTGCCAGCTTACTTAAATTTTAGCTAATTTTTTTTTTTGGCTTGAAATACTTTGAAACCTCTTTCCAAGTTCAGTAAGATGCACAGATGCTTAAGATGGCACTTTTCAGATACGCTCATAATCTTTGACATGTCGTAAGGTAAGAGTACTGCAGGAGCCAAGGGAGTATGGGCTAAGTTAAGCCCACTATTACATACAAAAGTGGGGGAGGATAATAAAAGAGTAAGTTTTATGAAAGATCCAGTTCTTACTGATTGAACAGGGGGACTCAGAAATCCTGAAAACAGTGGAAGGTTGAGAAGTGAGCACATGCATACAGCACATCACCAGCGGCACCCACTCGTGCCCCGATTGTCTTCATGCTGAAGCATGCCCAGACTTAATACCTTGCTCTGCAGGGGAGTCACAGGGCCAGAGCCATGTGGGCACACTTCTTTCTGGATCAGGACAAGCTTCCTTGAAATAGTTGTGAATAGAAGTAAAGAGGTAAATTGCAGGCCAGTAAAAATGAAGGGATAGAGACTAGAGGACAGCAGAAAAATACCTTTTAAAAAGGAGAATTGACAGGAAAATATTGAGGATGACTCAGCTACCTGGGGTTTCTTTTACTTTAATAGCGTGCTGTATTAACAAATGTCCTTTTTCTGTGTTCAAAGTACTTTTATGTGTGTGTGTCAAAGCAGTTGAAGGATCAAAGAAAAAGAAAAGCCAAGTGAAATTAGCTTGATTTTACTTTCACAAGCAAGCAGCTTGACAAGATCCTTCAGAAAGGAAGGAATGGCACTGACAATCTGTAGGCTCCCGAGTTAAGGAGCTGCTTGTTATTAGAAGCCTGGAGGGACAGTACTGACAGCTGGCCGGTTGATAGTGGCTTTTCTGTCAGGACCTTCCCTCTACCTGCCCTCCACCTGTGTGGCAGTGGACCACATAACTTTAGCCCCTCTGACCTAATGCAAAACTTTCTCCTCTGTAGATACTTTGTGGGAAAGAGATTCCTCGCTGGATCAATCGACTTGCCTACTTCAGCTCCTGTATCCCCTTTCTACAGAGCTGCCTCCCGAAGGAGTGGCTCACTCCTGCAGCCCTGCAGTCCAGCGTCAGCCAGGAGCTCCAGGATGAACTGGAAGAAGCAGAGGATGCTGCTGCGTCTGCTGCCGTGGCGAGCACTGCAGCAGGCTCCAGACCTGGGCGCCACACTAAACTATAAATATCTCCAAAGTCACACCTGCAGAGCTGTCTCTGGCAGTTGAAAATCACTAGAGGAAAGTAAACAGAGTAAGCATCCTTTGGATATTTTGTATGCAAAGATGGCTCTCCCCCAAATCCCAGTTTTTCAGCTCAGGATTATATTTGTAATCAAAAAAAAAGAAAAAAGAAAAAAAAAAAAGAATCACTTGGCGCAGGAGGGAGAACTTTGTACAAAGCTGCCCTCTGTTTTTTTTACCCACTTGTACATTTGGATTTACTTCTGTTTTATACAAGCTCTGTTAAGTTATGTTTACAGTATTTTGTATCACTGTTTACAAATCTTGCATGGACTTTTGCCGCCTGAAAGAAGAAAATCCTCATCTTCAGAAATTAGGCAGATAATATTTGTACACTTCCTGACAATTGCCAGAGCTATGGCATAATTAATAGGCACACAAAAAGGTACTTACAGAGTTAAAGTTCTCATCTCCTGCTTTAGAATTCTTTTTTTAGATTTGTATTAGTTTTGTTACCATTTGGGGCACCAGGATGCAGAGAACCAAACTGGCCTGCTGTGAAGGAGCGCACACAGCCCCGAGGGCGTGGAACCCTGGGTCACTTCCTCCTCCACTCCTCCTCCCACTCCAAGTAGCACATCTCCCAAGGTGCCCGTGGGACAGTTGGTTTCATCCCAAATATGCGTCCACCAAGCAGGGTGGTTTTGTGTTAGTCTGGCTTTGATGCCTCTGATTCTACAATTAAGATGTTTTTTGTTGAAGATAGTCTTGTAACTGACAAGTGTTTTTGCACACATGTGCGGGGGGGGTCTTCATTTTTATCTTAATACATGATAATTTCCTCCCCACACAGGATTTTGTTAACGGATAGGAATATCCTAAGCGGTAGCCTTCTGAGTGGCAGTATGGCTTGATGTTCAACTGCTTTTCACTGTTCAGGCTATCTTTTATACTAGACCTTGAAAACTAGATTCTAAAGAAACATACCCCACCAAGGTTGTCTTTGATATTTCATACTTTTAATGTACCATATCAGAAAGCATATTTTGTTATGGGAGTAGTTCCACCTCATAAATGAATGCCTATTCTCATTGACTTCTTGTTGAAAAGTCATATTTGTGTATTTTAATATTCATCTTTTTATGTTCTCTCAATTGTATGTCTGTTTTACCTCATACTTTAAGGAGGAATTTGTCACCAGAGATAAATCCTCATTAGCAAGGATGCTATCTGCTCAAGCCTACTCCCAATTTGACCCTTGGATGTAAGAACCAAGTCATTACATGTAAAATTGAATTTTTCTGCCTTAAGAATGAATGTCCTAAGTAAAATATTGGATGCAGTATATAAATGATCCAAGGCAGTGACTTCAGCTTTAGATGTTAGTTTTAAGATTATTTACATTTATTTAAACTTTTAGATTGGACTATTTACTATTGCTCTCTGTGATGATACATATCTTTCAGTAAACTACATTTTTAACTTTTCCATAAGCTGATTTTGATTGATTTTTATCAATTTAAGCACACCCTGTTGATAGGGAAGATAAACCTTGGGTTATAAACATTAGCCTGAGGAAAATGAAGCCACTTTATGCTTTTTGACTATTCTATTTCCAGAGAGAAAAAAAGCCTTTATAAATTAACTCTTAGAGGATGGAGCACTTGCTTTAAGAGATGTGAGGGAAAGAATTTATGATCTTTATGAAATGTTGATTTAGTTCAGGTCTAAAAATGAGACTTAAGACAAAGCACTAGGACTCTAACAGTCTTAATTTGTTCACTAAAAGAAGAGTCCTTGCCCCAAAAGCCAAATTAGTAGGAAGTGTTTTGTTGCATTTGGCCCAGAATTTTCTAGGAATAATGGATTATAGTTCTCTCTAACCCATTCAAATATGCATGTTTTCAATCTGGGCATCTGGCCCAAAGGAGTAACCATCAGTTAAACACTTCTTGATGAATAGCTAGGAACATCTGATCTTTGCTTATCCACATTTCAACAAGTTAACACACAAACCATTTTGTTACATTTACTGCAGCATTTGGAATTTAAGAATAGTACAAAGAGTATTAGAAATACTGGCCTGTGGCCAATTATCACACTAAAAATGTGAGCTAAAATTCTGGACATGTAGCTGGCATGGTGGAATATGCCTGTGATCTCAGCATTTGGGAGACTGAGGCAGGAGAATCACTGCAAGTTCAAGGCCAGCCTGGAATGCATAGTGAGACCTTGTCTCAAAAAAACAAAGAGAAACAGCCACTGTGTTCTCTCGTGCATAGTTGGCCCTCCCTCACGCTGAAGACTGTACTTCTTTTCTGGTTTTTACTTGGCCCCAACTTGCTCTGCAGAGCCTGTTTCTTGTCCTACCTTTAATAAAACTTTGCTACAATTAAGACCAAAATCAGAAATTCTGGACATAAGATTCCTTGCAGTCTAATTATACTTGGGGGTTGAGAGAAAAGGAAATGTCTGTGTTTCTCACTCAAGCCAGGTCCTCCTTTACAGTTTAAATCAAGAATGGATTTAATTAGCATTTAACCTGCTTTCCTTGCCCTGCCATCTTGTTTAAAAAAAAAATCTCATGTCAAAAATCTGGTCACTAGCATACATGTCATTGATGGAGTCAGATACATTTTTTATTGTAATGACCAAGTGAAACATTTTTCCTGATGGGTTAAACAGTAATAATCATGTTAGAAGGTCAGAAGTTTCTGCTGTTTGTTTTTAATGGCCCTTGAGGTTGTTCATTGTTTTTTGGTTTTGTCTTTGTACCCTAAGAAGGGGCATCAGCTTTGGAAAGCGTGACTTGTGGGATTGTGGAAGGTGCTGGAACCGATTTACAGTGCCTCCACTTGATGCCTGAACTCCAGCCAACTATTGCTCTGACCCACAGCAATAGCGCAAGTTACCCATCACCAGCATTTGTACAGAGCAGGGAATTCTGGTTTTAGTCAGTTGATAACATTGTGTGTATGAGGAGATTCAGCACCACAGACAGCTGCAGGACTCTGTTTCCATGGCTTCTTCCATCACAAAACGGGTAGAAACACATTCACTGCTTCAGGGTTCTAATCTGTGTGTCCTCTTATGGCTCCATATCTGTAAAATACCCTGTGATTTGATACATGCTGTATTTCTTTCAAAAGTTGAGTTTTATTGAGCAAGTTGGCCATACTGCCATTGTGTCCCCTTCTCTTCAGTATGGTTTGAGAGTGCAGCTCAGTTGTGAGGTTTTCATTGTCTACTTAGTCCACACACATACATCTTCGCCGTCCAAAGGTGTTTCAGCTGTCAGAGTCTTCATGGACCTGAGGATAATTTCTTGTGAAGTTGAATGCAAGTGTACTGTCATTCATAGTGTTTATATAAAAATACCAGGAATCTTCACTTTTGCTACCTTGATATAGCATTGAGCTATCATGTTAAAACATTGATATACATCGATTTATTAAAAAATACTTTTATAAGAAATGTTTTATAGTACTTTCTGACCTCCAGGAGACTGCTGTTGTATATTGGGTTGGGGTTAGGGGTGGGAGAGGTTACGGCCAGACCCTCTTGATCACACCTTCCTCTTACCATCACACTTGTGAGACTTGGTACTCTTGTTCTTATGTGTGCCAAGGTCTATAGGCCAGAGCCTTAGCTGTCATAGAGCACGTAGCCACTCCTGCTTGAAAGCAGCAGGTGCCAGTCCATGATTCTGGAGAATAGAGATAGGCAGGCTCCCCAGAAGGGACTCCCCTGAGAGAGCAGAGGGAATCTTACAGAGGACTAGCCCCACCCCCACCCCACACCTCAAAGCATGAATCAGGGTATCCTGAGTGAACGGGCTCTTTATTTCCCACGAACCTGTTCTGCTTGGTGCCTCCAACCTAGGCTTCCCCTTTTTCCACTGGTCTTTCCGTTCCTTGCTGAATGATATTTCCATCCATTAATTTCAAAACTTCCCTTGAAATAAGTATTGTTAAATAGATGACTAATATCCTTACTGATCTGTCATTGCCTGTCCATCCACCCTGTTAAGAATATAACTTATATGTTCTCAAGGATAGGAACCAAAGGGAAGCCTGTACCCCTGATCTACTGTTTCTTAGTAGACAGTAATAAGTTACCAACTCACGCCTGAAGCAACTTCAGGGTCTTGCCTATAGAAAGAATTCTGGGAGACATGGGAGCTTTGGGGATTTGTTGTTTTTCCTTTATTCACCCTGAAGTTCTCCCATCAACCTGGTGTTAGCCTGGTTCTAACTTAACAGAAATCAGTGCTTGCAAAGACTAATGACTTCTTGCTGCATTTTCCAAGAGGTACATTATTGCCCAACAACTGCTTATTTCCTTATGGATTTGAAAATCCAGACAGCCACTGAGCTCTGTCAGATCTCCCCTTAATCTCCTCCCCAAAAGGAAAGTCCTCCCAAAAAGAATCATACCTCAAACCTACACTGAGAATTTTTCTTGCTGTCCAAGCCAAACAGAAAGCTAAAGAAATGTAAGCGGCCTCTTCAACAGGGCCAAGTTGGCATTTGTGTTGCAGAGGTAAGAGGAGCCCGGCTGTGCTGCCCTGCCCTGATCTGAGCAGGCCTTGCTCATGGTCCTGCTGAGAACGCCCTTGACTAGGGAGGTGAGACCTCCCTGACCCCGACCCGCTGCCCCTGGTCCCTCTGCACACTGCTCCTGGCCACTTGGCAGGCTTCGTGCTTAAGGAAGCCTTGGCTGCCACCCTGTTCTCTCCACATCTGACTTGCAGGTGGTCTGTGGCCTGTAGTACGAGGACAGCCTTCGGTGCTTCTGCAGCCCCAGCTGTACATCATGTTGTCCTTAGTCCTTAGGCTTGGGAGTGTCAAGCCAGACTCCTTCAGGTGACTCCTGCCTTATTCTGTGCTGGAAGAGGAATGCATGCTAGACACAGTGAGAGCAACCCTAGGGGAAGGCATTGCTGTCTACCCAGCGTGTTCAGCCCAGCCGACCGGTGCGTGTGCACTCAAACGGGCTGGGTGCCCAGACTGCAAGTCAGAGTGAGATCTCGGGACCAGGGCCGCTGGACTTGGCGCTAAACAAAAAACAAAACTCACGTCTTCCTCTTCTACCAGAATCAATGAGCAGGTGCCACAAAAGGCCAGCGTCCCCACACACAGAAAAAGATTATCACTTGCATTGTAAAAAATTGGGCCAGGGATATAGCTCAGTGGCATAAGTGCCTGCCTGGCAAGCGCACGGTCCTGAGTTTGATTCCTGGTACAAAAAAAAAAATTGTAAACAATCATAGAATTTGAGGACAAAGGAGACAACAAGGAAAAGATTTTTATTCTACCCTTGCAACATGCTTGAAGCTGTGCTGTACTTTACATGCATTTCATTTCATTTCATTGTTACTGCAGCTTTGTAGGTTGTGCCTACTTTACACAGGAGATTATTAGCCGAAGTCCACACAGGTAATGTAGGAGGCATCCCTACCAGAATAGCCAATTCTAAAACCTTCCATTCAGGCATACTGCTGTTTTGAAATGGAGACTCCAGCCTAGCCCAGAAATACTGAAGTCAAGTCAACATTTTACCGAGATCCCCAGGTGGCTGCACTAATGTTTGAGAAACACTGTACCATTAAGACTCGATCCTATGTGGTACGAGTCTGCCCTGCCCCTTGAAGTGAGTATTGACTGGGTAAAGTGACCGTCGGCAGCCTGCACAGGTGAGGAACAGAAGGGCTGGTAGTCGGTTCCCCTCCAAGATAGAGTGGTGGGATCTAGGCACTGAGGATTCCTTCCGGGCCAGTTCAGCTGTCTTCCGCCTCCCTGTGAGAGCGCCAGGACAGGGCCCGTGGTGTGGCTATCCCAGTTTACATCTGGCACCACTGAGGACCCAAGCTGCCCGGGCCTCCATCCCATATCCTCACCCTGCCTACTCCGCAGTGCGCACAGTAAGGCCAGCACTGTCTTCACCGCCCCCTTTCCAGAGTGCGTTCTGAAGCTCCCAATCAGCAAATGTCCAGCTGGCACCATCCTTTCAGATGCTTCAAGAAACATTCTGCTTCACCTGAAATCCAGCTACACCCTGAGGAGCTCTGCTGCTCAGCAACTGTGCTCTTTCCACACCATTTCACCCTCCTTCAAAACTTCCCAGTGACTTGCACCCAGACAGACAGCCCATCCAGTCCTCTAGCCCCATGTTCTCAGCTGAGGCTCTGTTGCCGTTTGTGGTGGGATGGTTCTTTGCCTGTGACAGCACTTCAGTCATCTCTGGCTCTGCCCCTAGTTAGTAGCATTTACCCCCTCTGTGACCACTGTACCACTAAATGTACCCCAACACATACACATTCCACCCCCCCCAAACCACCACTAGCATCCCACGGCAGGCAGCCACACACCGCAGCCTCTGCCTGTCATCACTAGCAGTGTTCCAAACCACTTCCAAAATCCTCAAGTAGCTGCAACTGCTGATGTCCCTGCTCACCCTTGCACCGTATGCTGCAGCAAGTCTGACTTTACCAAGCTCTCAAATCCATCACCGCCAGGGCTCATTTACCAATGTCACCTCCCTTTGCCTGGTCTTCATTTTCTTCTCACCCAACCTATATGGCATCCTCAGTAATTGAGACATTTCCTGCTCAGTATCCTCTGTCCGCTTCAGTGCCCCTTCCTGCATTATAATTACAAGGCAAACTCAGCCCTGTTGGGACCCTAGAGCCCCCCAACCCCATGTGTGAGCCCCATGAGTGGAACATGGCAAAGGAAGTCACAGCTGGAATGAATGGCTTGATTCTGACACTCCTGCCCACAGACCTGGTGTGGGCACCACGCAGTGGTGTGCCCCAGGTCCCTGAGAGTGCCCCCACCTCCTCTGAGGTCTGCCATGTGCTCCCGTGTTCCCACACAGTCACCTTATGCCTCAATACAAAGGCAATTTAGGCAGTTGACCTGCCTCTCAATCTCCAAAATTCACCTGAGCTTGTACGGAGACACTGTGCTTGTTCCATAGTATCTGCTGCTAGCAGCGGTCACCCTCTTCCTCATTAGTGCCTCCAGTCACCTCACCAGCCCTTGGCTCCAACAGTTACTTCTGTCCCTTGAGCATCAGATTTCCTCTTCTACTGAATCCTCCCCATCAGCATAAAATATGTTACAGGGTTTCTCAGCAAAAAACACGCACTCTGCCTTGACGCCCTCCACTCTTAAGCAACACTGCCGCCCTCAGTTTCCTTTCAGTTTTTAAAAATATCTTGATAATGAATTACATACACAAAAGAATTGGGGCTGGGGACATAGCTGAGTGGTAAAGTGCTTATCTAGTGTGCACAAAGCCATGGGTTCAATCCCTCACACTGCAAGACAAAGAAAAAAATACATAGAATGTATAGGCACAGTTTGAAGAACGACAAAATGATCACCTGTCTATACTGACCGCCCAGCTTAAATAATAGAAATCAGGACTATAGATCATGTGTTGCCCCTCCCCAGGGATGAGTTACTTCCTCATCTCTGTCACACCATCCTGAGCTTTGTGTTAATCATTTTCACTTTTCATTATGGTTTTATCACTTATATATTCATACTTAATGTTACTTGGTTTTTCCCTATTTTTGAACTTTATATAAATGGAGTCATAATGTATATTCAATAATTCTTAAATTCTATATTTTTAAATTTATGCATATTATGTATATAGTTGAAATACCTTTTCATTTGCTGTATCATAGTCTGTATAAATATACCACAATTTTTATGTGTTTTATGTTTAATGGACACTTGGACTCCTGCCAATTTTATCACTATGATAAGCAATACTTCTGTGAACAGTGTAATGCATATCTACTGCTGCAGATGGAAGAATTTCTCTAAGAATGGAATTTCAAGGTGTGAAGAATGTATGTGTTCAACTTTATTAATGTAGAAAAACAATATTCTCTTCTATTATACTTTTATTAAATAAAATCCTATTCAGTCTCTTTCAGTCTGCTAATCAGAGTTACACACGCTAGAATATTCTTTTATAATGTCACATAATGAAATTTCTCAGTGCCTGGCCTTAAAAATATTTTTTCATTAGTAGCAGAAGTCAAGAAGATGAAAACCATAATGAGCTCCTGCATAGCCCCTAGGAAGATAAGAACATCATAAAGTAGTTTTTAAAAATCTCACTGAGCATCTTGTTCTCCTGTGTGAAATGGACATTCACAAATATCCATCATGATTTGCAGCTCTGTTGAAACCACAGGACCTGGTTAGACTCCACAACTTAAGGAAATAAATAAAAATATTGTGAAGATACCCTCCGCAAGGAAACTACATCTGGCTGCTCGTCTCCCTTGAAAATTTGCTGCCTTGGTTAAAATGTTGTAAGTGGCATCTCCATGTTCCTTAAAGGTACGCATACATGGAAGGTTTCCCTGACAGGTCAGGGAGCACTGCATACTTTTCCCCTGCACGTGATGAATAGTGATGAAAAATCAAAGCCCTTGACACCTTCCAGGAGAGATTATTTAACAAATTATCTCAAAGTTCATGTTTCATCTAATCCACACTAGATCATCAAAATTATTTTCAAGCACCTGGGATATAGTGCCATAAGCACCTGCCTGGAAAATGCAAGATCCTGAGTTCAATTCCCAGTACTCAAATAAATAAACAAAATTATTATTTTGGGGGAGGGGGTACCGGGGATTGAACTCACAACCACACGCTTGCAAGGAAGGCGCTTATGCCACTGAGCTAAATCCCCAGCCCCACAACAAAATTATTTTCAAAACTGGCTGTAACACTCTCACCAGCAGATTTGGTAGATATTGCTCCATATCCTTGCCACTTTATACTGAGTGACCCTAAAGTTTTCCAATATAAGCATCTACCTGTGCTTTTGAGCTACATTTTCTTGATTATTAATAAGGCTGAGAATCTTTATATATTTCTGGCCCACTTATGTTTTCTATAAAATATCCTATCTTTTGCCCACTTTTCTATTGGGTTATCTATCTTTACTAATTTATAGGATATTCTGGCTATCATTCTTTGTCTGTTCTATAGCTACAGATATTTTCTCCCAGTTTGAGACTTGTCTTTTTATTATCTTTAAAGTCTTCAGAAATCGTCTGTCCCTCTGAATCATAAAAATATTGTCTTATATTTTCTTCTAAGTATTTAGTGTTTTTCTTTTTGGATTTGTCTTTATAATTCTCAATATATGATAAAGAAAACACTCCCAGATTTATTAGGGTGTCTTTGTTATTCTTGGCCTTTTACCCTTCTATATCAATTTTATTTTATTTTCTTCCATATAAATTTCAGAATAAGCTTCCCAAGTTACATACATATGCACACACCCTATTGGAGTATTGGAATAGAATATGTGTATCAACTTGTAAAGAACATCCCAACCACATCATCTATGTATCATTAATTTACCTGAACTTTTTTTTTTTTGTACCGGGAACTAAATTCAGGATCTCATGCTTGTCAGGCAGGCAATGTGACTCTGAGCTATATCCCCAGCCCAATATCTGAACTTTGCATTCTACAGTAATTCCTATGCATTTCCAGCATTCCAACAATATTTCACATTCTGCCTCCAAGGCAACAAGCTTTAATCAGTGCAAAATCTACCTCCAAAACTGTCTACCTTAAAAGCAAAACAATATGGAGCCAGAATACCTACTTCAATCTATTTACATGCCTACCTCCCACACTGGTCCATGAACTCCTTAACACCCAGACCTATTTCCTGTTTTAACAGTGATTACCAGAGTAACAATAATAGTGAATAGCTATGGGGGACTTATTCTGCGCCATGCTCTGTCCTAAATGTCTTTATGTGAACTATATGTTTTGTGCTCTTTACTCAAAAAGGTAGATTTTATTATGGATCCTTTTAATTGAGGTTCAAATAATGAAGTCACTTGCCCAGGGTCATGCAGTTTGTAGGTGAAAATAGGATTCAAGCTCTGAGAGCCTAGTTCCAGACCCCTTGGAAGCTACTCAGTTCTGCCTCCACGTGAAAACATTCCTGAATTGTGCATCATAAAGACATTCTCCAGAGGAGCCCAAATTGAGGGACATTTTACAAAATAGCAGAATAGTGCCCCACAAAATTGTTAAATTCACCAAAAAGTGAAGTGTGGGAAACTGTTAACTCTACAAGAACCTAAATGATGCCTGCGTATGGCATCCTGGACGTGATGCTGGAACACAGCAAAGAGATGCTAGGTAAAAACTAAGGCGACGCACCACCTGCGGCGCCGATGCAGGCCCGACTGTGGGCACAGGGGGGCGCTGTGGAGGCCGCACCGTTGAATTGAGGTGTGAATTCAAATTGTGTATTCCCAAAGAGTGACCACACCCTCTTGCCTAAAGGATAAACAGAATTTGACCATTGCAAGTAGGAAGACCTGATTCTCCAAATACTGAGAAGAGTCGACCTTCAAAGGACAGAGTATACTTCAAAGTAGAGAACTCGAGGAATCTCCGCAAGGAGCTCATTTCCTTGCCCAAAGTCTGGATGATGCCTTACCACTTACTGCGCAACCAGAGTTAGCAGATAAAGTGGACACGGTTTTGATACTGGGGGTAGTTCTGCTTATACCAAAGCTGTAACTCGGCTAGGCTGTCTCAAGCTATTTGTGACACAGATCATGTAGGAATTTGATAATGACACATTTTCCCCAGCAGTAGATTTACTAGAATACCCAGGTGTGCTTTCTGAGGAAAAAGGCATTAAGTATAAGCTTGAAGTATATGAAAAGGATGATTACTATGAAGGGGTATTCTGATCTATTTCAAGTTGTTCTTCTTTCCAAAAATTATATATTATACGTAAAGGGAGAAACACTAAGGAAACGAATGAAACACAAATTTCATCTGGCTGGCCGTGGTGGTGCACGCCTATAATCCCAGCACTCAGGAGACTAAGGCAGGGGGATCAGCAGGTCTTCACGGCCAGCCTGAGCTATATAGTGAGTTCAAAGCAGGCCTCAACTGCAAACAAAGAATGTTTCTCAAAAAATGGGAGAAAAAAAATCATCTTGATGATACTACATTTTTATCCAACAACATGATATGTATTACTCCATGTAAACTGATATATGTGTGTTGTGCTGAGAACTGAATTTAAACAGACTATCTGTGAGCTACATCTCCAGCCCCTTAGCCCAGGAATGATGAGCCTCTGTCACAAAGATGCAGTCTTTAGAGATTGGTGCTAAATATACCCAGGTGATTAGCAAGATCTTTCTGGCCTGGCCACATGGAGCTTGACTCTCCCCAGGTGAAGTCCTGAGAATTACTCACCTTAGAGTTCCCAGCAGCTTAGTACCTGGAGCCAGAGCTCATGCTGACCCTGTGTGGCTCTGCAGGAAAGTCTCCAGGGACAGGGACTGCTGGAGCTGAGTTTCTGCACAGCTGTCTCCTGTCTGAGCTGTGGCCCCTCAGTTCACAGTGTCCTTTGCCTCCCTGGATGTGGTTCTTTGTCATCAGCTGAGTGACACCACACTCCCTGTACCTGGTCCCAAACACAGCTCTGAGCAGAAAGCCAAGGCCAGTGCGGGCTTCTGCTCTCACAGTGGTTTCCACAGTGACAGCCCAGTGTCCTATGTGTTTGTAGCGGAAGTTTCATTTCATTTTGTAGAACCAGACTGGGCCTGGTGATTTTTTTATGGAAATTTCTTAGTTTGTTTGTTTTTTCATGCCAGGGATCGAACTCAGGACTGCATGCTTGCAAGGCAAGTGTTTATGCCGCTGAGCTAAATCCCCAGCCTTATGGAAATATTTTAAAATATTGATTCTATTTTATTATTACCAGATTGATTCTATTCTATTCTATTCTATTATTACCAGAATATTTGGATTGTTTTTCAAGTATACTACTACATTCTATAGAAATATATCCATTTTATTTTATTTTTCAAATACAAGCTGAGTATCACTAATCTGAAAATCCAGAAACTGAGATGCTCAAAACTTGACATGTCACCCAAATATTTCAATTTGGAGGATTTGGTATTTTTAAGACAGGTCTGCTCAAAAAGTAAGTCTATGTAAATATCCCACAATCCAAAAACCTCTGAAGTCTGAAACATTTCTGGACCCAAGCATTTTGAGTAAAGGATATTTAAACTATATATTGCATAAAAATATTAATACTATATTTTTACCTTTTTAATTATTGCTAAATATGTAATAGCCTATTTTTCACTGTTAATGTCATTTCTTTGTGTTTGTATGCACACACTCTCATTTCCCTTTAAGAGTTTGTTGTTTGTTTGTTTTTATCCTTTTGAGACAGGATCTCACCATGTAGTTCAAATTGGCCTTGAACTTAATATACATACACCCCAGGGTGGCCTCACACTCATGGTAATCCTCCTGCTTCAGCATCCCAAATGCTGAGATTACAGGTATGTGCCACCACTCCCAGAAAGTTTGGTTTTTCTGTTTAGATTTTTTCCCCCAAATTAATTTTGGTTACATTTGCACTCTGTTGTATGATTTTTTTGTTGTTAATTTCTACTTTTATTTCATTTTCTTTCCTCTGCTTTCTTTGGTTTATTTTGTTGTTCTTTGTTTATGTTTTGATATCTTCCAAAATTCAGAATCTTCTAATTTAAACCATATACTTCCATCTAAGTATTGTTGCAGCCTTTAAATTTTATTACATAATATTAGTGATATTTATCAATGTTATTTATTTTTTGGACCATAAGTTATTTAGAATATTCATTAATTTTCAAACATAAAGGATTTTTTAATTATGTCTCCTTGATTTTCCACTTACTCTCATTTAGTCTAATAATGCTAACTGCATACCAATGTTTTTAAAATTGTTAAGATTTAATAAGTAGCATAGCATATAGTCAGTGTCTCACACATTTACACACCACTTGTGTATATTTTCCTCTATATGTCCATTAGACCAGGTTTGTTAATTGTGCTACTCAAATCTGCTATCACCTTGTTGAATCACATGTTTCATTACTGGAAGAGGCGTGTTAAACATCCACCACTGTTTCAATGATTTTCTCAATTTTCCATGTATTTCTGCTAGATTTTGCTTCCTGTTTTTTGAAACAATATTAAATGCATACATATTTGAAATTATAACTTTCTGGTGAAATAAACCTTTTATCAATATGTAGAGACCCTGTTTATTTCTTGTGAAGTTTACTGCTGTGAAGTCAACTTTATCAAATATAAATACAGATGTGCAGATGGCTTTTGGGTAGCATTTGCCGGGCACACCCTTTCTAACCCTCGCTGCACCCTTTGCTCTCTCTACAGCAGAATGTAGTTGGGTCCTTAGTTTTTCTTAACCGGGGATTCTTTGATCTTTAACAAGGTTTAATACGTTTAGTACAGTAACTGACGTGTTTTGCTACGTTTTAACCTTTTGATGGTTGTGCTCTTTATTTCCCCTGGATTTTCCTCCATATCCCCTCTTCTTTCTTATAGTCTGGCTTACCTGTTTCTATTGAGGAATCAGCCATTGTGGAATTAATTGCCTTTTCTTTGGAGGTGACTGATTTACTCATTCTTTCTTTCAACAAATACTGACGTACCAGTCACTCTTCTAGCTGCCAAACAAGCAAAGCCTCTGCCCGCCAAAGGTGATATCCTAGTGGCAATGGCTTCACTCACTGGGTGCCAGGTCTTCAGTATCCCGCAGTTACAGTACAGTGTGGAGACGTCTGTTAGACAAAAACGGACCACTCCGTTTACCTTTGGGAGAGTCTTCTGGCTTTCCCAATCTGAACGGCAGCATCTCGAAGTAATTCTGGAGAAACCACGGCTATAATACTGCCAGATATTTCTTAACTGTTCTCTCATCTCTCTTCATAGAATTCTAGTCAAATTTTTATTGGATCTCTGTTTACTGTATTGCCTAACTTTTATATTTTCCCATTCTACTGTCTGTTTTTGTTTCTTTACCTAAGAATTGATATTTGTTTGAGGGAATTTGTTTTTGCTGTTTTTGAGACAGATCTCACTACGTAGTTCAGTATGGATTTAAACTCACCAGGTAGCCCAATCTGGCCTCAAAACTCACAGTGATCTTCCTGCCTCAGTCTCCCAAAGGCTGAGAATATAGGCAAGTGTCAACCACATCTGGCCAATACCTCTTTGGTCTATATTCTTCTTAGTTTATGTATTTGGGTCTACCTTCTTGTTTACTATCTTTATCTTTGTCTATATCCAGTCTGCTGCTTTATCCAGCCATTGAGCTTTTAATTAGAGTTCCTACAGTGTACTTTCATTCAGGGATTTCTATTTGTGTCTTTTGCAAATGTGCTTGGTCATTCTTTGTTATTTTTACTCCCTCCTATATTTTCAACCTTTAAATTTTTCTTAAATATATTAAACATTTTACTTCCTAAATAATCATCTAGTGTTTACATTTTTCCTGTGGCTTATTTTTTCATTCTAACTCACACTGCCTTTCTTATTTGCATATCTTATCTTTTTTTTTCTTTTGGTATTGGGGGATGAACCCAGGGTGTCACACTGGTAAGCATGTGCTCCACCACTGAGCTGCACCCCTTACTTTTATAATTTTTTTAAAGGGAAGTTTGTAACATGAGAGGCAGAGGCCAGCCAAGACCACCAACTTGTGTAAGGGCAACACAGCAACATGTAGAATGTTTGGTGCCCAGGTGCAGGAAGATGGCAGGGGTAAAGGCTGTATGTAGGTAGCAAAGAGGGCATCTTTTACAAGGGTTGAAAGAAGGCAAGGGACATTAGACAGTAATTTTTTTTTAATTTTTGTTTTAAAAAGAAAAAAACAAAAATAAGAAGCAAACAAAAAAACAACAAAAGCAAAATGATAACAATTTTAAAAAAAGGTTTTCAAAACAAGATGGTAGGAATTTAACAATGGTTGTTATATTGCATATTGTTATCTTCAAAATAGTTGCTTAGGTTACCAGATACAAGAATAGAACAAAACAGTAAAATGGAATAAAACATTGGATTTCAAAAACAAGACAGAAGAAAATCCCCCACAGTTGTTATGTGTATTGTTATCCTCCAAATAGATGCTCAGACTACCAGTTTTAGGTCTACAAAGTCAATCAAACAATACAAGCATTAAGTTATTTTTTTTTACTTCAGTTGCTATCTTCTCAGCCTGACTTCCTCCAAATCAGCTCACTGCTTTGTGGGGGCAGGGGTTGCTCTCCTTGTCTACCATCCCACCTACCAGCTAGCTCATGGGAAGGCGTAGTCTGCCATCTTTCTTTCAGTTCCCCATGGCGGCTGCCCGTGGCCCATGCATGGTTTGGCTTCTTGATTCTCTTCTCGGTTCTCATGGCAGCTCTGGGCAGAAAGATTGTCAAAGTTTTCTGGCAGCCTTGCATCTCAGTGGGCAAAGTCGTTGAAGAGTACAGTGTAAATCCTCAGGTGTCTCCAGATGTCCCAGGATCTGCAAAATTCCCTGTCCTATCTTGTCTCCTTTAGACATCCTGTGCTTGCCAATGACATCCTGGTATGGGGCACTGGGAGAAGCTTTTATTCTGACATTTGGGCTTTGATGTCAGTTGCTGACACAATTCTCCTGACTTTTATCATTTCCTGTGTGATAGGAATATCTGATACAGAGCCCCTAAAGCCCTTGGTCTTTGCTGAGAGATGGGAGCATGTTTTGTTCTAACAAGGCAAATTTTGGCTCCTGTTAGGCTCAGGTTGGGGCTGGTTGCTAGGGAAACCACCTGTATGATTAGAAGGTTGGACCCTACTCACACCCAGTCAGAGGGCCACAGAAGCACCAGCATTAATCAGGACAAGTCACAGCTGTCACCTGAACGAAAGACAGTCTCATGGGACTGGGCTTTAATTGGGGCGCCTGACACTGTCCTCAGGCAGATGGTGTCAGCACTGGATTGAATGAGTCGATTCCCAGTTAGTGTCTGCCGGACAATCTGCCAGGGAATTGCTTGGTGTATGTGGACTTCTCCAAGTGTCGGGGGCTGAGTGGAGAGGAGAGAGGAGGAAAAGGCCTCTAGGGCTTTGTTTTTCCATCCTTACAATGAATGACCTTTTTTCCCTTTGTGTTTGATTCAGATTGCACCCCGTGAGTATAATACCCCTGCTCATCTGTGCGAGTGGAAAGTCCTTGGCAGTGAATGTCCTTGATTAACCAAATGGGGAGAATAAACCATAGTAGAGTAAAAAAATTAAAATAAGAAATACTAGGTGAATACAGATAACCAGGAGGATTAAACAAAGTCCACAGGAAAAAAAGGTAAAGTAATTGTAGGTGACAGCTCTACTGGGAGCCAAGAGGCCTGGGCCACCCCTCTGTGCCTCCAGTAACAGACATGAGCAGTGAGCATGCGTGCGCATGCGTATGAGGCGGCTCCCGTCCCACAAAGCTTAGTGAGACCTCACTGCGCAGGCGCTTGTGGGTGGCTTCGGGGCTCAGGCTCTTCCCGCCAGTGCTCACCGACCCCCGGGTGCCTTGTCCAGTTTTTTATTTTATTTTTTACTGAATTTGAGCGATTTCGGGTCCTCAGACTAGCCCTTTCCCCTCATAAACGTGTCTTTCTGACAAGCCCCAGTTCCTCAGTAGCGAAGGCCAGAGCTGACGTCAAGGAGTCGCTCTAGGGAGAGAACCACCCGGGCCTAGCGCTGAGCGCAATCATTGAGAGCCAGGAGGTGGTACCGTTTGGACTGTGAGTGGCCCTAAAGGTCTGTGCGGTAAAGGCTTGCTCCCTGGGGTGACGTGTGGGGAGACAGTGAAGCCTCAGGAGGTGGTGCGAGTGGGAGGCCATTGAGGGTGCGCCTTGAAGGGGACGGGGAACTTGGGCTCGTGCTCTCTCTTTCTCTCCTTGGCCTGCAGCTGAGTGGATTTGCACTGCCACATGCTTCCCACGGTGGACCTCCAGCGTGCCCAGCAGGGGCCTGCAAGCAGTAGGGTGGACTGGTTACCCACTGGGACCTCTGGGTGGTGAGCTGAAAGACTTTCCTCTTTGTATGCTGACCTTGCAGGCATCTGTTATAGTGATGAAGAAATGACTAACACAGAGCAGAGAGTATTGTCACATCTCAGATTTGTCCTTGATCCAGCCCTCTGTGGACTCCTGTCTGATGCATATAGAAAGAGAGCTGTCCCTGGCCTGGTGGAGCACACCTATGTAATCCCAGCACCCGGGGAGGCTGAGGTAGGAGGGTGGTGAGTTTGAACCCAACCTGGGCAGCTTAGTGACTTAAAGACCTTAAAGAGAGAGAGACGTAAAGAAAAAAGAGAGAGGGAAGAGAAAGGGGAAGGGAAAAAGGAAAAGGAAGAGGAGGCTGTGAAATTTCTGTACTGTGACACTATTCTGCATGACCCTGTGAAAGATGGATATATTATACATTTGTTAAAAGCCGCAAAACATAACCACAGTGAACCCTAATGTAAATTCTGTACTTCGGGTGATCACAGTGCATCAGTGTGGCTTCATCACTTCTAACAGATGTATCACTAGCTGGGATATCGACAGTGGAGGAAGCTTTGCATATGGGAACTCTGTCATTTCCCCTCTGTTTTGCTCTGAATCTAAAACTGCTCTTAAAAATATATCTAAAAGAAGAAAAGAAGAGAGGGAAGAAGGTGCAGCAAAACCCAAAAGAATCATTTCGTGCCAAGCTAACTCATTGGAGCAACTGCATTCCCACCCCTCAAAGCCCAGAGTGCTGACTTGGCACTGCCATCCCCACTGGTGGGGAGGCATCACCTTGGGTGACCTGGGCACCCATCACTCCCCAGATCTGCACCAGAGTTCAGTGAGTGCTCCCCACCTCACCACTGCCCCCCTCTGCCCCACCAGGACCCTGGAAGCTCTCAGGAGTAGACAGTGGTGTGAGTCGATGACCAGGTGTACAGCCATTCCCACGACCTTGCTGCTGGCCCAGCTATTGGCCAGATGCTGTGTCCCAGCATCTTGGCCCCAGGGTCAGCCCTCCCCTCTCTCCCCTTCATGTGTCCAGTCCCCAGCACAGTACCTTGAGGGACACCATTATGGACATCAGGCTTCTCCAGAGTACAGCCAGTGCCAGCTGGGGAGGGTGTGCAGGTGCTGTAGCCCTTCATAGCATGTGCTTGCTGTATACAATTCAGCTGTGGGAAACAAACTTGCATATTAGTGTAAATAATGAAGAAGCTTGTAAGATCCCGACAAAACTCAAGATGGGTCAGGAATAGTTAATAAGTTAGTCACCAGTGAGACATATCTGACATTAGGTAAAATAACTTGAGCACATGTATGCTGAGCTTCAATGGGACAGATGCAGAAACCTGAGGCAGGGTCAGGTGTGGTGGCACATGCCCATAATCCCAGCATTCAGGAGGCTAAGGCAGGAGGATTGCCATGAGTTTGGAGCCTGCCTAGGCTACATAGTGAGACTAGTAGACTAACCTGAACTATATAGTGAGATCCTGTCTCAAAAAAACAAAAACAAACAAACAAACAAGAAACATGGCACATAGAGTGCCAGGATTTGTTACACCTTCTCTATACACAATACACTTAAAGCTCCAAACACCGCAGTACAGTAAATGCATGTCAGGCAACCAGGTACCAAAGTCATGATACATTGTGCTACATGATGCACATGAGACGCTCAACAACCCTGAGTCCTAAGTCAGCCAGTGTTTCAAAATGTACTGGGGATTTATTTTGATCAGACATGGTAAGACATGTGGACACAAAAGTGACTATCGCAGGGAAGGTTTCATATTCATGGGTCCTAGAAACAGGAGGCACAGCCTACCATCTGGGGCCATGCAGAGAGCACCAGACCAGGGTCAGCTTGATGCCTTGTGAGGGAAAATCTAGGGCAGACAGCCAAGTGCCCGTACTGTGGTTTCACAGGAAGGAATGAGCAAGCCAGGGTAAACAAACCAGCAAGTTAGACTGAATAACCCCACTTCAACTCGGGACTGCCCTGGGTTGCTTAGTATGGGCCCTGGGATGGTTAGGATAAGGTTTAGTGTCCCCCACTGCAGAAGCCTGGTGGCAGGAGGCCAGTGGAGGAGAATGGACTCAGGATTGATTGGCTTACAAATCAAAAAAAAGTGCTTTAGCAGGCAAATTGCCAGCTATCTCAGAATCAGCTCACGCTGATATCCAAGCATTTAAAAAAAAAAAAAAAGGATTAAGACAAGCTACCTGTTGATGACAGCAGTCTGGCTCCAGCCTACCAGATAAACTCCCCAGCAATCACACAGCCTAACCAATGAGTCACAGCTGAGGCCAGGCAAACTCATCCTGCAGGTCTCAGCCACAGGGAACAGTGACCTTGGATGCCATCTAGCTGCTGAGCCACTTTGTCCAGCTCAGCTCTGATCCTTGGAACACCACCTTTAGGGAGGGACTCTGAGGTACAGAAGAATGGGCTAGTGTTGCAAGTGGAGAAGGGAAGCCAAGATGCCCCCAGTGAATGTTTTGGTGGTGTGGTCCTGCCACCTCCCCTGTACCCTTATCCTGTATGTGTTACCGCCCCCCACTTCTCCTCACTCCATACTTCTTTTTAAAGGAATCAGTAGTGACTTAGCAAGACTCTGCCTCAATTCTTTTTTTTAAACTTAGGGCTAGAATGTTTCTCAGTATGAAGCCTTGAATTGAATCCTAGTCCACTGGAAGAAATCAAGTGTGTGATCAGGGAATCTCAGCCTGGCCGTAAGACTGTTCTTTGGCCTGGGAGGGCTTGTGAGGCAGTTAGAGGTTATCAGTGTGTCACGGTGGCCTTTCCTTCCTCCTTGCCACTTCACAAAAGGGTACTTTGGGAGCAGGAAACACCTTAATGTTTACAGTCATCCATGATCAGTGGTGTGGAGCTCGTAAGTGTTGTACTCCAAAAGGCTGCACCCCAAAATAAAATGAAAATTGTAAAAAGGCAAAAAGAATGAAAAGGCCAAGACGTCTTGGAGGAAAAAGAAAAGAGCGCTTTAATATTTAGGCTGGCATCCAGCGACACAGGGTGAGGGTGGAATTTACACTGCTGTGCAACTAGGCTAAGATTTGGGGTGGTTTATAAAGGGGAAAACCGCAAAGGTTGGGGGAGCCACACCTGTGCATTCCCGAGGAAACAGGAAATCCTGTTGTTTGCCTAGGGTCAAAGTACAGAGGTTTGTGGCTAGTCTATTCCAGGGATACATTATGCATGCAGGCGGTGGGCATTAAGGGAGGAACACAACTCCTGGAGTCAGGAGAAGTACAAAGTGTGATTTGGGACAATGGTTGCAGTTTAGGTCAAAGGGTGTGGTGCATACAGAACAGAATGGCAGCTCTTGAGTTAGATTACAACAGTAAGTTTGTGCAATATGAAAAGTCAGTATACAAGAAAGAAAAGAAATAAAAATCAATTACTTGATTCTTTTCTTTTGCTTTTTAAGATCTCTCATGGAAGAACTCTCTCAGCCATAGCCTTGGGCTTCCTTTCCTCACCTGCAACAAGAAAAAAGAGCCAAGAAAAATTTCTCCAAACCCAATAAACTAGTGAATAAGAAAGAAGAGAAAAACAAAACAAAAGATACACACTCTCACCAGAAAATAAAAGAAATTTCTCTATGATTTTCGAATGTGTGGTTTCTTCCACACAATTTGGGGGCAGTGTCTGAATTAAGATACGTCCCTACTCTTGCTGGTAGGCAAAGATGACAGACCCCAGGTCTATACTGGATGCAGGTACCAGCTGGCAGTAGAGTCTAGCAAAGGTGCACTCAGACTGGGCTGACCTCTGGCCAGGGCCATGGACCCTGTGTTCTTTAGCTCAGACTTCTCAGGGAGTCTCTTTCCAGACCACTCCCTGACCTTGGCCGTCTCCTATGGCTGTCTCTCACCCATCACTCTGGGAACATAACACTGGGAGCCCTAAAGTGAAGCCATCCCACAGCTGCTCTGATTCAGTCAGTCAGTGCTTCCCCAGAACAGCATCCAAGTACTCTCCAGGAATATGGGACCGCTTGGACTGGAGTCGCTCACCAGCTTTGCCTGTCCAAAGATTCATTTGGGAGCCGAATCCTGTGCAGTCCCTGCAGATCACCGCACCCACCAGCCACATTTCTCCCCAAGACCTCTGGAGCCCTTAGCTTTCACTTTGTCTCTTTTCTGATAGCTGGGAGCAGGGAGCCAGGAAGAAAGTGCAGGCTCTTCCTTCTGCATTGTGTTCTGTCTCTTCAGTTTCTCTGAGGTTTTGATTTTCCTGTGAGATCCTTCCTGGTTCCCAGGGGTCTGCTTCTCTGTCTGTTTTGTTTTGTTTTCTTCCTCAAATTGTTATTTTCTAGTACCCCAATTCCAAGTCTTGGAGATGCTGAGTTATTTTCACTTCCCACACGGCCGTTTCCCGGAAGTTCTTTCATGTTTGACTTCACGGTTTTTAGTGATAACTGTTTCAGGCTCAAGCATCTGGCATCCCTTTGATGTGCTCCAGCTGCCTTTGATGGACTCTATACACACCAACCCAACAAGAGACAACCAGCCAGAGAATATGTACCTCAAACTCCTCAAGACTAAGTACTGAAATAAGCAAGGCAGAAATTGTAATGCCCTGCAAAATAGAACTTTAAAAGTTAAATTTCTTTTTCCTCCTGCTGAACATATAACCAACACTCTTCCCTTTTCTCAGCTCAGAGCTGACAGAATATGCAGATACCAGCCCTAGGAGCTAGGAACCCAGTATCCTTTCCACGCAGAAGGGGCCAAGGAGTTGAAGGTGGCTGGAAGTGATACAGAGCATGGAGATCTTGTCTCCCTGTGTCCCCTCCTCACTCTATTCCTCGCTATAAAAACCCTTAGCCACCCATACATAGGGAGATGGTGATTTGAGGAAAATGCACCCTTCTGTCCCCTTGGAATTGGCTTTGAATAAATCCTTTTTTTCTTTTTACCAAAACATGATCTCCTTTGATTTGATCAGTGGCAAGCAAAGGAACCTGAGTGGCCAGTACTATTTACAGTTTTCTTTCAAGATCAGAAATCTGAATCCTATTGAGAAAAGAAACAACTCTGGGGGAGTAGATGGAAGGGGGGAAAGAATTGAGGTGTACTACATACCAGTTCCCCAAAATGAGTGTCATCATTATGTATGGAAAGCATGCATTAATAAAAACTAACAATTAAAAAAAAGAATTCCTTATATACCAAGTTGCCTCAGTCAGTGGGCTTCCAAAAGTGTGAGGAATCACCTATGGCACTTTCCTGCTCTGCATGTAGAACAAGAGCTCCAGTGGTGGCTCCACTCTGAGGCTGAGGACTCTCTCTGGGAAAGGGGCTTTTCCTCAGCAAGACGCAAACCACTTTCCCTGGGATTGCTGTGTGTGCACTCACTGGGCAGGCATGCCTTCCACGTACCATGCCTTCACGTGTGGAAGTTTCTATTTACAAAGGCCCCCAGCATCACCCCACACTTAAGCCAAAACTTACACTGGACTTGAGACAAGGAACATATCCAAATCCCTCCTGTGTTTCTGAGCCTGGGGAGCTGGACTCTGATACCACAAAGAAAGCCCTTGTGAGCCTTCTTGGTTCCCAAGAATTCAGTCAAGACACATAGGCAACCATGCAGAAGTACAGGTGGGATTTCCTAGATGGAGTTATGCCTTCAAGTGGGAAGGCAGGCAGTGCCATGCCCCAAAGAGAGGTTTAGCTATCTTTTTATGTACCAGGGAATCATTCCTGAGCTTCAGGGAACTGATGGTTTTGGTTACACAATGTCTGTGCTTATCTGCATCTTTCTTAGGGGTTATTTTGGAATGTTGATAGCTCTAAATGTCTTGCTTGGCCTTTTCCAGTGGTCAGTGTTCCCTCAGGGGGACTTAATCATAAAATCATCTAAATCAGGTCTCAGCCCAAGGACAGAGGATGTTTAAAGAATGCTGTGCTCCTCAAAAAGAAACTTTAAAAAAAAGGATGCCTCCCTTTCTGCTGTCACCTACGAGTGCTGTGCTCAGTAAACTGTCACTGTGCTCTGGGATCACATTAGGTCTGAGACCTAACAAATGGTTGTAAATGCATAAATGGTTGTAAATACACCAGTCTGTCTTTACCCTATAACTGGCAAAGCTAGTGTTGGTTTGGTGGCACTGAACTTTAGTACAAGTTACTCTGTTTTGACCTTTGGTCTAGATGGCCTCCTGCAATTTTATGCAAGAGTTATGACTGATTCCTCCATGGTTCTAACAGGGTTTTGAGCTAAAGGCCACAGGCCCTTTGTCCCTCAGGCGTGCTGGTGTCTGACCTACCCACATGACACTAGTTCTCACTTTACAGTGCAGGAAGGCTCCCCCTGCTGAATGCAGATCTTCCGGGAGCTGCAGGTGAACTCAGAGCAACGCAATTGTTAAAGATATGTTGCTGGGGCAGTGAGTGTGACACAGGGGTACAACACTCAAACGACGTGTGCAAGGCCTGGAGTCTGTCCTTAGCACCATGAAGTACCAACAGAAAGCAACTGGAAAAAGATTGACTGTCAAACAGAAAAAGGTATCCAAAGTCACATGCAGTTAGTGCCTACGCAGCCCTGCCGCCTTCTCACCTAAAGGTGTAAGCCCATCTTTAGCTACTTTTCAGTAAACCCTCACCATTCTTCAGCACAACCACCCAAAATTGACGAAATTTTCCCATCCAAAGGCACAAAGAACGAGGATCGAGGGCATCTAGGTATAGGCCGAGCCACACAGAGTGACTCTGGTCTTGGCCAGTGTCCACAGTCCGGTGAAGAGAAAGTAGGGGGCAGCTACATTTCCATGCAGGTCAGAGAATGAACTTGGGGAAGAAAGATTCTGGAAACACTAAGGAGCGGAATTTCTTACATATTATATTCCACAGTAGCTCCGCTCTGCTATTTGAGGGTTTAGCAATTTGATATTCTTCTGCTGTCTCCTCTCAGGCCTCAGCTTCAGCCTCTCCAAGCAGAGCATTCAGCTGGGCTGCTGCCTATAGAACAGCTTTAATTGGGGCATCTAGGGTTCCCCAACCAATCAGCTACAGCCGAGATAACAGGGTTGCTTTCCTTAGGAGAATGAGGCTTATTAATGGCTCTCCCTGTGGCAGATTTACAGAATAATTTAATCCGGGCAGGGGCAGAAATAAAGAAGCTAGAAAAACTATCCAATACACTATTCAACCACAGGCCAGAGAGTTACAGAGACTGCTGCCCAGTCGGGCTCACCGCAGGCCCCAGCTTTCTGACCTGTGTCTTGTTTTTTCTTTTTTTCTCAGTTTCCTAGTTTCTTGCTCAGCAATCAGTCATCACTCCTGATAAATAAAAATTGCAGGAGGTCCTTGTTTGAGACGCAGCTCCTGTACCCAGCTCCAAGCACCCAGACCAAAGGTCAAAACTGGAATCACTCTCCCTAAAGTTCTCCCATCAAACCAGAACTATTATCTGACCTTCTGGAACATCAGGAAAGACAACAGCCAGATTCCCCAGATTCCCCATTTCAGCGAGCAGGATAAGGTGGTTCCTCTGTTTTAATCTTTACAATAACAACAACAACAACAACAACAAAATAACCTAAAATAACACCAATGTTAACCAGTTTTCTGGGTTAATTTGTTTGTTTGTTTTAACTGCTTTGTCTCTCTTACCTGACCTACAAGGAAAGTAACTTCAGAGTGACCACTGTTGTCTGGCGTCTCTGCTTTCTTCAGCGTGTCTCTCTCTATAAAGCTTTCACCTTCGCTAATGAAGTGACCCCCAGGAAGTAGCCCAGTCTCAGTCTTGTGCTGTCCTGGAAATATCTGGAGTCCCCAGATTAGCTTCAGGATCTCTGCTTTTCTGCTAACAAGGAACAAGAATTCCAGAGGGAAAAAATTCCCAGAACCCAACTGTCTTCATCTGGCCTCACCCAAAGACCTTTTCCTTTAGGATTATGATTTTTCTTTCCCGATTGTACTGATGAGGTTTTTGTCAAAAATTTGAAAAGCACAAATATAAAGAAGAAAAACCCTTTTTCACTGCTTTTTATGTACTTTTTTTGCACTTATTTTCTCAAGCAAGGAAAAGTTAAACTAGTAAAATAATAATCAAGATAATAGCCACCGTGTATATCATGCTTATTATGATGCTTACAGATTCACCTACCTCTTCCAATTTTGTAGCCCACTGGCAAATGAGCAGGCTCCAGGGAGACTCCCTGACCTTGAATTCAGGCTCAAACATCACCAGCCTTCACTTTGGACAAGCTGCTTACACTCCCAAGTGGCTCGGCTTAGTCTTCTGAATAAACTGAATGAAGTGAGCTAACTGCCTGTTCAGAGTGGTTGTGAGAATTAGGTGAGACACCATGCGTCTCACCTAGAGCATATGATTGGGGTACAGCAAATGCATAATGAGTGCATTAGTGCACAGCCTTAACAACTTAGGAGAAAGAGAGTTAACTGAGGGAAACAACCATTGTGCCAACCTCACCCCACTTGATTGTTTGAGATAAAAACAAAAAGGTCTCAAACCTCACCGCTTTCTTTGCTTAAGACAAAAACAGGAGGATTCTGAGCTGCAAGCTGGTTTTGCCTGGGACCTGAGCAAAGGTAAAGAGTGCCTCATTTACATGCTGAGTACCTCATTCACAGGCTGAGTGCCTCATTTACAGGCTGAGTGACTCATTTACATGCTAAGAGACGCCCAAAAGGTGGGACTGTGTGTTGCTACCGGCTGGCACCAGGGCAGACACACAGGCACTGGCTGTTGCTTCATACCCTTGCAAATACCGCAGGGGTCCCTGCTCCCCACACATATGCTCATGCTTGTGGGAAATGTGGATACCACTGCACCTGAATCACTTGTGCTCAGTTGCTCTGTCCATGTAGCCGGCTTCTGTAGCCTGTGTGAGTCAAATAAACCTCTTTACTAATCCCTGTTGGGTGTGTCTGGGTCCCATCTGTGAGGCAGGAGCTGGTGACAAAGTGAAGAGATTAATGGTCTCGTTTTGCTGTTTGGGAAAGGGAAAGCCTGGAGAGATAGAATGGTTTGCCTGTGTCATAATATAGTTTGGAAACTGATGGTGGGGTGCAGAATGTGTCATCCCCAAATAGGCCTCTTGGGCATGTTCGTTATTTTAAACTAGAGAAATTGAGAATGAGCCAATTAAGGAAAATCCCTTTATCTTTCTCTCAATTGCCTAAAATAAAGTATAAATTTCTCCTTTATAGAGAAAATGTGTATTTATTGATTTAGCTTTCTAAGACAAGGTCTTGCTATATAGTTCAGGTTGGCCTTGGACTCAGTATGATCCTCCTGCCTCAGCCTCCTGAGTGCAGGAATTACTAATGTGCATCCAGTTGTAATGGTCATAAGCTTGTTGAGATGACCACAAAGGATTTGGCTTGGAGCACTACTTAAAAACCAAGTCCTAAGAAGAAAAAGCAGAACAGTAGCCACCCCAATAGAGCTTGAACGCTCTGACTTTGTTCAGTTAGCTAGGGAAGAGGTGGTGGTAGGCAAAAAAGATCCTTCCTCACTGGAGGTGTTGCAGGAAAATTCCCAAGTCAAACTAGAAGGAAGATTCTTTGTACCAAGAAGATAAGAAGGCAGTGTTTAATCTTTACACTGGCTGACTGTTGCTTGATCATTCCCAAAGGCACCTGTCCTGAGTTAACAAAGAGTTTATATAGCATTTACAAGTGGGAAGTACAAAGCAGGTGACAAAACACTGTATAATTGCTTACATGCATTGAATCATATATTGAGAGTCAGGCTAGTCTTAAACAAAGGAATTGTTTCTCATAATATAGAGACATTCCAAGAACAAGGGGAAGGCTCTTCCAAGGTGAGCAAAGTTAAAAGTGTCCTTGACTAGCCCAATGTATCATTTTGTTTTGTTTTGTTTTGTTTTGTTTGTTTGGGGGTTTTTTGAGGGGGGTATAACCAGAGTTTGAACTCATGACCTCACACTTGCCAAGTAGGCACTTAGGGTGCTGAGCTAAATCCCTGGCCCCTAACCCAGTGTATCTTGAAGTATGGACATTATTCTGATTTAGAGCTTATCAGAGGTATTCAGCCTGGCTTTAGACACTGTCAAGGTCAACTGAATTCAGCAGAAGCAGCAGTAACTTGGTCAGAGAATTCTAATTGCTATCTAATTTGTATCGTGAAATACCTACAAGTTTTTTATTTTATACATGTGTTCTTTCATTATAACTGTACCCAAAAGAGAAGTGTTTTTTTTTTTTTTTTTGTGAATTCTAGTTTACAGTTTAACTGAGCCACAAGCAGAGATTACCACCTTTTCAGCTCAGAGAACTTTTGCCAAGCTGCAGTTTGGAACTTCCTCCTCTGAGGGAGTGGAGCCATTTACTCTCTGCCCCTTGCAGTTTGTATTAACGGAAGCCAGAAGTGTGAGGCAGTCCATGGAGGGTTTTCAACATATCTACCCAGCTGCTGAACTTTGAGTCCCCAGTAACCTAGAACAAGCTATGCATCTTCATGAGGCTGTACCCTTAAAGACCCTAAAGGAATTAAAACAAGTTGCCACTAACCATGGTCCCACGGCTCCTTTTACCTTAGGTTTAACAGAGCTCCTAGGGCAACATATTATGGCCTCAAATGATTGGAAAGGAATAGCTAAAGCATGTTTAAATCTGGGATTATTTATTGTGGAAAGGAAATTTTTTGAATTGTGCATGGATCAGACTGCACACAGTGCTGCTCACGATATAGCCATTACAAAAGCCATAATCAAAGAGGGTGCCTCTGCTGTCACATCAACTTACTTTTGAACTGCAACTATATGAGCAGATTAAAATAGCTGCCACAAGGGAGTGGAGGGAACTTCCTTCAAAGAGTGAGACATCCCTTAGTTTGACTTCCAATTGTCAGTGTCCTGACGAACCTTTACAAAATTTTTTGGCATGCTTATTGCAGGCTAGTGAGAGGATTATAAGCAACACGTGGCCTTTGAAAATGCAAATAAATGGTGTAAAAAGGTTTTAGAGCCCACAAAAAATGGGCTGCACCGGCTGAGATGATTTGAATAGGTGCAGACATTGGCTCTTCATGTGCAGGGGGCTGCAGAGACAGCAGCTATCACCTGGATTGTTCATCCACAGCCTAGAGAAGGAAGAGGGAACAGGGTTACTTGTTTCAGCTGGGGATTCAAGGGACATTTTTGCCTGAAATTGCTCTGCTGAGCCTGTGAGGGCAGTACAGCCATTATCTGTTCCTCTAACAAAACGTTTGGGTGTCTGTACAAGGCGAAGACGAGGGCATCATTGGGAAAATGAGTGTAACTCCAAAACTGATGTGGGATGCGTTCCAGGAAACTTCCAGTGGGGCCTACCCGAGCCCTGCCAAACAGTGGGGGTGCTTCCCTAATTGCTCCTCAGCCCTGCTACACTCCAATGCCAAGAATGTTTCTGACCTCTGGCAAGTGACAAAAGATAGTGGAGGTTTAGACGTCAGTCCCTCCTCCAGATTCATACTAATTCCTGAAATGGGACTCCAAGTTATTCCTACCTCATTGTACAGTGGGACTCCTGGTACACCACAGCAATCTCACTTTAAAAGTTCTCCAGGTATTGCCTGGTGTCATCAATGTTGATTATACAAGGGAAATCAAGGTTATGGTTCAATCTATTCAAAACACTGTTCAAGTCACACCAGATTCTTGTATTGCTCAAGTGGTCATTCTTCCTTTGACAAACATTGGAAAATCTATAAATAAAGAAAGGGGATCTGAGGGTTTGGGGTCCTCTGATATGTATGGTTTCAACAGATTAAGCAAGATCATCCAGAGATGGAAATGATTATTGAAGGAAAAACATTTAAAGGGCTTTTAGATACAGGTGCAGGTGTTTCAGTCATTGTCCGACACCGTTGGCCTATGGCATGGCCTCTGGATGTGGCAACTACAGATCCACACGGGGTGGACAGTGTTTCTTACCCTAGTAGAAGTGCTAAGTTGCTAACCTGGAAGGGCACAGAAGGCCATTCTGGATCTTTCTTTCTTTCTTTCTTTCTTTCTTTCTTTCTTTCTTTCTTTCTTTCTTTCTGTCTTTTTGAGACAGGGTCTCTATGCAGTTCAGGCTGGCCTTGAGCTCACTCTGTAGCCCAGGCTGGTCTCGAACTCACAACAATACTCCTGCCTCAGCCTCCTGAGTGCTGGGATTACAGGGGTGAGCCACCACACCCAGCTATATTCTGGATATTTCTTACCTTACATCCTCCTCCATATACCAACCAATCTATGGGATCCTGACATATTACCAGATATGGAGGCATTTTTGGTTAGTTCAAACTCCTTAATGACTCATCAGATGTTACAGCAAGGCTTTCTGTTCTCTCAAGGGCTTGGTAAATATAATTAGGAAAGGAGAAAACCCCTTCCAATAGACCCTGAAACAGACCATTTTAGCATAGAATACTTGTCCTCGCATTTTCAAGAAGGGCTTTGATCTGTTCTCCCTCCCCATGGATGGCATCCAAACTAACCTGGACGTCTGATGATCCTATCTGAGTTGATCAGTGATCCCTCACTCAGGAGACACTTACAGCAGCTGATACATTGGTTAATGAGCAGATGATGGCAGGGCACCTACAATCCTCCAGTAGCCCTTGGAATACCCCAGTTTTTGTAATAAAAAAGAAGTGAGGAAAATGGAGATTACTATAGGATTCATGGCAGTTAATTGTACCATGGAACCCACAGGTACACTTCAACCAGGGTTGCCTAGTCCCATAGCTAAGCTTTTACATTTTTCCCTCATGGTGATTGATCTAAAAGACTGCTTTTTAACAATCCCTCTCCATCCTCAAGACACTAAGCATTTTGCCTTTAATTTACCCTCTATTAATTATCAGGCTCTTTGCACTGCTACCAATGGTATTTTCTGCCACAAGGAATGGCAAATAGTCCAACCCTATGCCAAGCGTTGGTGGCTGCAGCCATTTTGTCAGTCTGTCAGGTTCACCTATCTGCTTATTTTATTCATTACATGGATGATATTCTGCTAGCACATAATCCTCATCCACCTTGCACCAAGTATTTACTCAATTAGATAATGCCTTGCATAATGCATGCCTAGTGGTGACCCCTGAAAAGGTACAACTATAGCACCTTTTTCATATTTGTGCCACCTTATCCAACAGAGACATGTTGTGCCCCAAACTGTTCAGACCCAGGTTAATCACCTGGCAGTCTTGATTTTCAGACTTTGATAATACTAATTGGTTCTGCCCAGCTCTTAAGCTAACACCTCATGATTCTCTATCCCCTACTTCTCTAAGAGCACTTACATCAGAGGCTAAAACTGCCTTGGACAAAGTTTATCTGTCTCTAATGCTCAACTCTCTAGGGTTGGCCCATCTTCACCAATGTTTTCAATTATTTTCCCAACTCAACATATGCCCACTGGGGTCCTTTGCAGTCTCAGGACCCTCTACCATGGTTACATATGCCACATACTCCACATAAAACCATTATACCCCTTTATGATGCTGTGGCAGGACTGATCACATGTGGGCAGATGTGTGATATTCACATTTTGGGACATGAGATGCAAAATATCATTGTTCCCTTTTCTTCTGTTCAACAACAGTAGTTATGGCAATTCTTGTCCTCTTGGCAAATCACATTAACCAAATTCCCTGGTATAATAAATTGTCATTATCCTCCAGAAAAATTAACTCAATTTGCTTCCCTTACACTCTTTGACTTCCCTTCAAAAATAAGCTCAGTTCCCATAGCCAGAGGCTATTTTCACAGATGGCTCCTCTTTGGGCCGGGGAGGTTATGTTAGGGCTTCCTCTTCCCAAATACAGGATACAGGTTTTTCTTATGTGCAAAAGACAGAATTGCAGGCTTTATATGGGCATTACAAGATCATTCATCCACTTTAATTAACCTTTCTTTCAGCAGTATGATGGACCACATTGAAACTGCCACCATTCACACAAACCAGAAAGGTCTCTTTCATTTGTTTCACACTCTCCAATTTGCCATTCAGTCACATCATGTCCTCTGTTTTACTGGTCAGTTATGTTCTCATTCGCAATTGCCAGGGTCTCTTACTGAGGGAAACACTGCAACAGACAGATTACTGGCTACCATTACTGTTACTCCCTCAGATGCCTTTTAACAGGCTTCTGTCTCCCAAGCCACCTTTCATCAAAACACTTCTGCCTTATACAAACAATTCCATTAGCCCAGGAACAGGCTTGACAAATTGTTAAACAATGTTCTTCATGTGTAACACATCTTCCCTCTTTCCCGATGGCGGTTAACCACCAAGGATTATACCCCAATCATCTCTGGCAAATGGATACCACTTACATTCCTGAGTTTGGCTCTCTATACTGGGTCCACATTTCAATGAACACTTCCTTAGGATTTGTTTGTGCTTCCACCTGCACTAGTGAAGTGTGTAAACATGTCAGTGCTCACTGTTTGGATGCCTTTGGTACCCTTGACTGCCCACAGGCACGTAAGACTGACAACAGCTCAGCCTATACAAGTGCTGCTTTCCAAATGTTTTGCAAAACCTTTCATATTTTCCTTACCATGGGAATTCCTTATATCCCTCAAAGTCAAGAAATTGTTGAATGTGCTCACCTTACACTGAAAATTCAATTACAGAAACAAGAGGGAGAATTCTTCCCTACAAAATTTATACCTCATAATAATATATTATTACTTTGTAATATACTATTAACTTTTAAAATCCTACTAAGGATAGAACTACAGCAGTGGAAAGAAAATTCAATCAGGTAAAAAAAAAAAGTTAGGGAGGGTCTTTTGAAAAGATCTTCATACTAGACAATGGAAGGAACCTAGCCCACTATCACTTGTGGTTAAGGTTACACTGTATTTTTCCTGAGAATGCTGAATGGCTTGTCTGGCTGCCAGAACATTCTGTCCAGCTGTATCTTGGACCCAGACCCAGAGAAGACATTGATTCCACCTTTCAAGAAGCTGGTGCTTCCTATGACAGTGATGTCTCAGAGACTGTGCCACAACTGACAGAAAGAATAGAGCTAGACCTGACCTGGGGCCAATTAAAAAAACTGACCCAAGATGCTCAGAAGATGTTAACTAAAAATAAGAATCAAATGTCTGAGTAGGTGACAGACTATATAGAAATAACTGAGCTGAAAGTTATGTGAAAGAAAGGGACACAAAACTTATTAGTATTCTTATTTTGAAAAGGATAAAACCAAGGAAAATAAGACAAAACCAATCAAAATAAATCAATATAAGTGATTCAGGACTTCAAAACTTTACGAAATCAACAATAGTTACCATAATGCCTTTTGTTGTCTTCAAAATAGCTGCAAATACCTTCAGACATAGTAAACATTGAACAGAACAGAATAGAAACAATAAAAACAAAACAATGAATGCAGTAAAGGACTTCAAAACAAGCCCATAGTAAATCCAAAATGGCTACCACAATATATCTTGTTATCTTTTAAATAGCTGCTCCTGCCGTCATATTTAACATAATCAAACAAAATGAAAGAGAGTAAAACCCAACCTAACAGAACAATGAAAATGATATGGTTTCCAAGTGGAGATCGCTGCCTGGTGAGGCCTGGTTCTCTCTCTCCACAGTCCATGAACGGTGCTGACTCGCAGAGAGAGGCTCGGGTCTGGCTGTCCCCACGCTGGCAGAGGCCTGTGCATGGTGCTGGTTTCCAGGCAGGGATCACCTCCCAGTGAGGGCTGAACTACATAGTGAGACCCTGTCTCAAAAAACTAAAACATAAACCAGAAAGCCTTGGAGGCCAAATCAGCTACTTCCAGAAATCTAAGGGATCATAAAATTAAAATGGCTTCTACACAGTCCAGTTACCTTCTCTCCTGATGTTTCATTGTCACCCGCCCTCCCTCCCTCCCTTCCCTCTCTTTCTCTTTTTTCTTTTCTTTCTCTCTCTTCCCCTCTTCCTCTCCCTATTCCTTTTCTTCTCTTTCTTCCCTTCTTTTTGTTGGTCCTGGAGGTTGAACCTAGAGATTGCAGAGCATATCCTGAGCCATTTTTAATTCTTTTTTTAAATTTTGAAACAAATTCTCCCTAAATTATCCAGGTTAACTTCACACTTAGAATCCTCCCACCTCAGCCTCCTGAGTAGCTGGGATTACAAATGTGAGCCAATGTCCCATTTTTGGGAGGGTAGGGTGGAAGAACACCTAAGGCAGATGTATTAGTGAGCCTTCTGCCCCACGACTAAAGAGCTGAGAAAGTCAACTCGAGGGAGGAAGAGTTGTTTCAGTGCACAGGCAGCTGGTTCTGCTGCTTTTTGGCCTGGCAAAAAGCATCTGGACAGTAAGTGGGGCGTGAAAGAGGAACACTGCTCCACCAAGGCAGCCAGGAGGCAGAGCGAGCAAGGGCCGGAGGGGCAGGGGCAGGAGCAGGGCTGTCACAGTCACAGCCTGAGATCCTCTCCCAGAAACACCTCTGACTACGATCTCATCCATAGACAAAGCCCCGGGACCCAGTCACCTTTCGAAGCACCTGGAAGTGTGTTCTACTCAGCATCCCGGCGTCTCTCAGTCCCATCGAGTTCACATCAAGTTGGACCATGGGAATCACTCAACTCGCTCCCTCCCTTCAACAGCGACGGCAGAACCCCAGAGCACCAAACCGGACAGTGACGATGAGTCACACTGCGCCCTGCCCCGGTGCTGCTGGGGGTGGGGAGTGGGGAGGCCGTGTCACCCCTCCAGCAGCTGGACAGGACGTCCAGGTGACTTGGAGATGAAGAACTGAGCCCCCGTGGCTGGGACCTTTGGCTGCTTTCTAGCAGCTTTGTTGGAGGAGATTTGGCCAAGGGTTGTGTTTATTTTGGCAAATGTTTTCTTGAAGGGAACCCAACACATTTGTTTCAGTAAACAAATTCCACTTTGGATACTTGCCAGTGGATGCAGCCTCCAAAGGAAACATTTGGATGGATGGTTCTGTTGTATTTGGAAATGAACAAAATCTTTGACCTCTGAGGGTTACACAGCAGCCCCTTCACTGTCAGGGCCAAGCAGATTTGTAGGACCTTCCAGCCTGCAGGAGCACAGAGGACAGCTCACCTCAGGGCTGCTTTGGTCCTGGGAACCCTAGTCTCTCTGCTGGGGAGACAGTGGCTGCAGACTCCTGCAGCTCCCCAGGAGGAAGAGATGGAGGCTGGCATCTGCCCAGCTGGTTCTCCCACCTTGAAGAGCTGGCCCAGGTCCTCAGCCCTTGAACTGAGTGATCCACTCCTCCTAGGACGGAAGCCAGACCACAGCAGAGAAAATTGCCTCTGTCCCGGGAACTGGGAAACAGGACAGAGACCTGGCGAGGCAAGGGTGGGCACAGGGTGAGTGGAAGAGTCTTCATCAGACCCCTGCCGGACTTAAGCTTCACAAATCTAGAGGGGATGGAGCAGAATGAAATGGGACAGGACAAAAGGACAGGACAGGACAGAGCAGGAGAGACAAGTGGCAGAGATAGCTCCCCTTAATGTACCCTAAACCTCTGCAGGCAAGAGCTCACATTCATTTATTGGTTAGAACAGATTTGTGAAGCAAACTTCCAAGGTCGTTGGACAATGATGCCCTAGAAAATTTAACTGGAATCGAGCTTTCTCAGATACGAAGCCTGCTGATGCCCCGTGAAGGAGAATAGCTGGGAAGGCCACGTCCACCACAGGGCCAGTGCATCCGGGGCTTCTGCATCCAGGGATTCGGCCAACAGCCAGTCAGAAGCATTTCTGAAAAGACTGTGCCCAAACACGTGCAGACTATTTTTCCTGACCACGCCGCCTCAGGAACTATGTGCATAGCACGTGCGCTGCGTTAGATATTGTTCAGGGTCCAGCGATGACAAAGCACACGGAGAGCTGCTTGGGCCCTGTGCTCTTACAGAAGGGACCCGAGCAGGCCTGGGTTCTGGAGGAGCAGCTCTGCGTGGTTTCAGTCACTCAGTCACTCAGATAACGTGAGTTAGAAGATCTGATGGGCCCAGTGCTTGAGCAGTGTGGAACAGGAAAGATCTAGAGGATCATCAAAACCGTGAAAATTCAGCAGAAAATTGCCAGCCCTTGAAATCACTCTACCCAGCAACCTTCGGAATTATGTACATTTCAAGTGATGAATGTTATCTCCATCTCTATTTTTAGCTTTCCAATCCTACACTAGCACTGGGGAGAAGGAAGAAAGCCTCTGGGCTGCGATGGAATCTATTTATTATGTGTGAACTGCTCACCCAGCACCTCCGGGACAGAAACTGTGCGGTAGAAGGTAACGCGAATACAGGTTTGAATCGGTACTTCTTCTAGTAAGTACTTAACACTGTGTAATTGGAACATTCCTCAAGTCCTGCAAATTAAATCCTTAACACTGAATCTCTTTTTTTAGGCATGAAGTTGTTGAAAGGGCTGAAGACATAGGTTTTCCTGGACGTTCAGACTTACAAACCACCAGCAGAGTAAGTGTCGAGGCGGCAGCTTAGTATGTTATAGAGTGCACCCTGTTTGTGGTCATAGACGTGACAGGGTCCATCTGATCCTGAGTAAGGCAGCTGGAGAGCTCCTTATGCAGGACCCAGGTGCCCCCCGCTGAACTCGCAGGGCTCTGACCCAGATAATCTGCTTTCAGGAGTCAGTAGTCAAGAGAAGGGTCAAGATTCCTCGCAATGAAAATAACAGTTAGGAAGTCAGCTGAGAAGCAAATGGAGCCGGGGAGGGGTTCTGTCACTCTACCAAAGGACCCTAGGATGGGGCTCAGGTAGAGGAGAGGTCTGCGGGGGTGCTGGTCACTTGGTCCCATCACCTTGGGGAGCAGCAAAACCACTCATCTCAGCCAGGAAGCAAAACAGGGAAAAGAGACAACACTCCCATCCCCGGAATCACCCCAAGGCTTCCCGTGGGTCCCCAGCTCCTGAAGCACCCCCCCCATAGTGCCACCCTAGGGACCAAGCTTGGACACAGGGGCCTTGGGGACACTAAGATTCGAACTATAGCAGGGAGTCACATGGGTCGGAGAAATGAGCACCTGCCACTAAGGGGGAGCAGTGCTGGTGGGGGAGGAGGCGACCTTCACCCCACAATCCAGGCTGTGTTTCTGCAGAGGAATCAGGTGAGCTGCACTCAGCAGCGCAGAGAACAAAGCACAGGAGTTTCCATGGCTCCCTCCCTGTGCCCTGTCCCAGCCACAGCCCACACCTGCCCAGCCGTCCCCACCCTAGGAGTGCAGCCCCCGTCCCTGAACCCACGAAAGCCCCAGCTCCAGCCCAGGCTCTGCCAGTGGCCATGGGCAACTTTCACCTCTTTTGGGAGCCTCGGCTTCCTCCTTCCTAAAACAAGGTTCCTTGTGACGTCAGCCTCACAGGTGCCAGACGGGGAGGAGGAAGGTGCTGTTCAGTGCCATGAAAAGTGAGCTATGATACGAATTCGTGAGGAAACTGAGCCCCCACCTCACCAAAATGTCAGTGGCCGGCACTGCCCTTCTGTAGGAGCCCTGCCTAGGACCTGAGGGTAAGGAGGGTCACTAGACTCCCTGCCCTGCTCCGGGGAGGAAAGCGCCCTGGGCCTCTGTCCAGGTTGCAAACTTGGGAGGAGACTTTGAGGGCTCCAAGAGCAATGTCAGCCTCCCCTGCCCCCACCATCCCATGCTTTTATCTTAAAAAAAAAAAATTAACACTCTCTTCCGGCTTCAGTCTCCAGGCAACCATGTTCCACTGAGTCCTGCACTCTGACAGCTCTCTGACGTGTGAGTCATATTTACGGTGTTTGCAGGAGCTTCAAGCACAGGAACACAGCTCTGAGCCAAGGTGCAGGAGACCGAAGAGGGGTCTTTACTCTTCTTTGGCAGTCTGGGGAAATCTGTGGACCCCCTCCCTCCTCTTCTCCTTTTGTAACAGGGTCTCACTATGATGCCTTGTGAATCCAAGCAAGCCTCCTGCCTCAGCTTCCTAAGTAGCCAGGTCTATGGATGTGCACCACTGATATGCATTCAGCCATGGACATTTTCTAAGAATAATGTTCCTATGTGCATTAAAAATAAATACATAGCAGGGTGTGGTGCATGCCTGTAATCCCAGGGCTCAGTAGGCTGAGGCAGGAGGATCGCTGTGAGCTTGAGGCCAGTCTATGCTAAATAGTGAATTCAGGGCAGCCTGAATTACAGAGCAAGACTCTGTCTCAAAAAGCCAAAACAACAACAACAACAAAAGCATAGAATTATAAAGGACAACCCAGAAGCTATGCAAGCCACTGATCTAGGAGCTTTTAAAGAGGTGCCATCAAATAGGTATGATCAATTATTAACTCAATCTTGTCTGAAAGTGCTAAGCTTCTCATATGGCAGGGTTTGATCTTTGTGGTAACCAGCTCCCACCCCATCCTGAAGAAATCTAAGTTTGCTAAGAGTTGCTTCATTAGTACAAAAGATGCTTCTATCACTTAATGAAATTCCAAGGGATTTAAGGGCTCAGTGCCAGAATCTAGGAATGAAAACCAAGTATGTGATTCTTATTATTCCATAATATCATAGCTTCCATTAATACCAGATTTTACTTATCTGAAAAACGGCTTTATTTTCTCCTACTCATTAAACATTGTTTTCATTTTTTAAAAAAAGAATTATAAAGGAAACAAATCAGATCAAATAGTTGTACAATTTGTGATTAACACCTTCCATACCAAGACTAAGCAGTGTGTCTAAAACATCTCTTACTACAGAGGAGTGGGAACTGAAGTTCACCATGAGGCCACATCTGTACTTGTTGTGGCTGTGTCTAGAGGGCCCCCCAGAACCTCATGCAGTCATAGGTGAGGCTTTTCAGAGGTGGCTGGACCTAGGGTGTGTGCTGCTGGGATCAAGGATGTGATGCTGGGATTGATTCGTGGTGCACTGCCAGGATTAAGGGTGTGAGTGTCACCTGCCTAGGGATAGGTACCCTGGGAAAATATAAGGGACAGGAAGAGGGTCATTTCTTTCTTTTTTTTTTTTTTTTTTGTCTTTTTGAGACAGAGTCTCTATGCAGTTCAGGCTGGCCTTGAGCTCACTTTGTAGCCCAGGCTGGTCTCGAACTCACAATAATCCTCCTGCCTCAGCCTCCCGAGTGATGGGATTACAGTCATGAGCCACCACACCCGGCTGAGGGTCATTTCTTATCACTTGTAGCTGCTTGCTTCCTCATGGCTTTTCTGCCTTGCTGCCTTTTGCCTGCCATGGACTGCTTCTCCTCTGCAATGCCACCCAGCTGATTATGGACTGAAACCTCCGCAAACTGTGAGCTAAATAAACCTTTCTCCCTTTAACTTTGCGTGTCAGGTATTTTGTCTCAGCAATGAGAAAAGTAACTAAGACAATCTTAAGAGTCTACAGATGGTCTGCTAGGCACAGTAGCAAAAGTCTGTAGTCCTGACTACTTGGGATGCTAAGGCAGGAGGATCACTTAGGAGTTTAAGGGCTCACGACCAGGCTGGCCCTGTCTCAAAAACACTGTCAGTCCTTCAGAGCAAACACTTAGTGTTGCGTCTCATGGGCTGGGGTTCCCTCCCAGCATGACCCAGGACCCATCACTTGGTATTTATGTTAGGGACATCAGCAAGGCCTCAGGAGGCCTTCAGTATGTGGGTGTCCTGGTGAGAGGGGTGCAGAGGGAGGACTCAGCCAGCCGGGCTCTCAAGAGTGGCAGCCAGGTCGCCCTGGCCACACCAGGGACACACACTGTACTGTGTCCCTTGGAGCCACCTGCTCCCTCGGGGCTGCCGCCCTTCCACCCGCCTCACCCCACCCCTTCTCGCTGAGCCATCTCTCAGCCCCATGCTCAGAGCCGCCCCACAGCTGGGGCCTGAAGTATTTCCTGCTCATTTCATGTATATCATTTGTCTCTAAATACCTCAAGAATAGGAATACTTTTTTCTTTCTTTTTTTCTTTACTTTGAGCCATCATCTCACTGTGTGGTTCAGCCTCTTCTATAACTCACTGTGTAGCCCAGGCTGGCCTCAAACCTGTGCCCAACTCTCCTGCCTCAGCCTCCCAAGTGCTGGGATTACAAGTGTGTACCACCATGCCGGCTTTGTGTCTTTCCCCATCTTTATGGATACAGGTGTTCTGGGGCTCAAACCCAAGACCCTGTGCATTCTAAGCATGTGCCCCACCACTGAGGCACAGCTGTCCTCTGCTCTCCTACATTTCACCCTGAGGAAATTCTTATTCCACGAGGTCTTTTGGGGAAAGAGCCCTAGCTGATGGGCAGTGGGTCGCTGTCTTCCTAAAGGGCTGCTCCGTGACAGGTGTCATGGCGTCCTCATTCAACACAGTGCACCCCCAGGGCATGTGATCACCTGGTCAGTGAGTGCCTCTGGCCACCAGCCTGGCTGGGCCACTGCCTGGGATATTTGGGGTGCACTGTCCAGCCCTTCATGCTTGGCGAGAATCCTGGCATCCCATCTTGGGTAACACCCAGTCCTCTGCAGGCCTCGGGTTTCCCGGTATTACAATCGTAGGAAAATAAGCTCACACGTAGGTTAGACACAGGCAGCTGCATAAAGCATCGCAGAGGCTCGGCACAAGTCTGTTAATCAGCACAGACTTTGTTCACGGCTTAAGTGAAAATACAGTCGTGCACTGCATGCACGTGCGAGTCAACAATGGACCAGCAGACAATGGAGGGTCCATGAGATTTTGATGGAGCTGAAAGGTTCCTGCCACCTGCCAATGTCTCAGCTGTCACAAAATGATGGGGCAACACCTGACTCACACTTGTGACAATGTCAGCATACCCACTGCAGGGCCCATCATGTCAAGCACAGCACACACAATGATTATTGGTAATAATAAGAGGAAGCTGTGGCCAGGTATAATGTCGCACCCTTGCAATCCCAGCATTTGGGAGGCCGAGACAGGAGGATCACCGAGAATTCAAGGCTAGCCTGGACTACCTAGCAAGACCCTGTTTCAAAAAAAGCAACTGTGTTACTGGCTTATTTGCTACCCTAGACTTTTCTCATTATTTTTAGAGCACCTCTTCTTACTAAAGTAAGTTTACTGTAACAGGCTGCCGTGCTGTGTGGCAGTGCCTCACACATCTGGGTTCACAACATCTCCTGGCTGCACAGGAGGCTGTGTCACGTGACTGACCCATGTGGTCCAGGGCTGTGTGGTTACATTCCAGTCTCTGCGTGATAAGGAGGTTGCCTAACACCACGCTTCTCAGAACACATCCATCATCAAGTGATGCATGACAGTATCACAGAACCAAGCAGGGCAGTCTTGGTGTTCACCAGGGAAACAGAGGCAACAGGGTAGGGATCTGGGTACCAGTGATGTACACACACTAAGACGATGTTCATCTACGGACGAGCTGAGTACTGTGGCACATGGAACCCCAGTACTCTTGGGGGCTGAGGCAGGAGGATCACAAATTCAAACCCAATCTGGCCAATTTAGCAATTTAGTGCAACCCTGCTTCAAATTCAAAAAGGGACTACATTAAAAGGGCTGAGGATGTCGCTCAGTAGAAAGGCCTTGGATTAAATCACTAGCCCCACACACAAAAAAAAGACACCTAAAGAGATCTGGTCTAAGCAATCAGCTCACACAGCTGTGGAGGCTGAGGAGGCCCAGGGTCTGCAGGTGCAGGCTGGACCCCCAGGAGAGCTGATGGTGCAGTTCTAGGCCAGAGCCAGTGAGCTCCAGGCTCAAAGGGCTGGTGGTTTAGTTTAAATCCAAAGGCAGAGAAGAAAACCCTCCATGCCCCGAGGCATATGGTCGGGAGGAATCCTCTGTTCCTTCCCGGGGGCCTTCCAGGCCCTCAACTGACTGCGTGAGACACACACCCCCCAAAGCGGCCGTGGACCCCGACGCCCCTCTCTCACAGACACTCAGACTAACACAGCACAATGGCCTGTGCACCGTGTGGTGTAGCCGAGTAGACACATAAAATTACCCATGGTGCAACGCTGCACTCCAATTCTAGAAAGTACTAAAACAAGCCAAAAAAAAAAAAATCTCTTCTGGAACCTTGAAAGCCAGGAAGGTCTCCATCCAGGGATGGAGAAAACTAACCGAGCGAGACACTTGGGATTTACGCCTTTTCCGAGGGTGCTGGAAATTCACCATATTGTGCGTTTTACGTGAACATTTGATGTATTTTCCAGGGAGCTGTGCGAGTGGGTGCTTGGCCTGTTAGAAACATCTGCTGAAATGTCTTGAAGATAATACTCGTACAAATTCCTTCCAAGAAACTCGTGTTCTTGGCTGGTCCCCTTGGGCTTCTCAGAATTCCTGGATAGGAAATCAGATCATATGGCTTCTGTCTGGCTTCAGGAACTCAAGCCCAGTGTGGCTGAGGGGTCCCTTCTGGGGACCCTGCTGCCACCACCTGAACACAGGGGTCCGTCTCCCATAGGCAGGATGGGGAGGCAATGTCACCTGACACCTTGCAGGGGAGATTCCCTCCACTACTGGGACTCTTTTCCCGGTCTGTTTTTGAATGTTGTGTTTTGAGATTTCTGAGAGAAATTAATTTGGCCATGTCCACATCTGACACGGTGGGTGGGGGAGCCGCAGCCCACAGGTCTTTGAATAATTTTCAACACGTCCTGGCCAAAGGAATTTTTTTCCTCTTAATTCTTCCAAGTGCCATCTTTGAGACTCAAATCCAAAGGCACCTTGGAGAAGAGAAACTGACGGGCTGGGGTAACCAAGGCAGAGAGCCAAGCTCCAGGATTTGGGCTCCAAATTAAATTTGGCCCGAATGGAATCGTTAAAATTCTTCAAATGCAGCCCAGCTTTCACTTGGCGGGATGTTGATGTAGGCTTCGGGTCCTATGCTGGAAAGAGATTGACCTAGTAGTTTGGGACTCCAGAGGTCGATGAGCAGCCTCTGGGTGTCATCTAACTTTTTTTGTTTCCAGCTTGTAGGGTGGATCTCAAGTGCACGAGTGCATGCGCTACATGTGGAGGCCGCCCAGGGTCATCAGATGAATATTGCACCTTCACCGCCACCACGGCCATCGGCCATCGGCCATCTGCAACTTGGCTTCGACCCTGCATGAGATCAGTGCAGCTCTGGCTAATAGTCAAGGTGGCTGACCTAAGAAAGAGCACGAATTCCTTTATTCCTCAGGAAATTTCTCGCTTTACATTCAATAGGAGGCATAAATCAAATTTAGATAAGATTCAAACCATTACCACAGTTTTTTTTTTCAAGACAGTGATTAATACTGACAATGCATCATAGGAACATGATTCTTAATAATGTTTTATATTTATATAGTACTAAAAGGTTTGCAAAGGGCTTTCCCATATATTGTTTTGTTTCATCCTTGTAATAACCTTATGCTAGGTACAGCTTGTATTATTGTCCTTATTTTTTTATTTTATTTGAAAGAGGAAAAAAGTAAAAAAATTTAAAAAAAAGATTTGTAAACAGACTAATAGGAGAGTAACAATAATTAACACACTGCTTGTTTTTATCTTCATAGTAGTTACTCAGAGTACAAGATACAGACATGAAATATGGTTCCAATATTAGCACAAACCTTTCTTTTCAATGAACTAAGTGAAACCAACTGTATAACTATCTTAACTGTCCTGTGCGTGTGCGTGTGTGCGTGTGTGTGTGTATTCTTTGCCTTTTCCCTTCCTTCCTTTCCCCTTTAGCTCCATCACAGTTTCTCTTTTCTTTTGAATAGTTTCTTTCCTATTCACAATATCTATCATACATTTTGGACCTTATTTATGTGTTCAGTCTCTCACACTAGTGAAATAATATATTTACACATTTGGGTCTGATTTATTTCACTTATGAGTATGGTCTCAAGTCGCATCCATTTACCTATAAAAGTCTCAAGTTTATCCTTCTTTATGACTGAATAGTACTCCATTGTGTAAAAATACCACCTTTTAAACCATTTTTTTATCCAGTTGATGAGCATTTGGGTTGTTTCCAAGATCTGGCTATTACAAATTGTGTTGCTGTAAACATGGGTGGCATATATCACTGTGCTATGATGTTTTTAGTTCTTCTGGAAAAATATTGAACAGAGAATGGCTGGGTCAAATGGGACCTCTAACCCTAGGTTTTTAAGGAACCTCCACACTGACTTCCACAGTGGTTGCACCAGTCTACACTCTCACCAATGGTAAAGAAGGGATCCTTCTCCCCCGCAGCCCCACATTTGTTACTGGTGGATTTCTTGATGACTGCCATTTTTTCTGGAGTGAGATAGAATCTCAGTGTTGTTTTAACTCCCATCTCTCAAATGACTAACAATGTTGAACATTTTTTCATATATTTATTTTTCATTTGTATTTCTTCATCTTAGAAGTGTGTGTTCATCTCAGATGCCCATTTTTGGATTGAGTATTTGAATTGGGGGGTCTGGTTTTTTTCAGTTCCTTATATGTTCTAGATAGAAGTCCTTTGTCTGAGGGACCACTGGCTAAAATTTTTTCCCACTCTATGGCTTGTCTTTCCACTCTGGTGATTTCTTTTGTGGTGCAAAAGCTTTTTAATAAGGTCAGACCCCATTTGCTGATTCTTTGTAGTATTTTCCGTGTGGTCTGGGTTTTGTTCATGAACTCTCTGCTTACATCTATGTCTTCAAGATTTCTGCCCATTTTCTCTTCCAGTATATTTAGTGTTTCTATTTTAATATTTAGAGCTTTGATCCATTTTGACTTTAGTGCAGATTAGAATATTTATGATTAGGTAAGGTTAAGTCTTCAAACAATGGGATAAAGCCAGCTGGGATGCTGCACGCCTTCATCCCGGCACTCTGGGAGGCTGAGGCAAGAGAATTACAAATCTAGAGAGTCCAGCTCCAGCAACTTAGTGACTCAGAAAGACCTTGTCTCAAAATAAAAAATATAAATAATGGATGAGGATGTAGCTTAGTGCAAAGGCCCTGAATTCAATTTCCAATACTATAAAGTAGTAGAAAATTTAAATTTACTTTGAAGTAAATTTAATATGGTTGGCTTGATGCTTTCATTAATTTGGTTGATCTTTTTCGTGGCATGAAAATGATGGTGGAAATGTAGTCTATTGTGTTTTGATGAACTGTTGGATTTTTAGAAAAATATTGGTAAGTACAATTCAAAATGAGATTCAAAAACACATAACCTGTAGTTTACAGCGACTACTGACAGTGAGAGACCTCTGGGAGGTGGGTGTTTATGTCACTTTCATTTTCCTCCTCGTTTTATTGATTGATTTATTTTTTCCCTCCTCATCTTAGAAAACTTCGCTTCTTCCATGGTAGTTTAGAAAGCAGGGCTGGCTGCAGCTGGGGGGCAAAGCACTAGCAGAGCACACAGCAGGCCCTGCACTCCCTCCCAGCACCCCAGGAAAGTATGCAGGCCCACAAGCCCTTTGGAAATGTGACTCCTAAAACAAGCAATGAGGTTTTCTTCTTTGCAAGAGAAGAGAAACTTTTTCTTTCTGAAATTATGATGTCAGATAAACCCAAGGTACCCCCTGAAATAAAAAGCATTATGTAATCTTTCTGCTTGGCCTCGCCTCCTTTTAAAGGCATGTAAATGATTAGTAATACCCCTGTAAGGTGTGAGTCACAGCCCGTGAATCATGGCAGCACAGCAAAAGGTCTGGTGGGGAAAGCTGCATTAGAGTGCTTTTCCCACGTGAAAAAATAACCTCCTCCCACAGGGGCTAAATGACAAACATGACTTTTCAGCAATGAACTTTAATTTCTTTATTTCGTCCTAGTTTGGTTGTTATGGGGATTTGGTTTAGGATGTCAGGTTTCTTAAAGAATTCTATTATTTAGGGTCTTCTTTCACCTGAGATACAATTCTCTCTCTCTCTCTCTCTCTCTCTCTCTCTCTCTCTCTCTCTCTCTCCCTCCCTCCCTCCCTCATCTTGTACTCATTTGATATTACCTCCACGATGATATCTCTTTGGAGCTTTACAGTTTACAAAGCACTATCATAAATGTCTCATTTGAGCAGTGTTAAGAGTTAGACTAACCCGGCCCCTGAAAAACCCCACTTTTGGACGGTGAGTGGGTCAAGGCGCGCTGTATCCTTTGCTGGATCCACCCACAGGTGCGCTCAGCCGCAGCGGGTGCGGTCAGGGATTTTGCCCCAGCAATGAGGAAAGTCCTAAAACAGCATCTTAACAACTTTATAAAGAGAGAAATAATTTTCATTCCTGCAGATTGGAAAACTTAGGCCCAAGAGAGGCTGAGTGACTTCCCAGGGCCTAACAACTCTTTACACCAAGTCAAGTACACCAAATCCCACGTCACACCAGCCTGCATGGGAACCAAGGGTGATAGAGAAAAGGAGGGGGGACAGGGAAATGCTAATCCGCACATTGAGAGCAGAGTTTCTCCGGCCTCCAGGTGAGGCCCGAGATTAGGGCGGGGCCAGCAGGCAGGGCGTTGGGTGGGACCTGTCAATCACGGGGATTCAGGACACATGCGCAGAAAAACGGTTCCCAGGTCATGCTCCTGGGACCAATCAGAAAGCGCTGTCTTCAGTTCAGGCGGCGGGAGACGGAGCAGGTCTGACGTCAGCCTAAAGAAGCAGGAACCCGGAAGGCGCCACTCCTGGCCTCGAGGCCCCTGTGATCGCTCTCCGTGGCGCGCTGTCACACTGCAGCGCATACATACTTTGTTCCTCCCTTGCATGAATGTAAAGCCTCGCTATCTTTTTCACTTGGTGAGTCTTGTCCAGTTATTTCTTCGGGACAAGAAACTGGAAAGAATGTCTAAAAAGAGCCCACAACACCCAGAACCTGGCAACACAAGGGCACAGAAACTTGGAAACAGCATTGCATTGTGGGGCAGCAAAGGTTTGCAGCAAACTCCCCAACAGAGAGGCGCTGCGGGCCGCAGGTCCCCAAGGAGGGCACCAATGCTAGGCGAGCGCTCCCGTGGACACGAGGCTCCCCTGCCTTCTCCCAGGGAGGGTGCGGCGAGACCTGCTCGCTGGTCTTGTCCCCTGAAGGCCCACACTACCTTCCACCACAACTGTCTATGCCGAAACATGACGCAACCTCTCTGCTCCCAGCTGCAAATCTTCAGTGCTAAACAAAGTCTCAAGAGGTCAAGTACCGGGAAGGTGCATGTTCCGGGCTGTGGCCTTCAGCAGGCCCTGGCCTTCAGGCTGGCCTTGGCTTCAGGGCTGCAGACTCCAAAGCATGTGTCACTGAGCCGATGCCCGTGTGCTTACTGTAAAGATCCGGGGAAGCAGACTGAGTTTGGAGCTCGCTGGGAAGACAGGCTCCCCGTTCTTCCGCGGTCCCTCCCTGCTCTCGTGCCCTCTCGCCTGTCCTTCCTGAAAGGCCTGGCAGGGGCCTCCCGCCCCCCAAGCTGCTGTAGCCTGGCTTCCTTTAACCCCGGCCTCCCCACACCATCTGCCCCGCTGTGCTCACTCCTTTTTTTGGAGATTGAACCCAGGGTCTGCTGCATGCTCAGCCCCAGTACCCACTCCAGAAGCACTCATCACACCCTCCAACTGCTCAGCTTAATCCCCGGGCACCCCAGTTCCAACAACCTACACCCCCAGAGACCTGCAGCCCTACAGGGTAGAGCGCATCACCTCCTGTCCTGCAGTGCCTCCCTCCTTGTCCCCTCTACCCCACTGCTGGAGCCTGCATCCCCCCTGCTGACCCCTTCTTCTCTTTGCCCCTCCCTGGCTCTAGACCCCAGCCTCGAAGGCCCTGCCTGGGTAACACTGACTCCCACCCGCTCTAGCCTGCACCTCGCAGTGGCTGGAGATGAACACGCATTAGCTCTAGGGAGGCCCAGGCCGGCAGACTTCCCACCGAGCTCTCCTCCTCTGCCCACCCCAGCGATGGCTCAGGCCTCCTCTTCCTCCACCTGCACCCTCCTCCCTTCCTGATTTTTATTTTAAAGAGATAAAAAACGATGGTATAAAATTTCAAAATAAGATTATAGGAGAGTAACAATACTTCCCACCTCCCCAGGAGCATCTGAATGATTAGAAAAGAAGATACCTGCCACTTCTCACCTCCCAGCCTCCAGGTCCCCTCGGACCTCCTGCCCTGACCCAAGCTGCTGCCTCGGGGAGGAGCCGCCTGGTCACCTACTCAGGGACATGTCCTCAGCAACCCTGTCTCCTGCATCCTGCCCCTTCCTTCTTACTGTCCACCCACTTGGTCACATCAGCTTGTGAACATGCGTTACCTTCCCCTCTAAAAAGGACAAACAGAATCTGCACTTTGCTTCTTCCTCTGGCAACCATTCTGTTTCTTTTTTAAATTCCTTAAGTCAGAGATATCGGGAGGGGGTGTAGCAAACGGACACCACACTTGCTTAGCACCAAGAAGGCCCTGGGTCCCATCCGCAGCACTGCAAAAAAATAGCAGAAATATTGGTTTGACTGTTGGAAAATATATTCATTCTCTGAAGTCACAACGAGGCTTAGTAATCTAATTTCTATAGAAAAGACTTTAAATGTACAAAGTGTCAGCACTTGAGAGGCTGATGCAGGAGGATCATTGCAAGTTCGAGACCAGCCTGGGCTACAAAGTGAGCCCAAGTCCAGCCTGAACTGCACAGCGAGACCCTGTCTCAAAAATACCAAAAAAAAAAAAAAAAAAAGTACGAAGTGTCACATAGGCACAGTAGTGTGGCAAGAAAACAGGATGACTGGAACTAATTATTCAATGCCAGCAGTGATTAGGATCACTGCTGCAAAGATTTTCCGGGCACAGCGGAGGACATGCGGGTGTGCAGGTCCGGAGCGCGGAGTGGAACCGCCTCCTTGCTGGGCCTGCCGGCTGCCTGCGCCCTGGCCTGTCACTCCCGCCTGTCGCAGACCGAGCTGCGGCGCCAGCACCACCACAAGCTGCGCCAACTCGGCCGCGCAGCCCTTCACAGCTCGGCCGTTTCCTCTTGGGGCTGAAGGTGAACCGCGCTGTCCTCCCGCTGTTTCCTCCAGAGGAAAGGAGCAGGCGCAGCGCGCACCCGCGGAGAGGAGCCGCCGGGACTGCGAGCCCCAGGCCCGGGCCGCCCCCTGGCTGCCGCGGCTGGGATGACTGGTGACCCGGCCACCCTCGGTGCGCCCGGCAGGAGGCGCAGCTCCTCGGCTGAGACCACCCCGGATGTGGCACAGCCAGGTGTGCGGCCCTGCACTCCCGCCAAGGGCCCGGAGGTCACCAGAGACCCCACGGCCACCTGCCCCTGCTTGGCCCACGGAGACTCATTGGTATTCTCGCCCGCAAGGCACTTCTTCCCCTGGCTCCCAGGGCACCACCCTGCCTGGGCCTCCTCCCTCCTGCCCGCAGGCTCTGTTCTGCCTTCGCCTGCTCTGGTTTCTAGGCGTCAGCTGCGCCGGCCGCCTCTGGCCCCTTTCTCCTTCACGCCTATGCTCGGTTCTGGGCGGCCCTCGGCTAGTCCTGTGGCTTGGAATATGACTGTCCCATAGACCTGTGTGCAGATAATGCGCGGGAGGGTGAGTCCCCAGATCTTACCTTCACCAGGAAGCTTTTGAGCTGCGTGCCATAGCAAACATCTGTAATTCCAGCATTCAGGAGGCTGAGGCAGGAAGGTCATAAATTCAAGGCCAGCCTGGGTTACATGGAGAAAAAGGAACCTTCGCCCTGGGCTCCGTACCACACACCTGACTGGACATTTTGGGCCTCGCTGAAGATCTGACCGCCAGCACTGTGCACCTTCCCGTCTCCGCCGAGGGCAGCAGCAGCCCTCCAGCCGCTCAGACCAAAGAGCCACTGCCTTCCGACCCCTTCTTGCGGGCCAGGCCTTCCGAGTACCCCAAACCCTACTGAGTTTTACTATGTGATTCCTGATTGAGACGCAGTGTGTACAGCACACACTGATAAAGTCAGGGAACTTATTTCCATTTCCTTATCATTTCTTTGTCTTTAGAGACTTCAAGACCCTCTCTTCTACTGCTTGGTAAAATACATAATATATAAGCTCAAGTCCAGCACTGCCTTGAAGGTTATACAGTATATAAATGCTGCAGCACTGATTTTATGTAATGCACATGTTACTGTGAACTAGGCTCGTGCCACTTGCTGTGGGACCTGGAACTCCTGCATTTTGCTGCCCATCCTCTACCCTCCTTGCCTTCTCACTCAGCCCTAACCAGTAATCACAGTCCTACCTTTGGGCTGAATTCTTTGTTGTTGTCTTGGTTGGTTTGTTTGTTTGTCTGTTTGTTTGTTTTGAGACAGGGTCTCACTATGGAGCCCAGCCTGGCTTTGAACTCACAGCAACCTTCCTGCCTTAGCCTCCCAAGTGCTGGGATCACAGACTATACCACCATGCCCACCTGACTCGACTTTTTTAGACTCTCACAGAGGAAAGAGGACGTGTGGTAGCTGTCTTTTTGTATCTGGCTTATTTTGTGTAACACAAATTCTCCAATTCTACTCATTTTGCTACAAATGACGGGGTTTGGTCTTTATGGGTGAGTGGTATTCTGCTGTATAACCGTACCCCATCTTCCTTACCCGCTCACCTGTCCGCGGACGCCTCGGTTGGTTCCACATGCTGGCGGTCGTGAGGAGCAGCTCTCTCTCTGGTGCGCTGCCTTCGTTTCCTTGGCTGTGTATCCAGGAGTAGGATAACTGGATCCTGTACTGATTCTATTTTTGATCTGTTGAGAAACCTCTATACCATTTTCCAGAATGGCTGTGCTCATTTATATTCCCACCAACTCTGCATAAGAACTCCCGTCCTCCACACTCGTACTGGCATTTGTTATTTTATTGTATTTTAATTTTTTAAGCAGCAGCAAAGTTTTATCCTTGTGGCTGTGTGTGCTCACAGGCATCCTGAGGTCACCCAAGTTTGGCTCCCAAGTGTCTCCCCAGAGCCAGTGTGTCACAGGCGGGGCCCCAGAACCCGAAGGCAGTGAGGACTGGTGGAGTCTTGGGGACTTGTCCTTGAAGGGGACCAGGGGACCCCAGCCCCTGCCTCTTCCTCTCCCCTCCTGGCAGTATGGTGGGAGGCTCTGCCACAGGCGGTGCCACGAGGCACTGTTTAAAAGCAACAGGGCTTACAATCGATCCAAAATGGTGACCCCAAACGTTACTCTGGGCGGGTTCCTGGGTTCTTGTGTCCATGGAACGAAGAGTCAGACCTGGCCCACCCCTGTAAGGAAGCAGCAGCAAGGTTTACTAAGGCGACAGCCCACGGGAGGGGGCAGGCTTGAGGTGGCAAAAGGAAAATGGCACAAGAGCCAAGGGCATAGAGAGCAAAGCTTTAAAATGTCACACCCTGTTGTGTCCAGCTGCACCTCTAGACGTTCCTGGGGGAAGGACAGTAAGAGGAGGGAGAAACACAGGTAAGAGACAGGCAGCTGAGGCCAGGCAGAGCCCTCTCTCCCGATGGGAGGAACAGGGCTGCTCAACCCCTGCAGCACATCTGTTTATCCCCTAGGGAGGTTGATGACAATTTCAGCCCCTCTGTTTTGCAGCTGTGTATGGCTCTCCTGAGCACAGCCTGCTCGGGGAGCCAGCGGAAACAGCTTGTTTACTCGGCTCTCCGGGGGCTCTGCTTGCTTTAGCCCTGCCTGTGCGGCTTCAGCCACACCCCACGGCACCCAGGTTCTAGGCACCTCCCATTGAGGGGGCTCTTCCAGAGCGCGACTGACAGCATGATCGACAGGGTGCTAATCATGTCAGTTGCATGTCTTGCACAAGTCCCTTCCCATAATTCACTCTGTCACAGTTGTACCTAGGCAATTCAGTCCCTGTGCGTGGACCTTCAGTGAGCTCTGGGTGGAGAAAGGGCATCAAAGGTCAGGCAGGCGGGTATGGGGGGATTGGCCCTGGAGTGTTGCCCCGCAGCTCCCAGCTGCACTATCTATATTACAAATAAACATTGTTCTCATGTGGAGCTGGTGACCTCAGGTATCTGTTATACTAACAGAAAGCTAACTGACACAGAGACGCGGGTACCTCAGCATCTCTCGGATCCTACATCTCTCCAGCAAGATAAAAATGAGAATACACCCACATTAGGTATTCAAAGGTATTGAAAGGATTGTATTCAAAGAAAAGGACCCTGTTGTGGGCACACTCGGAGTGGTAGGAATTAGCAAAGGCTATGGGAAAGAAGATGGAGCAGCTGCAGGTCTGCAGTATGGATGGGGACACCCTTCCAAGGGGACCCAGGGGCCATGACTCTGTGGGCTTTGAGATCTCCTGCTCTGATTGTGTAGGAAGCTAATTGTGGCTCACTCCTCCAGTGAAGCACTAATCAGCAAATCTCCGGACAAAAACTGACCTCCCACTCTGATAGAGACCATTAGTTAATAAGCTGCACTCAGCCAAAAGCCCAGCATTCAACCCAGGCTTCCAAATGTGGAACAGTTAGGGTGGCAAAGAAAGCCCTGCACATCTGATAGGAGGGCAGCTAGCACAAAAAAAAAAAAAAAAGAAAGAAAGAAAGAAAGAAACGAAAGGGGTCTGCCTGGGAAGGAAGAAGCAAAACTGTCTCTGCTTGAGGATGATACAATCTTGCATATAGAAAATTTTAAGGAAACTGGGTGTGGTGGTGCACACCTGTAATCCCAGCACTTAAGAGGCTGAGGCAGGAGGATTGCCATGAGTTCAAGGCCAGCCTGGACTACATAGCAAGACCTTGTTCAAAACAAAAACAAACAAACACTAAAAAAATTAAAAAGGTGAAAATCACAAGAGACACTGTTAAAATCCAGAAGATAGTAACTACCTCAGAAAATACTAAGGAATCCACTAAGAACTGCTCAGATTAATAAATGGGCTTAATGCAGATTTCAGCATCCAAGATTACTACACAAAAATCAAGTGCATTCTATACACGAGGGTAAAATGAAGAAAATAATTCCATTTATTGTGGCATTGCAAAGGATAAAATACTTAGTGGCAAATGTAACAAAATAAATACAAAACTTATACCATGAAAGTTACAGAACATTGTGGAAAGAAATTAAAGAAGACAAATTGGTAGAAAGACACCCAGGTTAGTGGATCAGAAGATTTAATATTGTTAATGTGGCATCATTACCCCAAATCAATCCACAGATTCAAAACTTTTCAAAATCCCCTTGACAATGAACCCCAGGCGGGATTCTTTCCAGGTTTTTGGGGTCCTGGGCAGAGAATTGGAGGAGACACACAGAAAAGGTGGCACGTGCACATTTATTGTTGCCACAGAAGGGTCCTCCGGGATGTGACAGCGGCTGCCAGGACAAGGGAAGGGTCTTTGGCATCTGGGACTTCTCAATCGGCTTCTCCCTAGGGCAAACAGGTCTCCTCCGGGACTGTCACCTTGTGAAAAGCTCCCTGGGTCTGGCACCAATGTAAACTGTCCCACCGAAAGCCTCGCTTGGCCTCACGCCAGATGTAAATGAGTGCGGCGCCCTTTTCTGTCCATGCCGTGTCCTAGTCCATCCACGCCTTGTGACAATCGCTTCTCCGGGAAAAGGACACCGCATGTGGGAACTGGGCGCGGGGATCTTGGAATGTTTTGTGCTGATAATTGTAATTTGTGTAGTTCTCATGTGTATGTTTTTATGTAATGCTCAATATGGAGTTGAGGGTGGAGACTCCAGGGGGGTTGCTGGAGGCCCGCTAGATAACCCCTTTGTGAGGACTGGTTGTGGGGTTTTGCCTTCTGTGAGTAGCGTGAGAGAGTTTATGCGGGAGCTTTAAATGGGAGAGCTCATGGAGGAGGATTTGCGGGGTTCCTGTGAGACAACTGCCCTGAGACACTGGACAGGCAGCCAAAGACGGGCAACTAGGACACATATGTTACACCACCGGCCGCCTAAGACAGGCACAGGACCAATTGCTGTCCTGCAGGCCCATGACGGGTAAGGCCTGGTTGGGTACATGTGAAGAGTCCTTGACCCAAGACAGGCGCTGTCCTACAGGCAGCCAAAGACGGGCAACTAGGACACATATGTTACGCCACCAGCCGCCTAAGACAGACACAGAACCAATTGCTGTCCTGCAGGCCCATGACAGGTAAGGCCTGGTTGGGTTCATATGAAGAGTCCTTGACCTAAGACAGGCGCTGTCCTCACAGGGACTGCCACACTCCCATAAGTGATAAGGGAAACAATGTAGGGAGCGGCACAATAGCCTCACACATCTCTTCCTCCTGCAGGCATTCAAGTGCATCAGCTTACATTTCCCAAGCTAACTAAGTAACAAGATTGAGATGTTAATTGATACCTATTGCTTGGGATTGTCTCGGCCTGGCCCTGGGCCTGGGGTGCTTCCTACTTGGGGCTGGGGGTTGCTGCCAAGGTTAGCAAATATATATTCCAGCTTCTAAAAAATAAAGCGGATTCAGATTCACTCACAGACTGGTGTGCAGTGTCTTCTGTCCCTCACTCGCCGACTCCCTGTCCACCTTTGGGAAACCCTAGCCCTGCCGCAGCTGGACTCCGGCAAATGAGGACCTGAAGACAGGCCTTTTCTGACGGGTCCCTCCTGCCCTGCCCATGGCTGTCCAGGTACCCGGGGCCCTGTATTCTGCATGCGCCACCTGGGTCTCCATGACTGACAGGTTTCCCCGGCCACTTGGCAGGCTTCGCCTCAGCCCTGATCTCCTGCCTCAATCCCAGCTGAGTGTTGGTTTTTTTAAAAAACAGATGTTAGCAAGCCTATCTCAAAACCTGTGGAAGTAAGTGCAAGGGACCCCGCGTGGCCCAAATGATCTTGGAAAAGAACAAAGCTGGAAGATTCACACTTCCCAATGTCAAGACTTAGGGTGCACCCAGCACAGTAACCAAGATAATGTGGTGCTGGTCCAAGGCCATCCAGGCAGAAAAAATGGAATCGAGTTAAGAATACAGAAAAAAAAAAAACCAACCCTCCCTTTCGCAGCCAGTTGTTTTTAATAAAGTTGGCGAGATGATCCAAAGGGGGAAGAATAACCTCAGCCAGCCAGTTGTCCCTTTCCTTACACCAGACACAAAAATGAACTCCACATGGATCCTAGACCCAAGTGCAAAAGCTAAACCTACAAACACTTCAGAAGAAAAATGGAATTTCACAGCCATGGGTTAAGCGAGACCTTCTTAGTCGTGACGCTGACCGCAGAAGCAACAAGAGAAGGCAATGGATGGGCTAGACTTGGTCAAGGGTGACTTTCCTGTTTCAAAGAATGCAGCCAAGGAAATGAAAAGCCAATCCACAGACTGGGAGAAAATGGTGGTAAATCAGATGTCTAATTAAGGACTTGTATCTGTATCACATAAAGAATTCTCACAACTCAATAGTAAAGAGAAAATAAAATTTTTATGTGGGCAAAACATCTTGGATAGACCTTTCTCCAAGAGAAATATACAAACGGCCAATCGCACATGAAAAGATGCTCAAAACTACTGAGCAGCCTCTAAGGAAACGCACATTAAAACCACAGAGAGATATCAATTCACCTCCACTCAAAGCTATAATTCAAAGGCAAGTAACGTGGAGAGGGTGTGAAGTTACTGGAGCCCACAAATATTGCTGGTGAAAATGTAAAAGTGGTACAGCCACTTTGAAACCCAATTTGGCAGTTTTTCAAAATGTTACACACAGAATTATCATAAGACTCAGTAATTTTCCTGACATAGTGGTGCACACCTGTAATCTCAGCACTCAGGAGGCTGAGGCAGAAGGATCACCATGAGTGGAGGCGAGCCTGGATGACATGGTAGGTTCAAGGTTAGCCTGAACTACATAGCAAGACTCTGTCGCAAAAAAAAAAGCCAAAATGATGATGATGATGATGATGATGATGATGATGATGATGATAATAATAATAACTAAGAGGAAAATTTAGAAAGGCCAGCTGTATGTGAGTTACTGGTTTTATTCATTCATGTTTTGTGTTACTGGAAATGGAATGCAGACCCTCCTTAATGCATATCAGGGAAGTGTTCTACCTCTGAGCCATATCCCCAACCCTAGACAAGTACTTTTCATAGAATTGAAAAAATGTTATCAGTGGGAGCCAGGCATGGTGGTGCGTGTTTATAATTCCAGCACTTTGGGAGGCTGAGGCAGAAGGATTGCAAGTTCGAGCCCACTCGGCAATTTAGTGATCCACTTGCTCAAAATAAATTTGAATTTCATCTATTTTTAATCAGATTTTATGGGTACATTTTAGGTAGGCATGATGATCACATTCATACAGAGAATTTGTACCTGTACATGATAGAACTCGTTTCTTTTTTCCCGGTCCCCTAGCCTCCCTGCGACCCCTTTTCCCTCCCCATTTACAAAAGCTTTGTTTCCATTTTTTCCTTCTTCTCTCATTTTTTAAACTTTCCCTTCTTTGCTTTCCCCTGCCCTCTTCCTTGTTCCCCTCCCCATTTAAACATTTTCTTCCTATTTCACAATACCTGTTATCTATTTTGGTCCTTATTTGCACTTTTGGTTTTCCACACCAGAGAAACAATGCAGTATTTACACATGTGTCTCCAATATATTTCACTTAAGAGTTTGGTCTCAAGGTGCTTCCATTTACTGAGAAATGTCTTAAGTTTATCCTTCTTTATGGCAAAGTAGTAATCTATTGTATTTTTTTAAAAAACCCACATCTTGTTTATTCATTCACCAGTTAATGGACATTGGGCTGTTTCCAAGATTTGGCTATTACAAACTGTGCCGCCATAAACAGGGGTGCACGTACCGCTGTGATGTGATGCTTTTTAATTCTTTCAGGAAGGTGCCAGGAAGGGGAATAGCTAGGTCAAATGGAAGCTCTTATCCTAGTTTTTCAAGAACTTGCCACACAGATTTCTGCACTCCCACCAACAGTGGACAAGGGTTCCCTTTTCCCCACAGCCCCTCCAGCATTTGTTATTGTTGACTTCTTGATGATAGTCTTTCTTTCTGGAGATGGAATCTCATCACTGTTTTAATTTGCATCTCTTGAATGTCAGTGACATTGAATTTTCTTCATGTATTTATTTGCTGTTTGTACTTTTTCACCTAAGAAGTGTGTATTCATGTTAGATGCTCATTTTTGGACTGGGTCTTTAAATTGGGTGGGGAGTGTTGATGTTTTTGAGTTCTTTATATATTCTACGTATTACCCCTTTCTCTGAGAAACAGCTGGAAAAAAATTTTTCCCCACATTGTGGATTGTCTCTTCGCTCTGTTTCTGTTGCTGTGCAAGAGTTTTTTTAAATGAGATCCCAGTTATTATTTTAATAGATTCCTGGGCAATCAGTGTTTTGTTCACAAGGTCTTTGCCTACACCAGTGTCTTCTTAAAGTTCTATCTATTCTATCTTCAGCAGATTTAATATTTCTGTTTTAATATCTTTTCTTCTATTTCTTTTTAGTTTTTTGGAAACAGGGTTCTCATACAGTTCAGGCTGGCCTTGAACTCACAGCAATCCTCCTGCCTCAGCATCCTGAGTGCTGGGATTATAAGTGTGTCCCACCATGACTGACTGTTTTAATATTAAGATCTTTGATCCACTTTGATTTTAGTTTAGTGCATGGTGAAAGAAATGAGTCTAATTTTAATTTTCTGCATGTGCAAAACCAGTTTCTCCAGCACTATTAAAAAGGTTATTTTTCTTCCAGTGAATGTGTTTGACACCTTTGTTAAAGATAAGATGGCAGACAGGGACTTAGCTCAGTGGCACAAGCACCTGCCTGGCAAGGTCATGAGTTCAATCCCTGGTACCAAAAAAAAAGCTAAGGTGGCTATGTATGTCTGGAGTTGTTTCTGCATCTTCTAATCTGTTCCATTGATCCTCAGGTCCATTTTCTAAATTTTTAAATATTTTTTCTCTTTTTTTTTTTGCCAGTGCTGGTTTTTTGCTGTTTTTATCACAGTAGTTTTGTAGTGTAATTTCAAATCTGGGGGTGTGATACTCCCTACCTTGCCTGTGTAGCCCACAATTGCCTTTGCTATTCTAGGTCTCTTCTGGTTCCAAATGAATTTTAGGATTGTTTTCTCTAATTCCATGAGATATACTATTGGTATTTTTATCAAAGTTGCATTAGACCTGTATAATAATTTTGGGAGAATGGCCATTTTCACTATATTGGTTCTTCCTACCCAAGAGCCAGGAGTATCTTTCCATTTTCTGATATCTTCTTCAATCTCCTTTTCAGAGTACTGTAGTTTTCAACGTAAAGGTCTTTTACTTCCTTCATTAGATTGAGTCAAAGTTTTTTTTGTTTTTTGTTTTTGGATGCTATTGTGAAAGGTGTTGTTTCCCTAATTTCTCTCTCAGTGAGTTCATTATTTGTGTACAGGAAGTATTATTGTGTACTATTGATTTTGGAGTGTTGACTTTGTATCCAGCTACACTACTGAATTATTAAATCTAGGAGTCTTTTGGTGGTGTTTTGGGGGTTTTTATGTAGAGTATCATGTTATATGAAAATAATGATAATTTAACTTTTCCTTCCTTATCTTTATATCTTTTGTTTCTTTCTCTTGTCTAGTTGCTCTAGCTAATGTTTACAAATTTATATTGCATAAAAGTGGAGACAGTGGACTTTCTTGTTCTGTGCCTGATTTTATAGTGAAAGGTTTCAGTTTTTCTCTATTTAGTATGATATTGGCTGTTGAGTTGTCATAAGTAACTTTTATCAGATTGAGATAAAGAATATCTATTCCAATTTCCTCTAGGGTTTTTATTATGAATGGATGTTTGACATTGTCAAAAGATTTCTTGATATCTCTCAAGATGATCATATGGTTTTTGTCCATGGTTCTGTTAATATTGTGTATTACATTTATTGATTTACATATGTTGAACCTTCCCTACATTCCTGGATGAATTCTACTTGGCCATAATGTATAATCTTCTTGATGATTTGCTGCATTCTGTTTGCCAGTATCTTATTGAGGATTTTTGCATCATGTTCATAAGGGAGATTGGCCTGTAGTTCTCTGTCTTAGATGGGTCCTTGGGTAATGCTTGCTTCCAGTAATGAAATTGAGAGTATTGCTTCCCTTCTGATTTCATTAAAGAATTTCATTAAAGAATTAGGTCTTCTCTAAATTTCTTATAGAATTCAGCAGTGAATTAGTCATGGTCTGGGTTTTTCTTTGTAGGTAGCTGTTTATTTACATCCGCAATTTCATTGATAGATATTGGTTTATCTAGGATTTTTATATCTGCTTGATTCAGCTTTCATAATTCATATGTATCTAGGAATCTGTTCTTTTACATTTTTTCATCTTATTAGAATACAAGTTCTCGAAGTACATATAATCTTCTAGATTTCTCTAGGATCTATTGTGATTTCACTGTTTCCATTCCTAATTGCATGAATTTGAGTCTTTTCTTTCCTTTTTTTGATACAATTGGCTAACCATTTGTCAATGTTATTTCGACTTTCAAGAGCCAACTCTTCATTGCTTCTTTGTATTATTTGTTAGTCTCCATTGCATTAATTTATTCTAATATTTAAAATTTCCTCCCTCATACAGGGTATGGGCTTGGCCTGCTCTTATTTTTCTAGAGATTTGAGGTTCATCATTAAGTTGTTTATTTTAGCTTGCTCTGTTTTCCTGATACAGATATTCACTGCTATAAATTTCCCTCATATGACTGCTCTCATTGTGTTTCATAAGTTCCAGTATCTTTTAATTGTAGAAACTGCTTAACTTTTTCCTTAATTTCATCTGTGACCTTCTGATTGTTCAGGGAGGTGTTATTGACTTTCCATGTGTTTATGAAGTTCTTGTGGGGTTTGTTGCCATTGATTCCAATTTCATGGCATCATGGTCTGATAATACTCATGGGATGATTTCAATCCCTTTGCATTTACTAAAGCATGTTCTATGAGCCAGTGTGTGGTCAATTTTGGGAAGTGTCCCATGTGCAGCTGAGAAGAGTGTGTATTCTGATGTTGTGGGATAGAACACTCTGTAGATATTCATTAAGTCCATTTGTTCAAAAGTTTGGTTTAGTTCTAATATTTCATTGTTTTTTTTGTCTTGTTGATCTGTCTATTTGTGACAGTGGGATATTGAGATTCTTCCCCCCAATACAATTGTATTAATGCTTATTTGAGTCTTTTTTCCATTAATATTTGTTTTTATATAGTTAAGTGCACTGGTATTTATTGTACATATACTTATGAGTGTTATCTCTTCCTCTTGGATTGTTCCCTTTACAAGGATATAATGACCTTCTTTGTCCCTTTTAATCAGTTGGCTTGAAATCTACTTTGTAAATAGAATAGCTACCTCTGCTTTTTTCTGGGTTCCTATTGCATGGAGTGTTGTTTTTCTTCCTTTGACTTTCAGTCTATGAATTTCTTTTTGAATTAAATATGTTTCTTGTATGGACCTTGCCTCTTGATCCATTCTGCCAGTCTGTTTCTTTTAACTGGTAAACTGAGACCATTAACGCTGGTGGTTATAACTGATATGAAATAACATGACTTACCTTGTCATGTTATTTTCCTGTTGTGAGCTCCCTTCCCCCCATCCTGTTTAATTTTTTTTGTGTGTATCTTTTTGAGACAGGGTCTCTCTATGCAGTTCAGGCTGGCCTTGAGCTCACTTTGTAGCCCAGGCTGGTCTTGAACTCGCAACAATCCTCCTGCCTCAGCCTCCCGAGTGCTGGGATTATAGGAGTGAGCCACCATGCCTGGATAACCCTGTTTAATTTTTTACCTTGCCTGGTGGATTTCTTCTGTTGGGGTTCATGGAGTTTTAGTCCTTGTTATTCTTCTAGAATGTCTTTCTAAACATTCTCAAGTGTTGGTTTGGTGTTCATTAACTTACTCAGGTGTTCCTTGTCATGGAAGTATCTTATTTCTCCATCAATTTTGAAAGATAGTTTTGAGGGGTAGATAAATCTGAGTTGGAGGGTGTTTTCTTTTAGGGGTTGAAAAACTTCAATCAAGTTCTCCTGGACTTCAAGTTTTGTGTTGAGACATCAGCTGTGATTCTACTGGGCTTTCTTTATAAATGATTTGTTTCTTTCCTCCACCAGCTCTTAATAATCTGTTCTTGAGTTGAATTTCTGGACTCTTGACTATTATATGTCTTGCTATAGGTTTTGTATCATGGATAATTAGAGTTCTATATGCCTCATTTATCTGTATATCAAATTCTTTTTCCCTGCCAGAGAAATTTTCTGCCATGATATCTGTTTTTTGTATAATTTGTGCTATCTCCTGCTTTTTTCCTGCTATCTCCTGACTCAAATCAACCTTACGTTATTCTTCTTTGAATCATCTTGCAGCTGCTAGGCTGATTTCTCATGGTGCCTTGCTATTTTTAAGAAAACTTTCTTTTTAGGCTGGGCGTGGTGGCTTATACCTATAATCCCAGCACTCGGGAGGCTGAGGCAGGAGGATCATTGTGAGTTGGAGACCAGCATGAGCTACAAAGTGAGCTCAAGGCCAGCCTGAACTGCATAGCAAGACCCTGTCTCAAAAAGACAAAAAAAACAAAAAACAAAAAACAAACCCTTTCTTTTCATGATGGCTAACAGCGAGCTTGTCTTCTGTGTGTAAGATTCTGTCCTCATATTGATTTATTCTGCTGAAGATACTCTCAATGGAATTTTTAGTCTCCTGAATATTTGCCTGAATCTGTTTTATAGATTCCATTTCTTTCCTATGTTGGGCAATCGTGGTTTCCATCATTTTCCTAAGCTCCTCCCTTTTATCTGTATCTGCTCTAGAGTCACTAAGCATGTTTTTCAGTGTGATCATCATCTCTGCAGTTATCTGAGAAGTTATTACTGATTTGATTTTTTCTAGAGCTCTGTTCATTTACTTTGTTGTCACCACTTCGTAGAGGCCAGCTGGCTTTCAGGTTGTCCCACTTCACTGCCCTCTGAGTTTGCCTTTGATGAACTGAACATCTGTAGTTGCATCTGTTTAAATGTGTTTTCATTTTCCTTTTTTTTTTTTTTAGTTTAACTCCTGTGTTGATGCTTATAAGTTGTATACGGTGAGTTGCTTTTTTGCTGGGATTTATAATCCCTGGGAAATGACTATTTCTCAGAGGTGTCCTCCAGGTTTAGCTGATTTTGGGTTTAGAATCTGTTGCAAGATCCTACCTCTTCATTTTACTGGTGATGAGAAGTTGCTGCCTGCCTGGCCCAGCCTCTGGCTCTTTGGCACTGGCCCACTGTAGGGAGCAGCGTGATAGCTTCACGGCTGCCTCTCTCCCTCCTGTGGGCGTCCAGTGCGTCGGCCTACATTTCCCAGGATCCTCTCGCCCCACCCAGGAAATGACAGCGACCCATCCGTAACTTCCCGCCCCCGCTTCTTTATAAGCCAGGAGCATTGTTCAATAAACGAGGTTTGATTGGGAAACTTCAACTTGCCTCCGTCTCTCTCTCTTCACCCTGCCCCCGCCCCGTTTTCCTTCCTCTAGGGGAAAACCCACGCATTGGTCCGCAGGCCGGATCAGCCCACAGTATTTTCTTAGGCAAGCTCAGTCTTTGTATACCAGGAAGAGTAGCTTTTTGTTTAGAATAATTACGTCACTTTGGCTAAACTGGTACAATTAGCAATGACAATAGCACTAAACACAGTTATGACAAACTGAGGTAACAATTAATTTGCCACCAGTAACATGGGAACTAAATTTGTGGTGATATAACAAAATAAAACACACCAGAAAACTGTATGCAGTAAATAAGCCTTCAGTATGCCAATTTTACCTCCAGGGGAGAAAATTTAAAAGGGGTTAGGGGAAGAAATAGAGAAATAGAATAAGAATAAGAATAAGAATAAGAATAAGAATAAGAATAAGAAGAGGAGGAGGAGGAGGAGGAGAAGGAGGAGGAAGAGGAGGAGAAGGAGACTGGAAGCAAGAGAACAAAGGAGGATCACACAAACTTTGGTAAACTGCTGCAGAAGACAGGAGGAAAAGAAGGAAAAAATAAAAAATAACAGTACAGAACAACAACCAAATTCACACTCATATAAAAACAATATCAAATAATGCAAGACCCCCCAAAAAAATTGAGAAAAGAGGAAAAGAAGCCGGGCGAGGTGGCTCACGCCTATAATCCCAGCACTCAGGAGGCTGAGGCAGGAGGATCGTTGTGAGTTCAAGACCAGCCTGGGTTACAAAGTGAGCTCAAGGCCAGCCTGAACTGCATAGCGAGACCCTGTCTCAAAAAGACAAAAAAAAAAAAAAAAAAAGAGAAAAAGAAAATATCCACCTCTAGGTTTATCTCTGCTGTCACTGGCAGACAACATGTGGAGACAGGGTAAGATCCATGTTGATTTATCCCAGCAAACCAGCAGTAGCTTATGGCAGGATAGGGGATAATCTCAGTGAACTGGCACCTTTATTTTCCCTAAAGTTCAGGCTGGTTTCTGACATGAGGCTGGGACCAGACCCACCAACCTGCAGCAGTCAGTACGCCTTCTGCTGGCTTGAACTCACCCGGGAGCTGCTAGACGGGCCCAGCAGTTGTTCTGAGTTCAAAGCTCAGTAGGCTCCTCATCAAGGTGGTCCTGGCCAATCACCCTGTCCACTTCCCTCACCAGCCAGTGCAGTCCACGGCATCCACCCCCCACTGCACTGCCGCATCTCTGTGGCAGCCTCTGGGGTCACCAGCAGTCACTGTGTGTCTGCAAATTTGAGCCACTCCTCCCATGCAGCGAGTCCCAGCTCAGGGAAAAGGTGCCACCTCTGCCTCCTTCTTCTCCATTGAAGTTTCTCTGTTTTCTCTCCCTGTGAGCTTCAATTCTTGCTACAGATTCTTCCTGGTCCAGGGAACCCACTTCCCTCCTTCTTCTCTTCCTCATGTTGCTGTGCTCCAGTGTCTGGACAGCAAATCCCTGAGAGGCTCTTTCTCTGCCGCTCACCACTCTGCCATCTTCCCAGAAGTTTCAGAATAAATTTTAAAAAGGTTCAAGGATGTAGCTCAGTGCAAAGGCAGCTCTAGTACCACCACACACAATATATATATATATATTAGAGGAAAGCTGGGGTGTGGTGGTACATGCCTGTAATCCCAGCACTCAGGAGGCTGAGGCAGGAGGATCCTTGAAAGTTTGAGAACAGCCTGGGCTACAAAGTGAGCCCAAGGTCAACCTGAACTGTATAATGAAACCCTGTCTCAAAAAGACAAAAAAAAAAAAACTTGGAGGAAATATTTGTGACAATCAGGAAGAATCTGGTACATTGTTTAGCACCTACCTGTCTAAATTCCTGCACCACCTAGATAATCAACACTAGAGACCATCCTTGATGACTTCTGAGTATGGCCTGCAGGAAAAATTCTCACAGAGTTGCAACCACCCGTTCCCCACTCACAGAGCAGGCTCGGTCCTACATTCAAAGAGCAGCAACTCAATGGTCATTTTATTTTAGGTTAAAATGCTGGATGCCAATGTTTTCTTTTTCATTTCTGCTTTGAGTTTAATAACACTCTGATTCCTGATGTTGCTCACATGGAGAAGAGAATTCCTACCCCAGTTGCTATCTCCTCCTATGACATGAATTTTAAAGTTTTAAAACCAACTAGCAGCCTGATATCACATGGAGACAAGATACACCCATCCTGTCCACCACGTAGCTAGACTGCTACTCCCAGTCGGGCCTGGCCAACACGTCCAGCCGCTTGTCATAGGCAGCCAGACTGTGTCCAGCTGCAGTGTCTGTGTTTTCCCACCTAAAAGTATATTCTGATTTTCTAACATATTTCAAGGACTTTCTACCCAGCAACAGGTGATGACTAACCAACCCAGTGAAAGTTAACTCTGCTCTCCAACTTTTGCACTTCCTGCTTGCAAACCCACATAAATTAAGCCAACAAGTGACTCAGGGCTGGTGATTTGAAGCTGGTTCCCAGCACCCCATTGGCATAATTAATAGTTTCTTTCTAACTCCTTAGTGAGGAGCATCTTCCTTTTGACTCAGTACCAGTTCTGAACACTATTCCTTCTTTTTCTCATCCTCTGGCTCCTTCTTTTCTGTCCCAGGGGTTGAACTCAAGGCCTTCCCACTGAGCTACAAGCCTGGGGTTTTTAGTTTTTTTATTTCCAGACCAGGTCTTTCTAAATTGCTGGGCTCAAATTTGCCATCCTCCTGCCTCAGCCTTCCAGAGTACTAGGGTTAGTGCGTGCACCGCAACACCCAGCTCTGTAGTTACATTTATGTTAGGAGAGGGTTGTTATTGCTTTTTTCAACCCAGCCCCTTAGGACAGGCTCTTAGGGGAATTTGGCCATTGGAAAATAGCCTCACCATTTGCCACAAGCAAGTGTTTGGGGTAGAAAGACCCCTCAGAGCATTAGGGCTTTCAAAAGGAATTTGGAAGCATTAGTTTTAAAAGAAGCTCACCTTAACCCCATGCTTGTAAGCAGCATTGTTCACAGTAGCCAGCCAAAGTGTCCACCCTATCAACTGATGACTGAAAAAAATGTAGTATGTAACTTCAATGGAATATTACTCAGCCTTGAAAAGGAAAGGAAGTCTGACAAACACTGCGTCATGGGTGAGCCTCGAAGGCATTTCGCTAAATGAAATGAACTGCTCACAAAAGGGCTAACACTGAGTAACTAGTTAAACTCTGAAATAAAATGAACAGTGTGATTATGAAGGGCTGAGGAGAGATGGGAGGGTTACTGTTTACCAGGACTAGGTCTCCATTTTGCAAGATGAGATTTTGCTCCAGGTGGGCTGCACAATGTGACTGCACTCACCATGACTGAACTGCGCACTCACAAACGGTCACAGGGCTGGGGGTGCGGCCCAGTGGTGAGTGCCCGTCTAGCTCAAGGGCCTGGGCCTGATGGTCACAACTGCAAAAGCAATAGCTGTGACAGCTAAATGGTACGTGCATTTTAACACAATTAAAAATAAAAAACGAGTTAGAAATGAAGAAATTCACTTGAAAATTATCCTGCCAACCTATGGCCCCCACCTCAGAGCCACCATTCCAGGGCTCCCCGGGGACCCTGACAGCCCACAGCCCCTTCGGACTCACCCAGCTGTCTGCAGGGCTCTGGTTAGCAGGGCTAGAATCACGCCAGTGGGATTGTAATTTTCCAGACATGAACATAAACGCGAGCTGGTTCACGACAGAAGGAACCAAAGTGATTCTGAGACGGTTCCACGCTGGGAGGGGTGGACTCAGATATGGTCAGCAGTGAGAGTCTAATCTGACACCCAGTTCAGAAGTGGAGCATGGAGAATCTGGCAATGTTTATAATTAGAAATGACTCAAGTATTTAATTTACCGATAAAGAATCAGAGGCCCACAGGGAGAAGATTATAAAACTTTGAAAGGCATTAAAAATAGCTAAGTAAATAATCCAAAGCTGCGAGGCTTAAAAATTAAATTTATACCATAAAGACAACACTTTTACATTTACCTATGGTGTTAATATAGTTGCAACCAAAATACCAACAGTTTTTCGTGGAAATTGACAAACTTATTCTAAAATGTTTATGGGTAAGTAACAGGACAAGAATAGTTAAGATGTCTTCTCATAGGAGACTTCCTCTGTTGCATATGGACATTTTTATAAGTCTAGAGCTGTTGAGAGAGTGTGGGCCAGGTGTGATAGCACACTTGGGAGGCCGAGGCAGGAGGATTGCCTTGAGTTGGGCCAGCCTGGGCTACCTAATGAGTTCAGCCTGGGCTACACAGTGAGACTCTGTCTCAAAAATGCAAAAAAAAAAAATTATTTATTTATTTATTTTTAAGGGGTACATATTTTGGACTTTGAGATGAAAAGGGTTTCTTAAGTAAGGTGCATATAGTACAACTACCAAAAATAAAGATCGATAATGGAAACTATATTGAAATGAATAATGTCTGTTCATCAAAGACATCTTAAAGTGAAAAACAAAATTATGAACTGGGAGATCTTTGCTACAGGATTAGTATTAAGAGTAGGTGAAGAATCCCAGCAAATCAATAAACAACAATAAAGAAGACAAATAACCAGGGGGAAGGGGAGGAGGAGCAGGTGTCTCTCAGGAGAGGAAACTGTTACTACGGCTGTTGAGTTTGGATCTAAGTTGGCCCCCAAGGCCCGTGTGTCACAGGTTAGTCCCCCTTGGCTGAGAGGGGTCTTTCAGCTAAGGAGGGCGCCCGCGGGGGCTGGTGGGACCCTGGCCTCCTTCTCCGCCCACCCGCTAGTCTCAGCCAGGACATGAATGGTTTTCGCTGCCTTTTCTCCGCATACATTGATTCGCTGAGGTATTTGTTATAGTGACAGAAAACTAACACACGGTGAGTAACAGATGTAGAAGGATTCAACCTCGTTAACAACCCAGGAAATTGCACATCACCATGATGTGATGTTTTAGCCCCTTTCAAAGGACAAAGCATTCTCACTGGCAGCGCTAACCCTCAGGGAGGCTGAGTCAGGATTCTGTCATACACCAGGGGGGACAGCGGACAGTGGTGCCATTTTAGGAAACACTTTGGCAAACACTTGGCATAATCCAACAAAGCCAAACATGTATTCACCCTGCACTCTGACATCCTGTTTGTAGACTTGGACCCAGGGAAACTTCATTTTCTCTGTGCATCTCTCATTAGTACACATTTGCCAGAGATAGTGAGCACATCCGTCATAGGAAATTTGTACCTGTACATGCTTTAATTCTTCCTTTGTCCCATGCCTCTCCCCTTCCTTCAGCTTTTTCCCTTCCCCACTTAAAAGCTTTGCCTCCGTTCTTTTTCGTCCCTTACCCCTTCCTTCCTTCCGCATGCCCTTCCTTGTTCCTCTTCCTATTTGAACCTGTTCTTCCCACTTCCCAACATCTAGCCTCCATTTTCCCCCTAACCCAGGAAACCTCTGCATTTGCAAGAGACGTGTGCAAAAGCAGAAACAGCCAGAAACACTGTGTCTGCGGATGGATAAACAATGCTATACGATGGAACGCAGTTCATGCAGTGATAGTTATTTACTGTGGCACAACAAATCACCTTAAAATTTAACGGGTTTAAAATCTAATTACTGGGGCTGGGGTATAGCTCGGTAGTACAGCATGTGCTCAATATCTGAGTTTGATGCCCAGATTAAAACAAAAAGAAAGAGGGCAGTCATGGGCCGCCAGAAGGAGAGACAAGAAGCCAACCTCTTCCTGTGAGCCAGCCAGGAGACAAAAGCCAAGGTGCACCGTCCATAAGCAACCAGCTGATCTGGAGAAACACAGGGTGAGATGACAGCTACTGAAGGAAGGGAAAAAAACCTTAATGCTTGTAGTGTTTAGTGTTTGTTTGACTTTGCAGGTCTAAAGCCAGTATTTCGAGCATCTATTTAGAATTTAACAATATCCAATATAGCATCCATGGGGGGTCTCCTTCTGAAGGTGGCAGCCACTGTTAATTCCCTATTATCTTGTTTTAAAGTCCTGTGTCATTTTCATTGTTTTTTTTGGTTTGCTTTTATTCTGTTCTGTTTTTGTTTGATTCTGTTGTGGCTGATGGCATAGGCAGCTACTTTAAGGATGGCAGGAGGCATTATGGTAACCAGTGTTGATGTCCTAATACCTTGTTGGAGGTCCTGTATCACTTTCATTGTTTTGTTTTGATTGTCTTTGTTCTATTTTATTTTGCTTAGTTTTGTTCTCTTTAAAATAAAAAAAGAAAAAAATTTTAAAAATAAAAAAAAGAAAGAGGAGGAAGAGAAGAAGGAGTGGGGAGGAAGATGGAGGGGAGAAGAAAAAGAGCACCTTGCAGGAGCAGCCATTGTGTCTGGCGATTTCCTGGGCAGGTTTCCAGCAGGGCTCAGCTGGCCATTCTGCTCCGCGTGGCCTGGTCCGAGCTAATTGGTGATGTCCAGCTGCTGATGAGAGGTCCCAGGCACCTTCGTCACAGGTCTGAATCCATGGCACAGAGGACAGGAAGACTGGGCTCAGCTGGGAATGTCCCCAGTGGCCTATGAGTGAGATCTTCTCAGCGCTCTGGTCTTGGAGTCTTACACTGGCGCTCAGGCTCCCAGAGTGTCCAAGAGACAGGGAAAGGAAATGGCCAGGTTGTTAACTCCTCAACCCAGAATCTGGCTCCATATTCCACTGGATTTTATCAGTCAGAGCAGGCACAGAGCCTGCCCAAAATCAAGGGGAAGGGACACAGGCTTCCTTTCTCAATGGGACAAGGGTGAAAGAATTAATAACCATCTTTAATCTACTCCAAATACAGACAAATGTCCAACCTGGGGTTTGAAAATAAGTACTAGCCAGCCATGGTGCTGCACTCCTATAATCTCAGCACTCAAGAGGCTGAAGCAGGAGAATTGCTTCTAGCTAGAGACCAACCTGGGCTACATAGTGAGACCCTGACTCAAACAGCAACAACAACAACAAACAAAAAAACCAAAATAATAATGAACAAATATACTAAGAGACTGCCTCCAAGGGGTGCTCTTTTTATTAAAAAAACAAACAAACAAACAAACAACAACAGCAAGAGCCAGATGGAGGGATGCAAGCTTGCAGTTCATTTCTAGGAGGTTGGCTGGAGCCCAGGATCTCAGGACCAGCCTGGGCAACAAAGCAGGAGCGGATTCCTTTCCTTTTCCTTTGTCAGATGGGGAGAGGGGACAGTGCCTGCCAGTAATCCCAGAGCTTTGGAGGCTGAGGCAGGAAGATCACAGATTTGGGATCCCTGGGCTCTGGGCTTTGGTTTAATGCTTGGCCCCAGTTGGTCTTGACCTTTGGTGTCCAAACAGCCAACTTGCATGCCATTTGCGTTTGTGACCTCGGTGAAGGGGTGGTTCACAGAGCATCCTCACAAAGGACCTTCGGCCGAGTCCCTGGAACACTCCAGGCGAGTCACGTCTACTGCCATCATCCCCATCTCCACCCCCTTCCCGGCTTGGAGACCTCCGGGTCCAGCCCCCTCCACCCACTCAGACGACCCTGAATTTCAGGCCCCTTTTCGTTCGCGAGCACGCGTGGCTCCTCCGTCACACCCCTCAAACACCCCGCGTGTCACACGTTCGTGTCGGTCTTGTGGGACCCGCGGCGCAGCCCCGAGACCTGAACTGGCCCTTGGCCCCTGCCCCAGCTCCCCTGCTGGGACCGGCCTGGCGCCTCCGGGACCGAACCCCGCCCTGGATCCTGGACCCTCTTCCAAAAGCAAAGTATTCAGGGCCTTGAGGTTTTTCATATCCACGTCGCTGAAAAGTCGCAGTGGAGGCCCTGGCGAAGAAAGTCAAGCAGTGGTTCTGACTTCACCGGTCTGCTCCGAGCATCCCGCTCTGCGCTCTTGATCCCAGCGGCGCTCGCTGGGCAGGTTCAAGTTGCGCCCACACTAACCAGAAAATACCCGAGCTGCCCTCTCCTGCGGCACGGAGCCAATGAGGAATTCAGCAGTGGGGACACCTAGCGGCAACACATGCAAAGTGCAGCGACCTCCTGAACAGCGCAATCCGGAATAGGATTTACTAACACAGAAATTTCCAGAGCTAACGACACCTAGAGGGCGTCGGGGTGACACCCGCGTGCACGCGCGTGAAGGGCAGGAAGGATCCAAGACGCCGGCCGGGAAACAGCGCCCAGCTCTGGTTCCAGGATATGGGACCGCTCCGGACCTCAGCTTTCTCACCTGTGAAGCAGGGAACATCTGGCCACATCCGAAGACATTTTTGATCTTCACTCTGAGGGCGCAGGATGCTCCCAGCATTGGAAGACAGAGGCCGGGCTGCCGCTAACCTTCCCACTCGGCTCAGCTCTCGCAGTGGGGAACTGTCCTGGCCTTTGCGTCCACGGCGACGGCCGCCGAGCTCTGTCCACGGGGGGCGTCCGTCCTCCAGCACGCGCGTGTGCAAGGGCTCACGGGGCCTGCAGGCCAACTTCTACTCCGCGTGTGTTATGAAACGCGCCCCATGGCAGCGAACCAGCTCAATGCAGGTGCAACTGGCTGTCCTGTTCGTTTTTCTTGTTTAAGCAGGGAAAACGAAGCTGACAGACAGAACTTTTGCCGGCGAGACTCAGAATAAGGACTCCAGTGACCATGAGATGTGTATTTCCTCAAGGGCTAGAGGCCACAGGAGGATTCAGAGGCAGGGAGGATACGGTCATGTAGCTGACAAGTGTAGCTAGAATACAGCTGGTTTTTAAAGTGGAGTAACAAGCTAGGTGTGATGGTACACACTTGTAATACCAGCACTCAGGAAGCTGAGGCAGGAGGATTGCTGTGAGTTGGAGGCCAGCCTGTGTTACATAGTGAGTTCAAGCCCAGCCTGAACTACATAGCAAGGCCCTGTCTCAATAAAACAATAAAATAAAATAAAATAAAATAAAAAGGGATAAGAATGGGGTGATAAAGCACACACACAAAGATTCCAAAACTGTTCTGGAGGGTCACATTGTCGGTGGTGACCATATGGTCACTCTGAGATGTCGTGTGAGTCACACAGGTTAAGCCGCATGAGTAAGCACTATTACTGGTTTTGTTTTTGAGAATGCTTTCAGTTTGGAAAAAAGAGTATGAAGCTGTGTTTAAGCTAGAAGAGGTTAAGTTAAATCCCTGAATTTGGTTTGAGGTCATTATAAATGCACAGGTACCTCTGCCACACCCATGTGGGGACAGTCACTCGTCAGTACCTCTGGGGAACAGGTTCTCAGACCCCACATCTGCAGATGCTCAGGTCCTTTATAGAAAGTGGTCTGGAACGTGACATATAACCCTTGACTACCCACCTCTATGCTTAAGTCATCTTTAGATAACTTACAGCATTTAATGCAATGTAAGTGCTATGTAAATAATTGTTATATCATTTAGACACAATCCAAAGGGGAAAAATCGTACATGTTCAGTACACACACAACCTTTTCTCCTCAGAGACACTGACTCTCCATGTTTCCCAGGCTGGTTTTGAACTCCTAGGTCCAAGTCATCCTCCCGCCTCAGCCTCCCAAATAGCTAGCACTGTAGGCATGCAACTGTGCTCAGCAAATATGAATGTTTCAGTGTGAATATTTTTGACTGCAGTGGTTTGAATTCAAGGATGTGACTTCTCACATACAGAGGGCTCACCACATATATGATCTTCCCATACAGGGATGGAAAAACTTCCTTGGAAAAAATCTGAAATGACCTAGAAACAAAATAGTAATCACCACACTGAGCACTCTTAGTATTCAGCTATTTTGTTCTGTTTTGTGACAGGGTCTCACTGTGTAGCCCAGGCTGGCTCTGAACTCGAAGTGATCCTCCTGCCTCAGCCTCCCAAATGCTGGGATCTCAAGCATGTGCCACCACACCCAGCAGAGACTCAGTTTATTGTTTTGAATACCATTTCCCACCCAAACCTAGGCGAAATGCACAGATTGGTCCCTGTCATATCGACCCTTCCTGGTGGAAGATTGCAAGGGCCATGTTAAGAAGACTTAGGAGCCCTTAAAAAGACAAATCCATTTGCTAAACATGGAATCCTTTATGCTTCAGTAACGCCAAGGGATTGAAAGTGAGCAAATAACTGAATCCATTTTTCACGGGTTCGTCCTGGGATTGAGATCAGGAACCTCCAATGTGCAAGACATGCGCTCCCCTCTCCCCCCACCCCGCCATCAGGTCCTGCTCCCTCCCAAAACTAGAGCACACGTGTGGGGGATGCAAGGGACCAATTCTTCACCCTGAAAAACCAACAACTACAAAAGAATCAGACACTTTTTCAGCCTCTCCTGCATGAACTGTGCTGCTGAGTAACACAAAGGTGAATGAGAGAAGGCATCTCTATGAAAACACTGCAGCTAATAAATGAAAAAAGCAGAGAGACTATTACAGCTTTGCAATTCCTCGTGAGTGGATGTGTGGTTTCGATACTGAGCCTTGGTGTTTGTTAACAAGAGAAGTAAGTCTGTCGGCCGAGTGTGAGGGCACACATCTGTGATCCTGGCACTCGGAGGCTGAGGCAGGAGGCTGGGAGCTTCAGGGCAGCAGAGATTACATAGCTGGGGGGAGGGACAAATCAGATGCTTGTGCTTCCTGATTCAAGATCATTTTCTTAGGTTATCTCAATGGATTTATTTAGTATTAAGAGAGCTACGTAACATTTTCGACGTAACACATCACTTTTCATATTTTAGGATTAGATCTCCAACGAGTTCGGCCAAGCTAAGGTTTCTACCTAATTGGCAGTTTGCAATCAACACAGCCTCCCATCAGCTTCCTGTTGGGTTCCTGACACAGAGCCCTCACCCCACTACATTCCCACCCAGGAAAATCCTGTTCCGTGAACTCGGACTCAGAGCCTCAGGACACTCCAGTAGAGTCACCTGCCAATGCTTAGGAGAAACTGCAGAGTTCTTCACGCGAGCATTCCTACGCAAGTGGCAGTGCTGACCAAGAGAAGACAGCAGTTTCTTCCTCATTAAACCCCTTTACAGGGGATTGCAAAAGTCTGCCACAGGCACTTTGGTCAGTCACTGACTTTAAGGTCAGGGTGTTGCTGGGCAAGACCCCTCACCCGAGTGTGCACCAGGCTGGGGGTGGGTGGGGCTCCATGAGTATTGCACAAGTCCTGTGACCTAACATCAAGTGTGACTCAAGCTGGGGCCATGCAGGTTTGAAAGTACCAGTCTGTACTGGGTCCAAAGAGCTCCTGGTTCAGAGGTGGCTTTTGCAGCACCTGTATTTTGGCAGCAAATATGTTGAAAACAGCTCAGTTTAGATCACATGTCAACTTATGGTCTTGCCCAAAGGACTGAACCTATGATTCCTCAGACTTTGGTATCCAGCAGCCAAGCTGCAGGAACCCAGGACCTGCTGCCTGGCAGCAAGGGTGTGTCATCCACAGCCTTCAGTGGTGGGACAGGTCACAAGTCAATGACTCGTATTTTCCCACAGACACAGTGTAAGGATGAGAAGGGGGGAAGCTTTGATTCTGACACTGAAAATCATGTTGAGGTTTTTAAATGAACCGTGAGAGAGATGCAGGTGTCCCATGCATGAGATACCCATAAAGGAATGCACCCCAGTGACTGCTTGGTGGTTTCTTTCAAGATGGGACTGGGATGTGGTTGAGTGGCCTCATGGAGGGGCTTCTCATTGGCTGGCAAAATTTTATTTCTTGCCAAGTTCCTTGGTGCATATCTATCACCAGCAATGCGGAGGCTGAGGCAGGAGGATTGCCCTGAGTTCAAGACCAGCCCAAACTACATAGTGAGGCCCTGTCTCAAAAAGTCCAGAATAAAAAGAAAATTATTGCTTGAGCTGGCTGGTAATGGAAGAAGTGTTTCCCTTAGGATGATTTATTAAACTGCATGCCTGGTTTTAACGTAATCATATATATCTGTGCTTTAGTTTCAGACAAAATGCTTAAAGATAACATAAATTAGTTGGCCAACAATGTGGAATCCTCCCACAGCAAGATAAATAATGGTGAGATTTTGTGACTGGTTTTACTCTTTACCTTTTGAATTACTATTGTAACGAGAAGTACTTGAGTTGGCCACAAGGGTGCGCACTTTGCTACCTGCTGTGTCTGTGCCGCGCAGATTATTTTCTGTGCTGCGTTGCCTCCTGCGTCTGGGATAAAGCAGATTATTCGGGGTATTTAGAGAAGGATTTACATCCGTGAGTACCAATGCAGGCAGATTTAATTTGGAAATCAGGCCCAACGTGTAAATATGTTGCGGGGTGTTGTGGTCAGGATTTGCAAGGAAAACAATTTAATACAGGACACATAATTTATAGGATTATTTGATAATAGTCACCCAAAGAGTGAAATACAAAAAAATGCAGGAAATCTGTCCACACACTAAAGACCCCAAAGAATCCAGCTGAGGGCCTGGATCCCAGGACAACAACCTGCATGAGTCCAGCTAGAGGCCTAGAGCCCAGGACAGTGACCCTATGAGTCCAGCTGGAGGCCTAGAGCCCAGGACAGTGACTCATACAAGGCCCAAAGGTCAGCGGTGGTAACTAGAACATTTATGCCAGTGGGATGAAGGATCTGTGCTAGCAGGCTGAGTGATCTGCACTGGAGCCAGGAAGTGACACTCAAGGTAAGGACCAGCGCTCCCCTGAAAATTAACCACAGACATCCTCAGTGACAATGAGGTTCCAAACTCCTCTGACAATGAGAACAACTGAGTTCACATCAGCAAACATGACAAGCTTCTCCATGAGACTGAACAGCACACATCTTCCCCGCCCCCAGCCAGGAAGTGATGATCAAAATAAGGACCAGAGTTCCCCAAAGTGAACCACAGCCATTCTTAGTGACAAGGACCTGAGCTCCTCTGCTAATGAGAACAGCCAAGTTCAAAGCAGGAAAGAAGCTCAACTGCATTCTTCAGGAGAACCAACAACACTATTTCACTTTTTTGTGTTGCTGGCAACAATCCTCAGATGGGCCACTGTGAGGGTCGAGACGCCCACCGCATGTAGGAAGAAGTCAACAGACGCCATCTCATGCAATAGGCAAGGGGTTTTATTGTCCAAGCATGCGTGGGGCTCAATGAACACGCAGGAACAGAGAGCCACGAGGTGTGCCGGAGCATGGCTTTTAAAACTACCGAACAAAGGAAGGCAGGGCTTTGGCAAGCGCGGTTACAGAAGCAGAAGGCATTGGTTAGTTTGAATGGCTTTCTACATTCATTGGAGGGGGCATCTATAGGGTGGTCTAGAGTTGGGCGGCGAAGGGTGCTTCCTAATATGGGCAGCAGATGCCCAGGGAAGATACACTCCATAAATTCCTTAAACATGGAATGGGGCTGTTTCTACCTCACAACCCAGGTTTTCTAGTCAGCTTTATCCTAGTCTGAATTTAACCTAGGCAGCTTTAAACTATAACGGCTCAATTCCCGGAATATTGGGGGGAGATGAGCAGCATGGAGCAGTGTAGACCATGCACTGTTAATAAGAGAAAATTTCTCTTACACCACTCTCACCCAGCACCAGGCTGATTAAGTTCAGCTGGAACACCATACACAGACTGAACATGCTGAAACTTCCTTCTCTAGAGCTAGGTTTTGAGGTAAGGTGTGGTAGCGCACACCTGTAATCTCAGCACTGGGGAGGCTAAGGTAGGAAAATCACTGCAAGTTCAAGACCATCCTGGGCTACAAAGTGAGTTTAAGGTCATCCTGAACTGCATAGCAAGATCTTGTCTCAAAAAAAAAAAAGTTACAGTTGGAGCTGAGGGTGTAGCTCAGTGGTATAGCATGTGCTTCACAGACAAGAGAGTGTGGGTTCAATCTCCACCACCAAAAATAAAAATGAAGTTTACATTATGTAATATAGTAAGTTATTGTAGAGAAACCTCATAAACCACAGAAGATGGACGTGAAGTTTATGGAGCAGCCTCTAATGAGGGATGGTAGCCCAGCGGCGCAGGTGAAGAGGCACTGTCCAAAGCCGTTGCTCACCACAGCCACTGCCAGCCGGAAGTCAGAGAAGGCCTGAGGCCGAGGGGTAGACCAGTTGCCCAGTGTGCAGAGGCCCAAGCTGGATGGATTCATTCTTTAGAGTTTACTCTCTTAAGAACTATCATATTACTTCCTCTATTTGGAGGCATATGTGAATTTTTTAAAATATATTACATTTTATCCAGAATTCAAAGGTATGCCAGTGGTGTGAACCCCACCAAAATCTCATCAGTTTTGACCATAGGAAAGAAGACCAGACTGTCCTCAAAATTATATTTCTAATTTCATTTTTTCATCTTTTTTGTTTTTGGTGATTGTGATCAAACTGAGGGCTTCATTCATGTTAAGCATGTGCTTCGATGCCAAGAGATACAGATACAGATGAGATCTATCCAGGTGTAGATATAGATGTAGGTGTAGCTATTAGTGGTACTGGAGGTTGAACCCAGGGCCTTCACACAGCTCTTTTTGTTTATGAGACAGGGTCCAGCCAAGCTGCCCAGGCTAGACTAGATTCAGATCTTTGATCCTCCTGCCTCAGCTTCCCAGAGTGCTGGGATTAGGGATGTGTGCCACCACACTGAGCTTATCTTTTTAATTTTAGGATAATCCTCTTTCATTTTGGCAGACAGTATTTTTATTATAAGTTTATGCAGGTGTTTGAACTGGGAACTCTGTGAAGAATTATCGAGTGAAACACGAACTATTGTCTTAGCACGGATCCTTCACAATGTCCCATTGCCAGGTTCCCGGCGCTGAGGCCACGATGCCGGCCAGGCCCAGCCGACTTTGGGGACCACAGATGAAGCCTGCGGTCTGCATCTAAGCACAGAAGGACCCCATGGTGTCCCACCCCGCGCTCACCCTGCCGCTCTCAGCCTTGCTGACCTTGCAAAGAGCAAAGCTGCTGCGCTTCCGCATCTGTGGAGTCCGACAGCCTCGAGGTGGTTATTTACCCGCATCTGCGCAGCGCCAGGGGCTCTAAGAAATCCAGGCATGGATTAAAGTCATGTGAGGGTCTACCTGTGCTGCAGGCCGATGCCACCCACACTGTCTAAGGGACTTGAACTCGAGGACTCTGCCCTGCGGGGCCCTGGACCCCTGCCTCAAGAGGCAAGGGAAGATCTGCTGGTTTCCAAGCCTGACACAGACTTGAGTGTGAGAAGAGGGGAAATGTAGACTTTCAATAAATCTGGAATTTCTGCCTCTCTGTGGAACTCGATCATTCTCTAAAATGAAGTTACTCATAGGTCAGAAATCTAAAAAGCTGCCAGGTGTGGTGGCACCCACCTGTAATCCCCGCACTTGGGAGGCTGAGACAGAAGTATCGTCATGAGTTCAAGGCCAGCCTACACTACATAGCAAGACCTCGTCTCAAAACAACAAAAGGCCAGGGATTTAGCTCAGCCGCATGAGCACCTGCCTGGCAAGCGGCAAGGTCCTGAGTTCACTTCCTGGTACCAAAAAACCAAAAAAGCCACGGTATGCGTCCATCCCTTTCCTGAGGAGACCAAATGTGTCCCTGGGATGAGTCTAATAAGTGAGAGTTCTTTTATACTTACCTAGCAAGTCCAGCTTTTTCACCAAATCATAAAATACTCCCAGACACGTAGAACGCTGGGGGCAAATGGCCTGGGTGAGAGGGGACAATCAGGCGGGTGGTGGAGGGGCAGCCAGGGCCTGGCCAAGGGTTCCTATCTTCACGGAAATGAGGAGCCGCAGAAAGGCTCTAGGTGGTGGGCTGTGAGATAAGAATTCGGGGCAATGCCGGAGGTCGAGCCCAGGGCCCCATATGCTCAGCATCTTCTATCACTGGGCTGCATCTGGGTCCCCGTGGTGAGAGCTGGGGGTGAGTTGAGGAGGGGCCAAGGGAAGCAGGAAAGCCGGTTAGGAAGCTGCTGGTGCCCAGCCCAGTGGTCACCACCCTGGCGTTAGCGACACGGGTAGAGTGAGCAGAGGCCAGGATTGCTGAGATGGCTGAGAGGCTGAAACACACAGAGCTTGTGGACCAGTCCCTCTGGGAGAACAGCTGGGAGAAATTAGGAGGGGAAAGAATTCTGAAGCTCTCTGAATTAAAATGTAGTCTTTTTTTTTTCTTTTTGTTCTGGGGATTGAACTCAGGCCCTTCCCATCACACTACATTTCCAGCCCATATTTTATTTTTTATTTTAAGGCAAAGTGTCACTAAGTCACTAAATTGTCCATGCTGACCTCAAACTTGGGGCCCTCCGTTGGAGAGGGTTGAAGCGGAACACATGTGCAGGGCTGTGGGAGGCCCAGGCATGACTGAACTGAGAACGCCGAGACACCTCAGGGCGCAAGATAGGCCACCTAGAGACTTTCTGGGTCGTTTTCCTTAATTAGCATCATCTGTTGTTCTGAGGGGTCCTGAACCCCACCCAAGATCCTGCTCAGGTTTCCCCCATTGCCCACTCAACTCCTTGCTTGTTCTGATTAAATACAGGCTGCCCAGGGTCAGTCGGTTGGCCGGCTAGCAGGGACAGGAGCTCTGCCGAGGATTTCACCCCTCCTGCAGCCCTAAAGACCAGGCCGCATGTCTCTTTCCTTTGAGCCTTTGCCGTGCACCCATTTAGGGGATTAGGGGTCTAGTACAGACCCCAACAGCTCTCCTGCCTCAGCTTCCCAGAGTGCTGGGATTACAGAGAGAGAGACAGAGAGCAAGCCAGGGACTGGGCCCAAAATGCACCTGAGTGACCACTTCCTTCAGCAGCCCTACCTCCTGGAATCCCCACCAACTCCTCACAGCACCACCAGCTGGGACCAAGCTTTCAGCACAGGAGCTCTTACAGGACATTTGAGAGCCAAACCATGACACCTGCCCCACAAAGTGACCATGGCTTCCCCGGACACCATCAAGGGCCTCTGTCTCCACAGGCAGAGGCTGAACAGGTAAAGAATAAACAGATGTCATTCTGTTGAGATTACAAGTGTGGACAGTGAACTTGTTCAAGAAATTTACCCGTGAAGGGGAGAAAAGAAATAGGACTTGGGGAGGAATTGCGAGGTCCATGTTTTCTTCCGAGACCCAGGGCTTGGTTACAGCCCGACAAAGATGCGCCTGCAAACAGGGGACATCACTGATCAGGAAGGAGCCCAAGAAGCCTGGAGTTGCTTGAAGAAGGCAGGTGGAGAAAGCAGTCCTTGGCTTGACAGGAGGGCGTGCATGACGGGGGCTGAGGTGTGAAGAAGGGGATTCACTAGGAAGGTGGCCAGGGCAGGAGCCTGGGGGCCTGAAAACCACAGGTGCCTGGTCCCAAGCTCACAGCAGAAGAGTCAGGAGCCCAGCTGCTCAGGGCGCCAGGGCCACGGGCAGGACCATACCCCGGGGGGTGGAGCTGCAGCAGTTCTCTACCGCTACATAACAAGCCACCCCAAACTCATCAGTGTCCACCAGCCAGCAGGGGGTCCCGGAGCTGGGAGCTGGACAGCCCCTCTCAAGGCCTCGCCACCTGCAGTGTAGACGGGCTGCCGGGTCTGCTTCCGAGCTCTCACATGGCCATCATCAGGCTTCAGGGCATTGCTAACTGCTGTGAGGGTGACAGTTCCTCAGCGCTTGGGTTCTGGTCATCCAACTGCATAGCAGAAATGGAAATGTTTGTGATTTCCAAGGAGGGCTATGAATTGGAGGATCTGACAACAAATTGACTTGTAGACATTATACAACACTGTACTTTGTCTTTTGTATGGATTCTTCAGAAAATGAACTTAGCATTTTGGATCTAATTCAACTGTTCATGGAAACATTAGACAAATGTTTTGAAAATGTCTGTGAATTAGATTTAATTTTCCATGTAGGCAAGGTTTGCAATATTCTTGTAGAAATGGTGATTGGGGAATGGAGACCAACATGAGTGAAACTGTTACATAAATTGATGTGCAAAATAAACTGGAGAAATCCAAGGCTGGCTTAGCAGGAGCTCCAGCCTGTGCTGTATTGGCTGTAAAGAACATGAATCTTCCTGAGATTCCAAGAAATATTAACATCGGTGACATAAGTATAAAAGTTCCAAACCTGCTCTTTAAAATATTAAAAGTCACTTCCAGGTAAAATCTAGAGGGAAAAGTCATTTAAGTTTACTATACAGCTGTTTACCAAAAATAGAGAAGAATCTTAACTTTTGCCCATGGATTTAAGTAAAGCTATTATATAGAAGTCGTGTAAATCCAGTGAGAAATTTTAATGTTGTTTTTCTCGCTCAGTCATTTTAAAGAAATTGTACTATTCCAGTGTGACTTTTCATTTCTTTCCTATACTGCATTACTCTGCCCACCTAAGGCATGCCACTGTATTGGCTATTACAGTATTTTGAAAGCAAGGTATTTCTTTAATTATGAAATATTGGGGACCTGGGCAAGATCCCCAACTGCTTGTACAAGGTGTATGGCAAAGAAACAAATTAGGTAATTCATAGAAGGGGGTGGGTGGGAGGTCAGTGCTTCAGGATGAACAAAGACAATGACTCTCCAAGGTAGCCACCATTTATTAGGTATCCACAATAATTGGAGGGAATGTTGGATTTATCAGAGGGTGGTGATCTTTAATGAGAATCTTGCCTTGGAGCATCTTTAGCCTTTAGTCTTAGTCTTAGTAGGTGGGAGAGGATGACCCACCCCTAATGAGACAATGGGAAATCTCAAAAGGGTGATACCAATAATTCTAAACCTCTGTTCACCTCTTAAGGACGTATGTTAAACTAGTAATTGTGAATCTGTAGTCTCCAACATTTCCCCCTTTTTGTATTTGTAATTGCAGCAGTTGAAACAGCATATAGGCTCTGATGGTCATCATAGCAACAAATATTTTCAGGAGTTTGTGGGAGTTCCTGTCACATCACCAGCAAACATCCTGAATCATCTTTAGTTGTCCCCATAGCATGGGTTTCATAGCCTGGATCTCAGTACTTGTGGTGTCAGTTTTTCTCCAGAATCATTATTGAGACTGATTATACTGGAGGGCTGAATGGGAACAGGCTTCACCATGGTGCTGGGATGTTCCTCCCTCCATGATTACACATTCCAGGAGGGCAGACATAATGAAGTTCCACTGTCTGTAAACACAAAAGCATACCCTTGACTCACATTATTAACTGCCCTGGTCCATCCCACTTTTCTGTTAGGACTTGAGCTCTTGGTATGCTCATCAGATTTGTCCTTTTTCCAATGAAGTTCTAATGGAGGACATTTACTTTATACAACCAAGTTTAAAAATTTAAGGTAAAGATAGATCTAACTGGGCATGCAGAAATAATCATATTCCCCCTTTTGGATTTTATAATTGGGTTTCCAGCCACAGATATTTTCTGCACTGACCTTTCAAGGGCCTGGGCCTCTCTGACTGCCCACAATACTTTTGAATTACTTAGCTATCTGTAATTGTCCCCACTGAAGAAGTACCCCTAACTGTGGTTAAGAAAGAACATCTTAACTGCCTGAGCTGAAACAGTGGATGTAAGGGGAGATTGCTGTCAGGAGTCTTCTTCAGAGAGCTAATCTATTTTTTTTTATCAGTACCAGGGATCGAACTCACGACCACACACTTTCAAGGCAGGCGCTTATGCCACTGAGCTAAATCCCCAGCCCTCAGAGAGCTAAACTAATGGTCCTCAGAAGTCATGTTGTAGCTTAGCAGTTATGAATTCTTACAGATTGTATTGTAATTTATTCTTAATAGCCCATAACTGTGGTCAATTATTAGTATAGCTGGAAACTGCCAAAAGAGGTTAGTGATTGGAGTCCCTTCCTATAATCTAGCTTATTATTATGACATTGTTTTATATATCTTTTGGTTACCCTTGTTTGCTGAATGTTCAAAACCAAGTCAAATTGAGACCTGTATTAATCAAAATTAACCTCTTGCTGTCAACTCAGTTAAGTCTCCTCTTGCATTTCTTTAGAATCACATATAGAGTTTCTTAGTTCCTTTGTCAGTGTTAGCCTTCAGGATGGGGCATGGTCTTGCTTGACCATGCTGATTTCTATGAAAGCATAGGAGACTTTTCTATCTTGGTGGTCCTCCTTTGGCACAACTGGCAAACTGTTCATTCTCATCCATTGGGGTCCAGCAGTCTCCCTGTTCAAGAGGTTGAGTGACTCACCAAAAGTGTGGGATCTCATAGAAAAGGTTCCCTCATGTCCTGTGTATTCATTGTCCTTGGAGAGCCAGGGCTAGAATACTGGCTGTCCTCTTGGCCCAGTTATATTTCTAGTTCTGGTTTCCAAGCTTTAGTTGCTGAACACCCAGAAGAGATGATCAATGATGTTACAGGCAGCTGAGCCAGTTAGAAATATTATGGGTAGTCAGAACTAGGCCTTCAAAGAAACTGGCACAGAGGTAACTGATGACCTTGGAGGAGACACACACCTCTTGCTGCAGGCCAGAACTCAAAACAGAAGACACACATCTCTTGCTGTGGGCCAGATCTCAAGACAAATGCAAGCACACCCTTAAGTATAATCGTTAAGGATTAAATCTGGATCACCTTGAGAAGCCAAGAGTCACAATCCCAATCCCCAGTAGGAAGAGTCACTGATGCATAAAGAATGCTGGCTTTCTACATGACTTGCTTCTCCATTTGTCCCTGATTTGGTCAATTTTACCTGAGCAATTAATCTTATTGGTTGACCACAGTTCTGTTCCACCTTACGCCCACTTTGCAAACTCCCATTTTCCCCACCTGTGAAGCATCTAATATCATGATTTTGCTCTATAAAAGTCCCTGGAAAATATAGAGACCTTGGCAACCTGCTCGGGACCCCTTCTGTCTCTCTTCAGACAGAAGCTTTCTCAATAAATATATTCTCCTCTTCACCTCTGTTGTTCCTAAAATCATTCTTTGATTTTAGAGAACACAAACTCATAGACATAGTAGGTCGGGAGCCTCATTCCCCTGTATCATTATCAGCATCGTAGTGGGAGCAGTGAGTTTAATTATTATAGTTTTATCTGGAAATCGAGTATTTTGAAATATAAAGTTTAGCCAAAAGACTATTACTTCTTACCAATTATTGTTGTCCTAGTTGAATCTCTGTAATTATAATTTATAAAGACAACAGTTACACTTTGTAAAGAAAACATGAGATCAAAAGCCATACATGGGCTGGGGATTTAGCTCATCGGCATAAGCACCTGCCTGGCAAGCACAAGGACGATTTTGATCCCTGGTACAAAAAAAAAAAAAGGCATACATAATATTATAGCATGATAATCATGATGACACTATTTTTTTTGGTCTTTTTGAGACAGGGTCTCACTATGCAGTTCAGACTGGTCTTGAGCTCACTTTGTAGCCTAGACTGGTCTCAAACTCGCAAGGATCCTCCCACTTCAGCCTCTGCAGTGCTGGAATTACAGCCGTGAGCTACCACACCCAGTTGATGACACTATTTTTGAAACACCCTTAAATCTCCATTTTAGTATAGAACAGCCTTTTTAGTTAACCATATCAATCTAGTACATAAGAAGTTCTCACATAACAATGTCATTGCAGAAATTTGTTTTGACATTGTCTGGACTGTTTAATACCTAAGTATCTCTAAGTGTAATAATACATGTATAACAAATATATCATAGAATCCTCCCCCCTTTTTTGAGAATTGGTCTCATATTGGTTTTGATATAGGGGAATGAGACTCCCAACCTACTATGTCCAAAAGTTTGTGTTCTCTAAAATTGAAGAATGAGTTTTGGGAACAATGGAGGTGAAGAGTAGAATATATTTATTGAGAAAGAGAAAGTTTCTGTCTGAAGAGAGACAGAAGGGGTCCCAAGTGGGTTGCCCAAGATTCTCTCTTTTCCAGGGACTTTTATAGAGTAAAACCATGAGATTAGATGGCTCGAGCCAGGCATGGTGGCTCACGCCTGTAATCCCAGCATTTGGGAGGCTGAGGCAGGAGGATCCTTGCGAGTTCAAGACCAGCCCAGGTTACAAAGTGAGCCCAAGGCCAGCCTGAACTGCATAGCAAGACCCTGTCTCAAAAAGACAAAAAAAAATATTAGATGGCTCAAAGGTGGAAAAAATGAGAATTTGCAAAGTGGGCATTAAGTAATCCAGATTTAATCCTTAAGGATTATACTTAAGGGTGTGCTTGTATTTGCTTGAGATCTGGTCTGCAGCAAGAGGTGTGTGTCTTCTGTTTTGAGATCTGGCCCACAACAAGAGGTGTGTGTCTCCTCCAAGGTCATCAGACATCTGTTCCTCTGTGCCAGCTTCTTTGAGGGCCTATCCCTTTCTGACTGCCTATAATATTTCTAACTGGCTCAACTGCCTATAACAGTTTGACATATACCTTTCATTATAAGTAGCCTGGAGCACAAGAGAAAGGCAGATATCTGAATCTCAAAACAAAAACATCACATTAAACAATCCCAGTTTTACATGTTATAAGACATCTAGAAGGCACGAATACATTTAATGCACCATGAAATTAACAATAATAAATTGTCATAGCTAAATGGGAAAAAAATTTTTTTAATCAGTACCAGGGATTGAACTGACAATCACGTGCTTGCAAGGCAGGTGCTTATGCCGCTGAGCTAAATCCCCAGCCCCAGAAAATTTGTTTCTTAATTTAGTTTTGTGCCAAGACCATCCTTTAATAAACCCTATTGTTTTACCCACAGAAAGCTAACTCTTTTGACGATGACCAATATAAACATATTTCAATAATATATTTAACAACATGTATTGGGGTGTCTCCTATAAGATCATGATAACCACTGGGGGCCCCTTTAGGATCAAAGACTAGAGTAAAATTTTTTCAGGTAGCTACTCCATTATTCACCAAAGGGAGTCCTGTCCAACAGCTACCCCACCCTAAGGGATCTCTATTTAATTATCTTAGCAATTTTTTGATGAACCAAATTATAATACCAAATTATAATAATTAGCACATTATTTTGACTAATAAAAGACTTTTGAGTCATTGTAAACAGACAAAAATATGCATAACATTTATAAAACCAATTCTGACATCATGTTGACCAGTTGGCAAGTTGGGTGGAAGCATGTTTTTAATTTTGATGACATTTATCTATAAGCCAACTTATCGACAAAGGTTTCAAAATCCCAAAAATGCAGCAAGAAGAAAAATGGTGAACTCAAATAGAGCAGCTATTTATAGATTAGACAGACAAATACATTTAAGACAATTCGTTTATAAAATCAGAGTACATTCAAATATATTTGGCCAATTTGAATTATAATAGCTCTTTTATAGGTTTTAAGTTAGTAGCTAAATGGATGAGTCATAACTTTCTGTAGATCAACTAACAGAGATCTCTTTTACTAAGAATCAGAAGGAATAAAACCTTTTACAACTGTGAAAGGCCAACTAAGAAATAAAAAAATATCCAATCAATTGATCAAAGGTGAAGGAGTTTTATTGCCAACTAAGAAATAAAAAAACATCCAATCCAATTGATCAAAGGTGAAGGAGTTTTATTGCCAAGCCTGGCGACGCAGCCTCCGGTAACCGGTCTAGAGACTGCGCGCCTCACAACTAAGGGAGTTTACCTTTATAGAGGAGCAACGCAGCCGATTGGTGGGTAGGCTGATAAGAACACGGGGAGCGAACTGGTTGGTCGTTTTAGGGCAGCAAGTGAGACGTCATTTTGGGGAAAAGGAAACTTTTTGTAAGAAACAGAAACTTACTCCAGAAACAGAAACTTATCTTGTGACAAGAACAAGGACTTAAATCAAAAATGGCGCATACAGAACAAGATGACAGCGCGGGTGGTTAGTGGATGATCTGAGCGTTACATTCCCCTCTGATGTTGTGACTTGAGCCACATCTTTGGCTCATTTAGTGGGAAGGAGCTCATATTGAGTCCTTAGGACCATTAATCTAGTGCTCTGCATCTGCTCAGTAATAAAGATGCGTAAGCGGTTTATGAGCAAGGTCCTATAGTGGCGACTAAAAGGAGCACACATAATGGCCCTAACAAGGGAAGGAGATAGGGGAGTATGCCATTCCATGCACTCCAGAGGGGATTATCATATAATTGTCTTCTTCTTTTGATTAGGTCATCCTGCAGATTTCTGATTTTATCTCCGACAATACCAGACTTTTTTGCATAGAAGCAGCATCTCTCCTGTAGCGCCAGACAAATGCCTCCCTGGTCTGTAGTAAGCAAGTCTAGTCCTCTCCTGTTTTGTAATACCACCTCAGCCAAAGAATCTATTTGGTCATGGAGATCTTGGATTGTACTGGATAAGGCTTGAACATCATCTATTAGCTGGTTTGATAACTTAATGTAAGAGTGAACAGATATGCCTAATCCTGCAGAGCCAGCTAAAGTACCCGTAAGTCCCAGTCCAACTACCAAAGGGATCAATGTGATGGCTCTCTTTTCTCGGCCTGAAGTAATCTCGAGGCTGGGGACTGGGACTGGTTCATCACCAGGTACTATGTCTATGTCAGGTAGCAGCACCGCTGGAGCGCAGACCCCTGACCAGTTAGCTGTCAGGGAGGTGTAGGCTAAATTCCCTCCACAAACAAATACCTTTCCTTCACCTAAACAAGCTGGAGAGAGTTGGCTCCCATCGCTGCAGTTGGTGATGGTTCAGTTGCAGAATGAGAGTGCTCCGAAATCTAGTGTACCATCTGATTCATTAAGAAGGGTTTGTTTTGCCTGGATACATGTTATTTTCTCTTCAAAATGGATAGGCTGTACTCTTTAGAGGTATGTTTAGCGTACAGGGATCGCTTTCTGCCACTTAGCTAGTAGCTCCCCATTAATTGGAGCTGGCATCTTTTCTTCCATTAAAAAATGTCCTTAGCCCTCTGGGTAGAGGGCCATCACCCGGATTGCCCTTGACATGGGCGGATCTGTGCCTAATTTTAATTTGGGCTTATCTGCCTGAAAATCAATTTGCACTTTTAGTTTGTGGAGTAGGTCTCTTCCCAGAAGTGGATCCGGGCACTCAGGGACCCACAAGAATTCGAGGTGGGTTACCTTGTGACCCGGACGAGCTATACTAGCAATCATTTTTGGGTAGGTCTTTCGCCCCCCTGTAGCTCCAATTACATTTACTTTATCTTCTGAAAGTTTACCCAGGGGAGAAGTCAGAACCGAATACGTGGCTCCCATATCCACTAGGAAGTCCACAGGTTGCCCCCCCACTTGGAGAGTTATCCGGGGCTCGGGGGGTGGCAGCGAGCCCTGACACCCACAATCTTGGGACATTAATGTCTTAGCATCACACTCTAGTTTGTTTTTCAGTTTTGGGCAGTCCTTGCGCCAATGGCCTGTTTCCTTACAGTAAGTGCACTGATTTTTGTCTAAAGGGGGACGTTGACTCTTAGTTTCACTTTTTGGTTTTCTTTCATCCTTCTTGGTTTCTCTTTCACAGGGTAATTCAAGGACTTTTGTCATCTTTTTGTTAGTTGCTTCCTGTAGGTTCTCACGATTTTCAAAGACTTTAAGGGCAATCTCAATCAGCTGGGAGAGGGACATTCCCTCAAATCCCTCTAATTTCTGTAATTTGCGCCCGATATCAGGGGCCGACTGTGACACAAAGGCGACATCGCCCTAGCATTCTCTGGGGCCATCGGGTCGATGGGAGTATATAACCGATGAGCCTCCAGGGGGCGCTCAAGGAACGCGGCCGGCGATTCCTCTGCCAATTGCCTCACCTCAGTCACCCTTGG